>JAGXJF010000903.1:0-414036 GCA_019208055.1 Stipa capillata
AACCTACAGCTGTCATGTGCATAAAATACTGTTCACATAACAGTAACAGTGCACATGCGCTGTAGAAACAGAAGGATAACTTCCCTCACAACCAAATTATTCTTAAACAGTTAGATTGCTTTCTAAAGATAATGGATAGTTGTTTGGTATCTTATCTTTACTTAGACAACTTATCTATTAGATATTTAGATTGATCTTCTCCATATTTGTTAGGAGACCTAAATAGGCCTGTTGTGTGTATTGCGATTAAGCAAGAAATACATCAAAGTTTCCTAGTCTACATCTTCCCCTGTCACTGTGGTGCGGCAATACGGCTCCTGTCACACCCGAGCACACATACATCATATAATAGAAAAGAAGCATATGAGCAGCTTTTTTTACTCCCAAATTAAGGACAAGTTGTGATTTATGAGTTGTGAACATTATCAAGCAAAACCTATATAGCACCAAATGAAGAACAGCTATAGAACCTTGTAAAGAATTCAGAAAACAAAGAAAGAAAGTAAAGCTAGAGAGCATATATATAAATTAGCACAACATGAGACCCGCTGGAATGCACCTTTCTGAGATCAAGAATGGTGGCCCAAATCTGGTTAAGACTGAAAGAACTCTTGAAGGGCCATCCTTGATACAAAGGCACCTGCCGGGTATAACCGCAGAGTTTCCTAGATTACCATTGTCAACTGCATTTGCATAGAGGATCTTCAAGTTAAGGGCTATTATAGCAAGTTCAATTTACTGAAGACTGCAACTATCGAGGAAGTCAAAAAAAGCTTGGTGGGAATGTATCTCCTAAAAACAACATAATGTGCTTAGTGTGAAATACAGTCATTACTCGTGTAAGTAGTCAAATTCTTCAATCAGTAACAGGAGCAATACCTTTATGGGATTGCTTCCACAACCACTCTGAAACAGCAGAATCATATGAAGCAACAGGCTAAAATGCTTCGATGCCAACATCTTCTGGAACTGTTGATCATCTTGATTTCCTTGAAGATATTCCAATGGAGCAGGATAATCTTTATGATCCACCACAACAAGAAAGTCCTTATGGTTCTGTTCAACATAGACCAACAAAGTAAATAGAATTGCTATGATAAAACACACCGGCTATTTCACATGCCAATATTAGCACCACAATTTACACTAAATATATCTTTGCAGAAAGTGTGATTCTCCAATAAATTTTGCTCAGTAAATAGTTTGAAAGGCCCCAAATAATTAACTACCTTGGCTACAACTCTGATTAATGTAGGCCCCAAATAGTTTGATTAAGGTTTGGATTAAGAACCCTTTTTTGCAGATCTACCAATTTTGCAGGCAAAGGAAGCATATGTAGTATCGAGATCTACCAACAGCAAATGATCAATGCAACTACATTTCTACTCCATCTGAGGTACAAACGTGAAATTTGGCTTCCATACCTTGGATTTCCGGGACAAGACCTACGCGAGGGAGACGAAGAAGCCCCTACGCCCTATAAGACACTCACCACACTATCGAACCAAGCCTTGCCAGACTCCATCGGATGACATAGCTCGCGGGAGAAGAGGAGGTTGCGGACACCCGCTGCCGTCGTCCCATCTTGTCCTCGTTCCTATGAACTCATGCGCTCCGACACCGCGACGCACGCGAAAGCGGCCATCCCCTCGACCTCAGTAAGCACACAAAGAGGAAATAAACAAACACGCAAATAAACATAAGAGTAACACAATTTTCACATAAGCTCTGCATAATCAAATCAGCACACACAATACAAGCATCCAATCTTACAGCTTGGCGGAGAGCCGATAGTTCTCGTTCTGGTGGTTCTGGAACTTGCTGACCAAATCCTTCATGGCTACATCATCGAAATGACAATATCTTGAGAAATAAATCAAGTACTCCGCCCCCGTTCGAACCAGGGGCGACGCAATCCGCTTTGCTTTACCTTGGAACATCTCCCTGATGTCGCCCTCCCGCTTCTGCTCTAGCCCAGTGTGTGCCTCCGGTTGAGGCCGCGTGCACCGGCCGCCGCGAGCGAGAGAGAGGCGTGGACGGCAGCGTTGCCCGTGCACGCGGTGGTAAGGATGCGGCCGGCGAGGGGCAAGCAGAACGCGTGCTCGAGCTGTGCCGCCGCTTGCTTCTACGCTCCGCTTCACAGCATAGGCGGGCTTGGGTAAGGCCATAGCAAGGAAGGGTAGGAGTAGGGCTTGGGAAAGGCCGCGGCAAGGACGGCGGGGTAGGCGAGATGGGTGAAGATCGGGGCGGCGGTGGCGTGTCCCGGCGACGGCAGGGTAGGCGCGGCGGGTGAAGATTAGGGCGGCGGCGGCGGCGTCCGGGAGGGTGGGCAGGAGGGCCGCGGGCGTGGTGGCCGAGGTGGCGTGGCGGCCAGGGCCTCGGGCGGGAGGGAGGGCGTGGCCGGTGGGGGGCGAGCGGGCGAGCGTGGCTGCCGGGGGCGGGTCGGTCGGGAGGAGGACGGGGCGGCTGGGTGGGGGAGGAGGGAGGCGGCGGGGCGCGGGGAGAGAAGGGAGGGGGCAGCAGGGCGCGGGGAGAGTTTGTTCTGTTCGATGGCGGAGAAGCCGGGGGTGAAACACCGAAAATATCGGGAGCGAAACATTGCGCGGATCTGGTCCATTGGATAGCTTTGATCGGACGGTAGAAAATCCTTTGTGTACAGTAAATGGGGTGGCTTTAGAATAAATAAAACTCGTGCTTTTATATAGTAGTTTAGATTAGATATGCAAAGGTCGTAATTTCAACAGCTGCTCATCTCTGTATTACTTCAGGATAAAACAAGCAATTTCAGAAGAAAAAAAAATGGCATGACGGACATCTAAAAGCACAAGAAAATAAACTAATAATACTAGCTAATTATGTCTGCAGAAAATTAGCAAATCTTTACTTATATTTTTTCTGGCAACCTTGCCGTCGTTTCAAGAACTAGCTAGACAGGGAAAGGGGATCACCTTAGTTTGGAAGTCGACGGAGTGGGTCTCGGCCTTGTACTTGCCCACAGCGACCTCCTTGAAGGACGGCTTGAGCGATAGCGACGCGTCGACGAAGACACCATCGGCGAACGCGACGCGGGGGCCGCCAGCGGCGGACGCGTCGGCGAGCACGAGCTGCACCACCTGCTCGGCGAGCGCGTGGAGGCCCTCCTTATCTACTGGCCCTGCGGCCCCGAGTGTGGCGGCGAGCTGGTCGCGGGTTGCACCGCCCGCGCCGGCGGCGATGAGGCTGAGCGCGACGTGGAGGGAGAGCGGGGAGAAGGCGGCATTGACGGCAGAATCGTCGGCGTGGGAGGGGGAGGAGAGTGCGGAGGCGAGGCGGAGGGCGAAGCGGGTCTGGTGGGAGACGGAGAGGCGGAGGTCGGTGGTGGCCATGGCCGGTGTGGCGGTTGCTTGGCTTGGTCAGGCCTGGAGAGGAAGAGGGAATGAACGGGATGAGAATTTTGAAGGATGTCGGGGTGTTATCTGGTTAATTTATGGGTGTGATCGTGCGACAAATTTCGCATGAACTTAGGCGTAAGAGATTATTGGTGTAAAATTGCAACCGAGAGGCAGGAAGCCGCGTGTGCGATCTCGTGGGGGCACAGGATTCGTCCCGCGAGGTATCGTGCCGCGTGCGCGCGTGAGTCAACATACCGACATGCAATGGACTCCCAAGAATAGTCTCTCTTTTAGAAAACCGTGGAGAAATGGTCGAGAGGGGCTCGTGAGCGAACCACAAACTGTCGCACCCGCACTGCTAACACGTATTCTATGTGCCCGTGTTCGCACCTCCTTCTCTCTTCGTTATTCATCTCGGTCTCACTTCACGTCTCCTTCTCTCTTTCGTCCCGCACATTATTATAGTATTTGATGACCCCGCCTCCTCCTCCTTTGCTAGCGACGCAGTTTGCTCCGATGTTGTTGTCCTTGCCTCCAACGATGGATCTCGACAACGATAGTCAATTGTACACTCGTGTTGGTATGATGGTGTCGCCGGAGGAGATTGGCTTCGCCTCTGGTAAATGACTCCACTTCCAGCTCTAGAAATGTCCTAACCCTAACCTTACTAATAAGGTGTCAGAAAAGGTATTCAGCAATCAGCTCCTGCCATCCCCTCTCTCCAGCGATGCTCGTGCTGTCCACTGGATGAGAAAGAGGGTGACGCGCACAAGAGGAAGAAGCAAAAGGCACGAAAAAAGAGGGAAGAAAAACAAAGGCTGCACTTGGGGCACCCTTAGGAGAGAAGGACACGTGGGAAGCGAAGAGGGCTCCCAGACTAACCGTTGTAACGGCGCTCTCTAATTAGCATTTTCGAGAACAGTCAGATCACTACGCTACCCAGTTCGGCCTACGAGGAAATTAGATCACTATGTACAAAAAGTCTAGTTTGGCCCATCGGGCCCAATTCTGCATTTAGTCGTGAGACTGCACTCGAGGAGCGCCTATATACTGCTCTCTGCGGGAATTAGCTGGGTGCTGTGCACCGCCAAGCCCAGCGGATGCGGCCCACAAAGGCCCACTTGGCGCATCAATCCTAATTTCCTTGCCCATGTGAAGACTAGCCCCTGTAAAGTGATATAGGCTTCCAAATTGAGTTCACGCCAGGTCTCTATGCATCCCCGATTATGCTATTTTCTTCTCATGGCTGCTAGTTGTATATGCTAGCAGTCGAGCTGAACCCACTGCCGAGTGCCCAAGCGCCCTCAGGACTCCCGCCGCCAGCCACCGTCACCGAGCTGCCCGAACAGCCGACCAAGCGGTTGGGTTCACACCCACCGGTCCGAACCAAGCCCGGGTAAGTTAACCCCCACTAACGAGTGGGCCAACGGCTCAGGTAAGGCCCACGGGCAGACGAGTGACTGCGCCCTTGCAATCTTTCGTCTCCTCCACGGGGATGCGTATTCTGCTCTAGTTGAAGGCGTACTTCCCTGGACCGGTTTGGTCCAGTACCGACTCTGCGATTGATTCGTCCGGTTTAGCCCTTGACCGGCCAGTTTTTCACCACCTGACACCGGTTTTGAGTCCCAGGGAATATCCCCAAACTTTTGGTTCAAAGCAATTTAAATTTTTAAGTCGTTTAAAGCATGATCAGTAGGGTTAGCATGAGGGTATTCCTTTTCTTTTCTTTCAAATAACATACACGCAGTATATACTATCCCTAGGGCCATGCAAAGGTAAGTATTCATCCAACCAGTAGGCCAATATGTTTATAACCCTTGTGAAGACGGTAGGGTACACAAACTTAAAATGAACCTTTAGTAACATATTCCTTCCCCGATCAAGGGCCTTTCATTTTATGTATATCCTTAATCCAAGTGTTGTTTTTCTCTCTCCGACTTAAGAATCGAAAGCTCGTCATTTCACCATCAACTTGAGCTCCATGATACCACTCCTAGGCCGCGTCCTGAAGCACCTATAAGTTAATAACTTAAACGTTGAACTGTCGATTTGCTTCCTCGAAACCCAAAAACCTAATTCAACCAGTTTAAACCAAAACCTTTATCACCCCACTCTAATAGCATCACTCTCTTCTGACATGCATATCCTCTGGTTTTGTGAAGTTGTTTGGATTGCTTCTTATTCAACGTTCTTTCGATGTGTAGTTGACGGAGTGAGATACGTGCACCAGGAAGAGCCGGAGTCACCCCCACGTCCAGAACAAGAACAAGGATTGCTAGGCAAGCATTTCCCAATTTGATCATGTTGAATCCCATATGTGCGAAAACTTAATTATCTTGTTTGCAACCCTGCATTGTCGAGACCCAAAATCCATAACAGAAAGCTTTAGATGAAATCACTCGCTAAGTCGAAACGTCAACCCCGACCTCGACCATTGGGTATCAATTCCAAGAGGAGTGAAGTGATATGGCTTCGAATAGCCCGAGACGTCAACCCCGAACTTGCTCTGGCAAATGATTGCACAGATTAAGTAGGGTGATATGGTCTCCTCACTCTTTTCTTACTGAGCCGGAACATCAATCCCAAACTCGTCCCAGCAAATTAATGCGGGGCTGGAGTAGGATGATATAGCTCCCAAGCTCTCAGTAAAAGAGTCACTTCACAGGGGTGATTAAACCTAACAACTCTATGATATAGACTCTGAAACCCTACCCGCATCATGTGCTTCAATAACATACACGCAGGGCACATGAGGCAGGTGAGAACAAACCGGTATCATAACAGCAACGGTACGACTGAAGATGCGATATTATAAGTTCTTGAAACTTAACAACATAATATTCACATGAGAGTTGCTTACACAACGGAAGAGTAAAGATGGATATGAAGCCAAAAAGGTCAGGCCAAAAGTGGCAGCAGAACAAAACGAGCTACCAAACATTGGGCAGGATCACTGTCTGGGATTTCCAGCGACTAGTCGTCGTTAGTGTCGATCTCTAGGTAGAAATCACCCTCGGAGGGGATAGTTTCCTCTGCAAGAAAAATGTCAACGATAGCAGGGTGAGTACAAAAATTGTACTCAGCAAGACTTACAAGGGGAAATTAGTATTAGATGCTACAGGTATCAAGAACATGGTAACAGTGGACTATTTTGCCGAAAGCCGATTTCACCTTAGTCAATACTTTGTAAGTAGATGAAAGCCGACTACCAGAATATTTTTGAAAGGAGAAGAGCTGAACACTTCATTATCATTCCTTACTGCAGATCACCACACCTTAGGTTCCCCGACTCTTCCTCAACCGCCCTGGGAGGAAACAGTCGCTAACACCTCAACCCTAGAGTTGGCAAGTTTTAGGGTATTGTTGAAGTTGTCTAATTTGTTACGGATTCTTACCAAGTTGTCCATAATCGCGAACATGGCTGTTCAAACAGTTTAAACCCTGCAGGGGTGTACATATTTACCTACACATATCGATCGACTCCTAATGCCATCGACGATTGACACGCTTCACGAGGTGTGCTGGCGGAGGGTGATCGAACATGACCTTTAGAATGCTTTCAACCTAGGTATGAACCACCCTTATGGGTCAGTTCATGTACATCAGTCCGGCCGCAACTACGACACGGTCCCATAAGTTGTAGCAAGTGATACATCCCCGGCCCTCGACCGTGTGTAACCCTTACACCTATATTGAGGCACCACACCACATCATTTTTTACTCACCCTGTGAACGGAAACGGCAAACTATGCAGCTCATACGCTAAGTCTAGGCAAATTATTTAGTCGTGGGTGGTCCATTATCCCACCCGTATAGAAGTACACAAATCTTGGTTCGAAAGGACACCGGGAACCGGTCCTTGCGAGAAAAGTCACAGTTTGCATCGTATCAAAAATCACCATTCCCGAGATTAGCCACCCGCCTGGGAGTTTATAAAAAAATATATCACTAATTCCATCTTCTATACATCATGATTCATGATATCGAACTTCTCCTACTTTATCGTGCGGAAACAATCCAAATGAAGGAGGAATGGGGATCGGGAGAGAGGGGCACATTACGCATGTTGAGGATGTGGGTGATGTTGAGCGTCTTGAGGACCTCGGAGCGGGAGGCGTTGTCGTAGCTGCCGAGGAAGAGGAAGTCCTTGAGCACCTCGGTGGGGAAGGCGGAGTCCAGCCTCGCCGGGGGCACCGCCTCCGCCGCCGCCAGCCTGTGGCCGCAAACCCCGCATATCTCCCAGCCATGGCCTCTCGTCTAACCCAATGATTATTAGTCAAGTTCATAAGTTAACCCCTGGTGAACACCCACCTACCACGTAACCCATCCAATGGTGTTGATTCATCTGCCATCCAAGGAATTATGACTTTTACATGTCTAAGCATATACAACATAGTAAGCAAGGTCAAAGCACACACTACACTACTCTAGATAGGTTGAGGTGGTGGTGGAGTCGATTGAGCGACAAAGTAAGTTTCATGCACAGGGATAGGGATAATACTTAGCGACAAGTACAATTTGAACGCATGCGATAACGAATTTAAAAACAACTAATACTTTGCAAATAGTAGGTTTTTGCAAGATGTTCAAAGGGGCTTGCCTTGTTGCTCTGCAACTACACTCTGCTCGTGATCGGGACAATTCTCTTCAGGACCTTCCGGCTCTAACGTGGAAGAACGAAAACACCGGAAAAGAAAGGGCATAATCGTAAATATCAAAATACTGAACATCGGCATGAGATGAAATACATGCTATGGCATAGAGGATTCAAAATAACGACTAATGCAAGTGAAATCAATTTAATCGGAGTCCGGACGCTCGAAATATCGCGATCCGAAATTCTCTGGCTAATCGGGGAAACCCTAATTTGAGTTTTTAGCCATTTATATTTTTCCTAGCATGCAAAAATATATGAAAATGACATATTTGAGTTGCTCTCATTTTTTTGAACATTTGATATATTATTTGCATTTTCTGATTAAAAATGGATTTTCTAAGATTTAACAAATTTTTAAATCCTTTTTGTATTTTTCTCAGTAAAAATAATTAAAAATACTTTTATTACTCATCTGATATCTAACCTCAGAGGCTGACAGGTAGGCCCCATGGTCAAGTCTGGTCAAAGTTGACCGAGTCACTGACAAGTGGGGCCCACTTGTCATAATTTTCCTTTTCTTTAATCTTTTTATTTTAATTCCTGTCGGGTGGGTCCCACATGTCATAGAGACACATTTATTAAACTCATTAATTACACTGTTGATCATTAATTAGGGTCATTAATGTGTCCGAACAGTGATTAATTGCAGTAATACCGAATTTATGACAGTTAGCAATTAATATGTCGGGTCATTAATTATTAGCATTAAATAGAGATTAATAAATGTTAATCATTAATTAGGCCATTAATTATGTCATTTTGACATAATTAATGCGCTAATTATGCTCATTACCCGTCGGGATCCGACCGGCTGTTGGCTCGGTCCCGACCGGGGTGAGGCCGCCCGGCGTGGCACGGTCGGCGGCGAGGCCGGGGGAGGGAAGGGGCGACGGGGCGGGCAAGCCGAGGTGGCTTACCAGCGGTGGTGGCGAGAAGTGGTGGCGGGGCGGCGGCCGAGGCGGGAGAGGTGGGCGGTGAGCTCGGGCGCTCGGCAGCCGGGTGGCAGCGGGACGAGCGAGGCCGGAGACGGCCGGAGTGGGGTGGCTCGGGATGGCGGCGAGGCGAGGACGAGCATGGCGACGGGGCAAGCAATGGCGACCAGGATCACCGGGGAGCTCGGCGACGAGATGAACCAGAGAGAGAGAGGGAGGCACGGCCGCGAGAGAGAAAAGGTGAGGGAGAGAGAGGAAGGAAGCACCGAGGGAGGGGATTAAATAGGAGGGAAGGCGGTGCCGAGGGGAGGTGGCCCAGGCGGGGGCGAGCGCCACGCCGGCAGCTGCTTGAGCAGCCTAGTGGCTGCGGCGGCAGGTGGATAAGTGTGGCAGTGGGGGGAGAGGATAGAGATGGGGGGCAAGCGAGCCAGGTGGGCCGGTGTGGAGGAGAAGGGAGATGGGCCGGGAAGGCCCATCCGAGGGGGTTAGAAATAGGGTTAGGTTTTAATTTTTTTTTCTTTTCTGTTTGAATTTTGTTTCACAAATTCAAACCATTTTCCAAACCCTTTTTCAATTAGACTTCAGATTCACATTTTGCTCAAAATTAAGTCATGCATGCTATGATGCTCAAATACAATGGATTAGCTTTAGGGATGTTACAGACCTACCCCCCTTACGAGAATATCGACCCCGAGATTCGGATCAACTGGAGAAGAGGAAGGGTACGCTGATCGAAGATGATTTTCACATTCCCAGGTGGCTTCTTCTTCGGAATGGTTGGACCATTGAACTTTCAAGAACTTGATGTTGTGTCTTCGTATAGTCCGTTCCATTTCATCGAGAATACGGAGAGGGTACTCTCGATAAGACAGATTTTCTTGGAGATCAAGAGTATCAACTGCCGACTCCGGAATCGGATCTTTGAAACATTTTCGAAGTTGAGAAACATGGAAGACATTATGGATATTGGAAAGTGACGGAGGTAGTTCCAACTGATATGTGACTTCACCTCGTTTGGAAAGAATGCAAAAGGGACCAATGTAACGAGGTGCTAACTTTCCTTTGACGCCAAAGCGGTGAACACCCTTGAGAGGAGTGACCCGAAGGTAGACTTTATCGTTTGGCTCAAAGTGAATCTCATGACGATGAAGGTCGGAGTAGCTCTTCTGATGAGATTAAGCTGTTTTCAACCGTTCTCGAATAACTCAAACTTGATCCTCCGCTTCTTTGATCAAGTCTGGTCCAAGAATTTATGTTTCTCCGGTTTCAGGCCAATTGAGTGGAGTCCGACATTTGCGTCCATAAAGGACTTCGAAAGGGGCCATGCCTAGGCTTGTTTGGAAGCTATTGTTATACGAGAATTCGGCAAATGGAAGGCACTTCTCCCACTTCGTGCCGAAAGATATAACACAAGCCCTCAGCATATCCTCAAGGATTTGGTTAACCCTTTCGGTTTGTCCACCGGTTTGAGGGTGATAAGCCGTGCTGAATGAGAGATGAGTCCCCATAGCAGCTTGAAGGCTTTCCCAAAATCTGGAGGCGAACAAACTACCACGGTCAGAAATAATCCGCTTAGGGATTCCGTGGAGAGATACTATCCGAGATATATATAACTCAGCAAATTGACTAACTGATATCTTCTCTCGGACAGGGAGAAAATGTGCTACTTTGGATAGGCGATCAATGACTACCCAAATGGCATCATTTCCCTTCTGAGTTCTTGGAAGACCGGTGACAAAATCCATGCCAATTTCGTTCCACTTCCACTAAGGGATAGGCAAGGGTTGGAGTGTGCCTGCGGGTTTTTGGTGTTCCGCTTTAACACGATGACACACATCACATTCACAGATGAAGCGAGCAATCTCTCTTTTCATTCGGGTCCACCAGAATCTCTGTTTCCGATCTTGGTAAATCTTCATACTACCCGGATGAATGGACAATGGAGAGTCATGAGCTTCACGAAGAATAGATTCTCGAAGATTGTTGTTCTTCGGCACAACTAGACGTTTGCCAAACCCAATAACATCTTGATCATCGATTGAGAAACATTTAGCAACTCCGCTAACAATGTTCTCTTTGATCTTACGAATACCCTTGTCTTGCTTTTGAGCGGATTTGATTTGATCTTCCAAAGAGGATTGGATCTCAAGGGTATTAAGGAAACCACTTTGAACGACTTCAAGATTAAGCCGTGAAAATTCCTCATAGAGGAGCGGTTGATGTTCTTGGATCATGAGATTATTACAGTAGGTTTTACGGCTAAGTGCATCCGCCATGACATTAGCCTTACCGGGTTGGTAATGGAGACCTACGTCATAATCTTTGATCAATTCTAGCCATCTTCGTTGCCTGATATTCAGGTCGGGCTGGGTGAAGCGATACTTCAAACTTTGGTGGTCAGAATACAGCTTGTAGCGATTACCGATAAGATAATGCCGCTAGATCTTCAGAGCATGAACCACCGCAGCGAGCTCTAGGTCGTGAGTTGGATAGTTGGTTTCATGTGGCCTTAACTGATGGGAAGTATAAGCTACCACATGTCCTTCTTGCATCAACACACATCCAAGACCTAGGCGAGAAGCATCGCAAAAGATGTCAAAGTTTTTGTGTATGTCCGGGAGGACAAGCACGGGAGCGGAGGTCAATCTGTGTTTTAGTTCTTGGAAGCTTTCTTTGCATCTTTCAGTCCACTCGAACTTCTTTTCTTTCTTGAGGAGTTTCATCAAAGGTTTAGCATGTTTGGAGAAGTTCTCAATAAAACGACGATAATAGCCGGCCAGACCAAGAAAACTCCGCACTTGCGTGACTGATTTAGGTTGTTCCCAATTGAGAACATCCTTTACTTTACTAGGATCCACGGCAACACCTTTTGCCAAAAGCACGTGGCCTAGAAAAGCGACTTCTTCGAGCCAAAATTCACACTTGGTGAATTTGCGTAAAGCTGATGTTCACGAAGTTTTTCCCAAGACAAGATCCAGGTGCTCGGCATGATCTTCTTTGGTCTTGGAAAAGATGAGAATATCATCAATGAAGATGATCACAAAACAATCCAGATATTCCATGAAGATGGAATTCATCAACCTCATAAAGGTAGTAGGAGCATTGGTTAATCCAAAAGACATCACGGTGTATTCATACAACCCATAACGAGTCATAAACACTATTTTTGGAATATCTTCGGGTCGGATCTTGATTTATGGTAGCCCAACCTCAAATCAATCTTGGAAAAGACAGTTGCTCCGGTTAATTGATCAAACAGATCATCAATACGAGGGAGAGGATATTTGTTTTTGATCGTCACCTCATTAAGAGGTCGATAGTCAACACACATCCGAAGACTTTTATCTTTCTTCTCCACGAATAGAGCCAAGTATTCCCAAGGAGAGGAGCTAGGTCGAACGAAACCTTTTCCTTCTAACTCCTGAAGTTGTTTCTTCATTTCGATCAACTCGTTCTGAGGCATCCGATAAGGGCGATGATAGATAGGAGCGGTTCCGGGAACCAACTCGATAACAAATTCGACGTCGTGATCCGGTGGTAGACCTGGAAGTTCATCGGGGAAGACATCCGGAAAGTCACAAACTACCGGAACGTCTGGAAGATCAGGAAGAGACTTGCCTTCAAGATCATAAAGATGAGGTTCAATGAACTTTGGAATAAATCGAATAGTTTCACCGAAGGGATGAGAAAGAACCACTGTTTTCGTCGCACAATCAATTAGGGCTTGATGTGCAATTAACCAATTCATCCCAAGGATGACATCAATGTCTGTGGAGGCCAAGGCGATCAAAGTGGTGAAGAACTCCAGATTACCCACTTTGATGCAAACTCCATGATATTCTCGGGATGCTCTCATCATAGATCCCGGTGATGGATAGACAGGGAGTTAGGCATTAGCTCATATGGGATATTGTTTTCTTCGGCAAAACCCCTTAGATATAAAGGAATGAGAAGCTCCCGAATCAAAAAGAACGGATGTTGGTACTGAATTGACAAAAAGCGTACCCAACACGACGTCAGGCGCATCCTGAGCTTCTTCTGTGACCACGTGATTCACGCGACCACAATTCAAGGATTGAGGCTGCGGATTCGCCTTCTTGGTGGAGACATTGCCTCGAGGCTGACCTTGCCCTTGAGCAGGGTAAGGTGTAGGATTCTGCCGCTAGGGACAGTCGCGAGAGAAATGGCCAGGCTGGCCACAGTAGAAACAAGCTACATTTGGCGGTCTTGGAGTAGGATTAGCAGATTGTCCTCCCATCGGTCTCGGAGAAAAATTTTGAACCGGAGGACGAGGCACAAAACCAGAGGGTCTTGGGGCTGGAGTAGCGTGGTTCAACGCACTAGCAGGAACCCAAACACGCCTCTTTTGCAGACTGGAAGAAGGAGGCTTCGCCGCATCTCGAACACGCTTTCTAGATTTTTCAAGAGCTAGTTTGCCATGCTCCATCTTGATAGCCTTGTTCATCAAGGCTAGAAAGTGGGCGAAGTCGAAGGGAAGCAGCTCATAACGGATCTCCAGATTCAAACCTTTGCGGAACTTCTCTTGTTTGTCCGCATCGGTGGCAACGTCACGCGAAGCATAACGTGCCAGGTGATTGAAGGCATGGAGTACTCGGTAATGCTCTTCCGTCCTTGAGTTAGAATACGGAATTCCTCCTTCTTTATATCCATAGCGCCTTCGGGGATATGAGTTCCATGGAAGGCCTCACAAAACTCCTGCCACGTAACCACGTGGTCTTTCTCCTGAATGGTGAGGAAGTTCTCCCACCATGACACTGCGGCACCTTCAAGCATGTACGCCGCAAAGTCCACGCGGTCAGCCGTGGGAACATGTGTCGTCTCTAGTTTGCGCTCAACGCTGCGAAGCCAATCATTGGCTTCGAGAGGATCCTCCGAACGACTGAACACCTGAAAGAACATCTAGGCCCCAAGTTGGTTTTGATGGTTAATGGCAACTCAAACTGGAATCTAATGTTTACAGTGAGTGTAAGCAGGTTTGTAGGTTCTAGGAAGAAGGGTCATCAAGGAAAGGATGACCACCAAAAAGGGTACAAGGGTGGTTTCCAGGACTAAGGAATGGCTGTGCTAGGCAGCTGTGCCACAGCTGTGAAGAAGCCGGTGCTGTGCAAGGAGTTGCAAGCAAGGTGATGGTGGCTTGATGCGTCAAGGACCGTGATTGCAGTTGGTGGGCAGGTAAAGCCTAGATTTGCTAGTTTCTTTGAGTCCATAGGAAAAGCCTGTACTATCAAGAGGGATGAAGCAGTGATGCTCTGTGGAGGTTCTAGTTGCTCAATGCTCAGGATGTTGGACAGTGGCACTAATGCTTTGAGGTTAGTGGCCCTGTGTCAGCAGTTTTGTATAAGTATAAAACTGGTTGGAGCTGGCACTCTGCAGTGCTAGCAGTAGAAAACCCTAGGGGTTAGAGTCACCGGTGTGACACAGCGGTGTCACAGGTGGTCTAATGCTCTATGACTCAGGTACATCTCTGTACCAGGGGAGAGCTTGAAAACGCTAAGGAACCTGCGCTGCGATAGCTTGTCTGCTGAGTCGGAGGGCTGTTGGAGGTTCTCTCCTTATAGGTTTCAGAGAGTGTGTGCGCTGAGGGCATGTCATGTGCCAAGACCGGGCTGAGTAGTGCGGCTGCGTCAGTTTAGGGTTTACCTGTGTGTGCCGCCGGTGACACAGGTATCGGTCTGCTTGAGCCGGTTATAGTTGGGCGGAGTGATTAGCTGTGTCACCGTGGCGACACCGGTGACTCACTTAATCCTACGTGGCAACAGTGTAACGGTCAAGTGCCTGTGAACCCTATATATAGGGGACCAGGGGAGGTCTTGGACCTCAACCAATGAGCCAATCAGTAACTCACATTCGACCATTGCAAAGCCTCTTTCCACCGAACGAAAGCCAAGTTTCCTAAGTGTCAGTTCGGGAAGGGTTAGAGTTCTTGAGCAAAAGAGCATTGGTTCCTCCAAGAGTTGTCACTGCTGAATCTATTACTCTTGGAGTGTCTACTCCTAGACGGGCGTAGGAGTTGCTGGTACCACCCAAGCTTGTGTGGGCTGGACCAGTAGTCTGTGAGGGTGATTGAAGTCTACCTGCTGCAAGCAAAAGGACTTCCACAAGCAAAGGAAGAGGCCTGAGATCAGGTACTCGGAGAACAAGCACGATTCAGTGCTGGCGACCTCTTCGGAGTAGCTTCTCCAATGGAGATGTACCACTCTGCAAAGAGCTGGGAAACTTCGGTGAAAAACACTCTGTCTCCTGAGTACTTGTTGTTTTACTGCTTGATTCTTGCTATATCTGTTTGCTTGTATGCTCATATAGACATTCTGTTTATCTGCTTAGATCACCTTTACACCTGTGTCTTGTTAGCTGTCTCACCGTTGGTATAGATCATATCTCACACCTGTGTCAGCTACCTGTTACACAGACACTGTGATTGCTCATCATTTTTGCTAAGTCATTAGCTTACCTGTGTTAGGCACCTGTGTGACAGCTGCATGCTAATTTACACATCGCATCTTACCTGTGTCACACACCTGTCACACAGCTAACTAATCCTTGCTTCTGCACAAGGCTTAATCTAAACAATCTAGTTAAAAGAAGTAATTTTTGTTAGCCTCCTATTCACCCCCCTCTAGTCGGCATCTGAGGTCCTTTCAATTGGTATCAGAGCAGGTTGCTCTTTGATTTGGCCTAACAGCCAGAGTTAAAGGATGTCGGGCTATGAGGGTAAAATACCTGTCTTTAATGGGACTAACTATGCTTTCTGGAAGAGAAAGATGCAAATGCATCTTATCGCTATCGATCCAGATGTGTGGGATGTTGTTTATATAGGTTACAACTTGGAGAATCCCAGAACACCTAGCATCGTTGACAAGAGGAATATTCAGAACAATGCTAGGGCAGCCACTGCCATCTTCATGGGCTTACAGGAGCATGACTTCAACAGAGTCAGTACCATGGAATCTGCTAAGGATATCTGGGATACCTTGGAGCAGATCTATGAAGGCAGTGACACTCTGAAGAAGTCAAAGAGGAGCCTTCTGGAATCAAAGCTAGAGAGGTTTGAGCTTGAGCATGGTGAAGACATCAATTCTCTGTTTTCAAGACTCACCATTATCACAAACCAGCTGAAGGCCCTAGGCTCAAACCGAGTGGAAGATGAAGACGTGATCAAGAAGTTCTTGTCAGTGCTTCCAAAAGCCTACAGAACTCTTGTTCTCATGCTGAAGGAAAAAGATGGGTTTGAGCAAATGAAGCCCACAGAAGTGTTAGGGAGGATTCTAACACATGAGATGGAGCTTAAGCAAGAAAGCAAGCAAAGCTCCTCTCCAGCTGTCAAGAAAAATATTGCTTTGAAGACTACTGCTTCAACATCACAGATTGAGAGTGATAGCAGTGAAGATCTTGATGAGGAGATGTCCAGTGGAGAAGAGAGTGAACTCATCCTCCTCACAAGGAACTTCAGAAAGTTTTACAAGAAGAAGAAGCAACTTGGATCAGGTGATAGATTCAGAGGAAAGAAGCTGTCAAAAGATAACAAGTGCTTCGAGTGTGGCAAGGAAGGCCACTTTGCTGCTGATTGTCCAACCAAGAGAAAGGACAACAGCCAGTACAGAAAGAAGAAGGACTTCCATGGGAAGAAGAAGACCTTCAACAGCAAGCATCCAACCTACTCCAAGAACAAGGCCACTGCCAGAGCTTATGTTGGACAGGCTTGGGTGTCTGAGGATTCAGGCTCAGAAGAGGAGTCTGAAGAAGAAGATCAAGTTGCTGGGATTGCCATCAGTATGGCTGACATACCCAGCTGTGACACAGCCAGGTCACACAGCTCCGAGTCAAGTGCTGAAGCTGACTATCTTCCATCCACTTCTGCCCCTTTGTGTCTCATGGCCAAAGGTTCTAAGGTACTTACTGAGGATGACTTCCCTGATTATGTTGAACTAATGGGCATCCTTGAAAGAACAGATAAGGCCTATGGCAAGGAGAGGAAGGAGAACATATCCTTAAGGGATAAACTCAGGGAGCTGAGTGAATCTTATGATGAGGTTACTGATGACAGGGAAAACCTCAGGCTTGACCAGGAAAACCTGGAAATAGCTCATGAAAAGCTCAAGGCAGCTCATGAGCTTCTGATAAAGGAGCATGAGGAGCTCAAGGAAAAACATTCTTTGTGCACTGATATTTCTTCTACTATATGCACTGATGCTCCCTTGCCTGCTCCTACTGTTATTGAATCATGCCTGAACTGTGCTAGCTGTATAAATGTTCTAACATCCACAGGTGGAGTCACTGATGATTCAAAAGAGGCATCAACCTCTACTACTACTAACCTTGTGGATGCAGATGAGCACAACAAGCTCAAAGAGGAGCTTGAAGAGCTAAAAAGGCTAATGAGGAAAGGCCTATGCACTGCCAATATTGGCATGCAAAATTATCAGCTGATCAAAGCTGAGATGCTCAGAAAGAATGATGGCCGAAAAGGCTTGGGTTACATTCATTCTGCTCATAAAGATAAACTGCCTGCTGCTACTAACTTTAATCTTGCAGAAAAATTTGTGAGGCAGACAAGTACATATGACAACAAGTTTGTTGGTCATAAGAAGGGTAATGGGAATGTAGTAAACATTCCATCCAACCCATCCTATGTACTGCAGATGGACAAAAAAGGGAAGGTTGTGGCTAAATATGTTGGTCGCAGGCACTTGACAAAGTGGTTGCCTGCGATCTGGGTTCCAAAGGTAACAGTTACCTGTGTCACCGGTGTCTTACACAGCTGTGCAACCACCAGTGCCACCGGTAGCTCACACAGCCAACTAACCTCTCTGTCTAAGGTTGCAGGTGATAGCAAGCCTAAAAGAATTCATGTCATATCATCTGTTGCTCAGGCTATCAACTATAAGAACAGATCTTCTAACTCTTTAACTGCTGTTTCTGCATATGGTAAAACTGCAAAGGGAACCAAACGAGTTTGGGTCCCTAAACCCCATAACTAATCTTGCAGGATACTGTCTCCAGTGGAACTGAATGGGTAGTGGACAGTGGATGTACACAACATATGACTGGAGGCAGAGAGGAGTTTGTAGAGATCACACATGAAAATCTTCCAAGTAAACATGTGATCTATGCAGATAACTCCAAGGGAAAGGTAAATGGCGTTGGTAAAGTCACCATATCTGAACATCACTCTTTATCTAATGTAATGCTTGTAGATCAGATAGGCTATAGCCTCATGTCTGTGTCACAGCTGTGTGACACAGGTATGAAAGTCACGTTCTATCCTGATGAGGTTATAGCTTCCAAACTATCTGATGACTCTCAAGTGTTCAGAGGATGCAGGTCTGGAAAGCTATACACAGTAAACTTCAAAGAACAGCCTGCAGCAGCTCCATGGTGCCTAATGGCCAAGACCAGTGTTGGCTGGCTGTGGCACAGGCGGCTAGGTCATGCAGGGATGAAGCTTCTCAACAAACTGAGCAAACATGACCATGTCATAGGCCTGGAAAAGGTGAAGTTTGAGAAGGACAAGCCCTGCAGCTCATGTCAAGCCGGCAAACAAGTTGGAGCTGCCCATCGTCCCAAGAATGTCATGACCACCACCGCACCTTTTGAGCTCATACACATTGACCTCTTCGGTCCCACTACATATGAGAGCTTGGGAGGTAACAAGTATGGATTTGTCATTGTAGATGATTTTTCTCGCTATACTTGGGTGTTCTTTTTGAAGGAGAAGACACAGGTTTACAAGAAATTCAAGCACCTCATTGTCAGAGTACAAAATGAGTGGAAGGTAAACCTTGTCAAGGTCAGGAGTGACAATGGGACTGAGTTCAAAAACTCAAAGGTGGAAGCATTTCTGGACAAGCATGGAATTAAGCATGAGCTATCAAGTCCATATGCTCCACAGCAAAATGGAGTAGTGGAAAGGAAGAACAGAACCCTGATAGAGATGGCAAGGACACTGCTGGATGAGTACAAGACTTCACCAAGATTTTGGGCTGAAGCTGTCAACACTGCCTGCCACTCCATCAACAGGATATATCTACATCCACTACTCAAGAAGACTCCATACGAGCTGCTCACCAACACAAAGCCAAATGTCTCATACTTCAGAGTATTCGGTTGTAAGTGCTACATCCTTAGGAAGGGCAAACGCCTTACTAAGTTTGAAGCTAAATCTGATGTTGGTATTTTCCTTGGTTATGCTACTAACTCTCATGCCTATAGAGTATTCAACACTCTCACAAAGGTTGTTGAAGAATCTGTAGATGTGAACTTTGATGAGTCTTATGGCTCCCAAGGAGAGCAAGTTGCTAATGATGTAGGGAATGTGGACATTCAAAAGAAGTCAACTGGTGAGATCAGACCTACTGTCAAGGAAGAACCTGTCTCACCAAGTGATCAAGAACCACCTTCTCCATCACTGAATGAAGACACTGGAGATGAAGACATCGAGCTCGAGTACAACCCAGCCAATGATCTCTTGGATGCAGATTACCTGTCTCAGCCAGCTGTGTCGCAGGAAGAACCAGCTGTGTCACAGGCAACACCATCAGCTGTGACACCGGTGGTTGACCCCGAACCCCTTGTGATCAGCAGGCTGCAGAAGGATCACCCTGTAGACAACATCATCGGTGCCATTAATAGGGGAGTGACTACTCGTTCTCGAATTGCTAATTTCTGTGAACATTACTCCTTTGTTTCCAGTATTGAACCCAGGAACATAAAGGAAGCTCTCATGGATGCTGATTGGATAAATGCTATGCATGAAGAGTTGAATCAGTTTGAAAGAAATCAAGTATGGTCCCTGGTGGAAAGACCCAATGATCATAATGTGATTGGAACAAAATGGGTCTTCAGGAACAAGCAAGATACAAATGGACAAGTGGTAAGGAACAAAGCCAGACTTGTGGCTCAAGGGTTTACACAAGTGGAGGGTCTAGACTTTGGAGAAACCTTTGCTCCAGTAGCAAGACTTGAAGCCATCAGGATCCTCCTTGCTTATGCTGTTCATCATAACATCAAGCTTTATCAGATGGATGTGAAGTCTGCTTTCCTAAATGGTAAACTCTCTGAACTTGTTTATGTTGAACAGCCACCTGGTTTTGAAGATGATAAGAAACCACACCATGTCTATAAACTACACAAAGCACTCTATGGCTTAAAACAAGCACCTAGAGCATGGTATGATACATTGAAAGAATTTCTGATCAAGAATGGATTTAAAATGGGGCTTAGTAGACACAACTCTATTCACTAAGAAAAATGGAAAGGATTTATTTGTGTGCCAAATATATGTCGATGACATAATATTTGGCAGTACTAACCGCTCCATGAGTGATGAGTTTAGCCAGATGATGACCAAAAGGTTTGAGATGTCTTTGGATGGAGAACTCAAGTACTTCCTAGGACTTCAGATCAAACAACTCAAGGAAGGTACATTCGTTTCACAAGAAAAGTTCACCAAAGACATCATCTCTAAGTTTGGCATGAAGGATGCAAAGTCTATTCATACTCCCATGCAAACAAATGGTCATCTGGACCTAAACATCGAAGGTAAGTCTGCTGATCAGAAAGAGTTCAGATCCATGATAGGATCCCTGCTCTACTTATGTGCATCTAGGCCAGACATTATGTTGAGTGTATGCATGTGTGCTAGATTTCAAGCTAATCCTAAGGACTGTCACAGAGTTGCAGTAAGAAGGATACTGAGATACTTGATTCAAACCTCAGGCTTTGGCTTATGGTATCCTAAAGGTGCAAATTTTGAGCTAGTTGGCTATTCTGATAGTGACTATGCAGGGTGTAAGGTTGACCGAAAAAGCACCTCTGGTACTTGTCAATTTCTAGGGCATTCTTTAGTGTCCTGGTCATCCAAGAAACAAAACTCAGTAGCCCTTTCCACTGCAGAAGCTGAGTATATAGCTGCTGGTAGTTGTTGTGCTCAGTTATTATGGATGAGGCAGACCTTGAAAGATTTCAACGTATCTTTTAATCAAGTACCCCTCTTCTGTGATAATGAAAGTGCAATTAAGTTAGCCAACAACCCAGTGCACCACCAAAGATCCAAACACATTGAAGTGAGGCACCACTTCCTGAGAGATCATGTTGAGAAGGGAGATATACAGCTGTGCCATGTAAGGACTGAAAAACAATTAGCTGATATTTTCACCAAGCCTTTAGATGAGACTAGGTTCTGTGCTCTGAGGAGTGAATTGAATATCATTGATGTCTCTAATCTTCAATAAAAAGGATTGGCTTGGTGTCTAGCTCATATATTCTGCCATTTACATGCCTTACATGCTCATCTGTGTTGATCACCTGTGTCACAGGTGTATGGGTTTTATGCATAGTGTAGAGATCCTTCAGCTGTGTGTGCACATTATTGTGTACCTATTTTCAAAATCGACTCATGTCAGTTTTAGTTTTGCTTGATTGATTTTCTGGCAAACTGACATTGGGAAGATTGCATAAGGATTTCCTGATAGTGTTCATATGCTTGCTCTCTTATCAAATTCTCTCTGTCTTGGTGTTCTATGGATGAAATACTTGTCACCTGAGCTATCTATCTGTGTCTCAGGTGAATGCTTTTGATTTCCGTAGGCCCTAGGGTATTTTGTCTACTCACCTGTGTCACAGGTTCCTCTGTCAGCTGTGACACAGCCACCTTATACCCCTTCGGCCTATATAAGACGTCGATACGTTTTCCACAGAACCCACGTTCTACGTTAAAACCCCAAACTTCCGCCGTGCGCCAAAACACCAAATTCTCGACGAAATCGACGTTTCCGCCCCTCCAAATCTTTCGAAGCATCGGAGAAAGCTTTCTGAAGAGCTCCAGCAACAATTTATCCGCGCATTATCAATCTTTGCTCAAAGTAAGCTTCCGCCAGCCCTACTTTGCGCCTGTTCTTGCTTAGGGCTTATGTTTTTGCTCTAAAGCCTAATCCATTAGCGCATTGTTAGTTGTTAGGGTTGGTTTAGCTCCTGATAATCTTTCAGAACCTATATTTCTCGAAAATTAACCACCGAAAACCAGTAAATCTCTAGATTTCTAAAATCTGTCGTCCGCCTCCGCACGTAGCTGTGTCACCGCTAGGGTCTCACCTGTCACACAGGCAAGTCTATTCAAAAGGCTGAGACCTCGGTTTGTTACCAAGTCCTCACCTGTGTCTCCCCGTTCTCACACAGGTGTCTCACACAGCTACTACCTTTTGCATCTCAGGAACACCTCTTACCTATATTCTGTCTTATCTATCTGGTTTCTACAGATGTCTTCAGGATCTGAGAAAGCTGACAGTGGGATGCAGTGGTCTGACCCAGAAGCATCCAGCTTTGAGATTAACATTTCAGATTCAGATCAGGAAAGAGAGAGGCTGAGACAGAAAGCAGAGGTCGCTGAAACAAGAAAGGCAAGCCAAAGGGCTTACAGGCAGAGGAAAGCAGTTGCAAAGAAATCAGCTTCTCAAGCCAGTAAATCTAGTTCAGCTCAGCGTGCTCCACCCAAGAGGACAAGATCCTCAGCTGCTGTTGAGCACACATCCTTGGGAAAGGAAGCAGCTAAGAAGCAGAAGCAACCAGCTAAGAAAGGTTCAAAGCCTTCCATTGCAAATGTGGTGCTGCCAAGAGGCACACTCACCATCAGAGAACCTGTTCCAGAATCCCAAATATCTCAAGAAGATCTTGAGCATGATAAGCTGATTCTGGAGGAGTTGGATAGGCTGGCAGCTCAGATGAGAGAAACAACTGATGAAACAGTAAAGAAGCAGCTATCCACCATATACACAGCCAAAAGCTTTGAGCTTTCAGAGTTGTCAAGGCCTGTATCTATGGCAATTCCAGAACCATCAGAGGGAGATAAGGCTATCTTGAGGGAAATAGCAGATTTGCACAAGCAGATGCAGTCAGGCAAATCTTATTCAGAAGAAGCTGAATTGCGAAAGAAGATTCTTGAGAAGCAGGATCAACTTTCAACAAAATGCTTGGCAGAAGGGTCTCACAAACCTCTGGAACTTCAGCATTCTGATGCTAGAGATAGGCATCTCATCCTTGAAATCAGTGAGTTAACCAAGAAGGCTAACTCTCTGCCAAAAGGCCTTGAGAGGACTTCCATTCAAGCTGAGATCAAACTCAAGCGAGGTCTGCTGTCTCCTGAATTCAAATCTCAAAGAGCAGCTCCTCCTATTGCCAGTTCAGAATCAAGTATCCCTCCCATAGCTGCAGATGATCTTCTTATAATGGAGATAAACGATATTCTCGGAAGGCTCAGAAACATGCCAAATGGTCCTGAGAAAACTGCCTTGAGAGCTGAGCTCAAGCTTAAAACGGCTATGCTTCCAAAGGATTCCAAGCCTTCATCACCTCCTGCTGCTACTGCTCCTACTCAAGCTCCTAAAAGGAAAAGATCAGAAACTGTTGTGATCAGTGATGAACCTCAAGCCAAGAGGCAGCCAGATGCAGATGTCGAAATAATCTCTGAGACGACTCAAAGCTCCAAGCCATCCTTAAAAGTTCAATTTGATCAACAGACGTCTGCCATTCAAGAATTGAAGAAGGAGATGCCACCACCGGTGTCACCGGTGGCTAGCCCAGCTAAGTCAAGTCTGCAGACATACCAGAGGAAAAGCAGAAAATCTCAAAGTTCTACCAGTGTAGAATCCATTTCCTCCCTGGATGTCCAGAAACAGATGTCTCCATCCCAATTTCTGGTATCTGAGGCCGAAGAACAGACAACCAAAGAGGCCCATGAGCTCCCATCACCAAAGGCTGGATCTGTGACGCCTTTAGAAGCTGCCAAACAAACAAGTCCACAGCTGTCTCAACCAGCTGTGTCACAGGCAGAAGAAGCTCAGGCCCAAGACCCACACCTGTCTAAATCACCTGTGCCACCGCCAGCTGACCCAGCCCCTTCAGTTCAAGCACCTGTGTCATCACCTGTGGCACAGGCAAGTCAGTCAGCTGAGCAAGAAGAAAGCTCTGAGAGCTCATCAGATGATGGCAGAGGTGTGTCTGTTACCCCTCCCAGGCCGAAAGAAGCTAGAGCTGATTCAGATGAAGATTACCAAGCCGAGAGATCTTCTCCAAGTACAGAATCAGCTGACGAAGAAGAGGAAGAGGAGGCAGAGGCTGAACAAGCAGATAGCTCACCCAGTCTCTCAGTTGGAGAAGAAGATCTGGAAACTAAGTATTATTACATCTTCTCTCATGCCTTGAGGACTGAGGCGAATCAAATGAAGTTCATCTCCCGAGCTGTGGCCAAGAAGCTACCCAAAAGTGATCCCCAGAAATCAAGAAGCAAAGTTGCCTCCATGAGCACCAGTGCTTTCATAAGAATGAGGTCAGCTTGCCCATATTTCACTGAAGACAAGGAGTTTCAAGATGCATCTTGCTCAGACCCCAGATTTCACACTAATCTTCAAAGGGGTCTCTACCATGAAATCCTTGCTTCCAAGGGATTTGTAGATTGCAAGGCCATAGACTGGTCTACTCTAACTGATTCCAGACTGAGGAGTCTTCAATCTCTCATCCAAGCCTCAGGTCTGGAGTTCATATGCAATCTTCAACAAGATTATGACCCAGAAATCATTAAGGAATTCTATGCCACTGTCTGGGTAGATCAAGAAAATCAAGATGTCATGCTATGGAAGACAAGAGGCCAGCTGCTCTCAATCACAGCTCCAGAATTCAACAGCTTGTTTCATGCACCTATTGAGCCTGGTATGCCAAATTTGTTCAAGCTAGAGCCTGTCTCCAATGCTGATAGAAGAAAATTCTATCCAAGGAATTTTACATTCCCTGCCAATGCCCCTTCAGATCATGTGTACTTCAAGGGGATCACAATCACAGCAAAGCATCTTGTAAAGATTCTTCATGTCACCCTCCAGCCCAAAGGAGGAAATACAGATGCAGTATACAATTCAGTATGGCAGGTGCTGGTGCACATAGCAAAGAACATTCATTTTGATGTGGCCAGATATATATTCCATGAGATAGATGCTGTACAGAAGGACAAGAAAGCTAAGCTGAGGTATGGGTCGTACATCATGTACATGATCTTTCAGAGAACAGGTCTTCTGGATTTCAACTTTGACATGACAGTAAAGACCATCAAGACCCAGCTCAGGCCTCAGGCTGATGACCATCCTGATGAGGTTGCTGTTCCAGCTTTGTTTGGCGAGTCCCCTGAACCAGCGGTGTCAGCTCCCGGTGACACAGCTGCTCCAACAGCTCCTCAAGCGCCTGCTCCCTCCGTGCCTGTGCCTTCAGTCCAAGTCCCCGCCGGTGTCACCGCTGATACTCCCACACCTAACCCAGCTGAGTTAGTATCTGTGACACAGGTGGCTGAAGATGGCACTCTGTCCTCCTCTCTGATGTCTCAAGCAGCAGCCAGAGCTTATCAGAACAAAGTGATGCCAACACAGTTTGTAGCTGTACACTGAGAGAACTTTTAGCTCAGATCAAAAGTCTCAAGTCTGCAATCAAAGGTTGATCAGTTGCAGGCTCAAATGTCAGAAGTTCTCCAGCTGTTGAAGTCCAAGCTCTGAATGTGTCTCTTCCTCACCCCTTTCTGGTGTTTTAGTGTCAAAGGGGGAGAGATTCACAGGGGGAGACATAGGGGGAGAGTTTCATACAAAGGGGGAGAGATTTGTAAGAGGGAGAGAATAGAGGAAGGGGGAGAAAGAAAATTATTTTCTGGTGTACTCAAGGCTTGTTCTATTTCTGATTTTTTTCGCCTTGATTACAATTAATACTAAGTCTTGTCTTGCTCACTTTACTCTGATGCTGAAATATTTCAGTGTGCCAAGTGTGTTGCTATGATGCATATGTTCAATGCTCTGAAGCATAGGTCTAGACTGTTTTTGCTCTGATTAGTCTGCTTGCTCTAATTCATATACTCATGATTAATTCTATGCTCATTAACTTATGCTCTAATTCACATATTCATAATAAACATATGCTCTGATCCACATATTCATGTTAGAGCCCTTGCTCTGATATACATGCCCATTGGCATTCTGATACATATGACCAGTAATTTATTTGGCTCTGATACATATATCTATAGTAAATCTGCTCTCTAATATTCTCACATGCTCTAAGATATATATTCAGATGCTCTGACACTTTTTTATATGCTCTGGTTCTTGCAAATGCATCAAGCGAAAAACATTTCAGTTCAGCTCATTATTCTCTGACACACTTATTGTTCTGAACTGATAAAAGTGTAAGTTGTAAGAAAATGCTACCCATATCCAAAAATTATAATCTGTGCATTGGCAAGTTAAAAACAAATCTCTTGTGCATAGCTCCAGGGGGAGTGTATTCTCTACAACCTGCACATATACCTTCTATTCAAATTCATATGCAAATTTGTTGAATGGGTTGCCACTAACCACCAAAAAGGGGGAGATTGAAAGAACATCTAGGCCCCAAGTTGGTTTTGATGGTTAATGGCACCTCAAACTGGAATCTAACGTTTACATTGAATGTAAGCAGGTTTGTAGGTTCCAGGAAGAAGGGTCATCAAGGAAAGGATGACCATCAAAAAGGGTACAAGGGTGGTTTCCAGACTAAGGAATGGTTGTGCTAGGCAGCTGTGCCACAGCTGTGAAGAAGCCGGTGCTATGCAAGGAGTTGCAAGCAAGGTGATAGTGGCTTGATGCATCAAGGACCGTGACTGCAGTTGGTGGGCAGGTAAAGCCTAGATTTGCTAGTTTCTTTGAGTCCATAGGAAAAGCCTGTACTATCAAGAGGGATGAAGCAGTGATGCTCTGTGGAGGTTCTAGTTGCTCAATGCTCAGGATGTTGGACAGTGGCACTAATGCTTCGAGGTTAGTGGCCCTGTGTCAGCAGTTTTGTATAAGTATAAAACTGGTTGGAGCTGGCACTCTGCAATGCTAGCAGTACAAAACCCTAGGGGTTAGAGTCACCGGTGTGACACAACGGTGTCACAGGTGGTCTAACGCTCTATGACTCAGGTACATCTCTGTACCAGGGGAGAGCTTGAAAACGCTAAGGAACCTGCGCTGTGATAGCTTGTCTGCTGAGTCGGAGGGCTGTTGGAGGTTCTCTCCTTATAGGTTTCAGAGAGTGTGTGTGCTGAGGGCATGTCATGTGCCAAGACCGGGGCTGAGTAGTGCAACTGCGTCAGTTTAGGGTTTACCTGTGTGTGCCGCTGATGACACAGGTATCGGTCTGCTTGAGCCGGTTATAGTTGGGCGGAGTGATTAGCTGTGTCACCGGTGGCTGACACCGGTGACTCACTTAATCCTACGTGGCAACAGTGTAACGGTCAGGTGCCTGTGAACCCTATATATAGGGGACCAGGGGAGGTCTTGGACCTCAACCAATGAGCCAATCAGTAACTCACATTCGACCATTGCAAAGCCTCTTTCCACCGAACGAAAGCCAAGTTTCCTAAGTGTCAGTTCGGGAAGGGTTAGAGTTCTTAAGTAAAAGAGCATTGGTTCCTCCAAGAGTTGTCACTGCTGAATCTATTACTCTTGGAGTGTCTACTCCTAGACGGGCATAGGAGTTACTGGTACCACCCAAGCTTGTGTGGGCTGGACCAGTAGTCTGTGAGGGTGATTGAAGTCTACCTGCTGCAAGCAAAAGGACTTCCACAAGCAAAGGAAGAGGCCTGAGATCAGGTACTCGGAGAACAAGCACGATTCAGTGCTGGCGACCTCTTCGGAGTTGCTTCTCCAACGGAGACGTACCACTCTGCAAAGAACTGGGAACTTCGGTAAAAAACACTCTGTCTCCTGAGTACTTGTTGTTTTACTGCTTTATTCTTGCTATATCTGTTTGCTTGTATGCTCATATAGACATTCTGTTTATCTGCTTAGATCACCTTTACACCTGTGTCTTGTTAGCTGTCTCACCATTGGTATAGATCATATCTCACACCTGTGTCAGCTACCTGTTACACAGACACTATGATTGCTCATCATTTTTGCTAAGTCATTAGCTTACCTGTGTTAGGCACCTGTGTGACAGCTGCATGCTAATTTACACATTGCATCTTACCTGTGTCACACACCTGTCACACAGCTAACTAATCATTGCTTCTGCACAAGGCTTAATCTAAACAATCTAGTTAAAATAAGTAATTTTTGTCAGCCTCCTTTTCACCCCCCCCTCTAATCGACATCTGAGGTCCTTTCAACACCGAAGGCTGTGTTCGAGGAAAATTTGAAATTCCAACCCGATCATCGGATTGGCGGGAAGTATTATGGACGAGACGCTCCAATTGGCGAGTCTGGTCCATTCTGTTTCGCTAAATCTGCATCAGAACCTCCGCCATTGTTGGCGATGGAGGAGGAACATTATCGTGATTGGAGTCACGACCTTGATTACGAGCGGCAGCCTGGCTACCTTCCGGAAGTCCAGCCATCTGAAGCAAAGAATAGATGTTGCTCCAAACTCATGATCGAATCATATGGAAAATGGGATGGAATGAAATTGAAGAAACTCAGCAATTTACGAGATAAAACAGAATCTGAATATATCAACGGAGTAATAGGTAGAGTTGGTAATAACTGGGACGAGGTAAGAGGGAAGGTAAGGATTCCCTGCACACATGAATTCACCCGCACGCCAGGAAGAGCCGGAGTCACCCCCACGTCCAGAACAAGAACAAGGATCGCTAGGCAAGCATTTCCCACTTTGATCATGTTGAATCCCATATGTGTGAAAATTTAATTATCTTATTTGCAACCCTGCATTCTCAGGACCCAAAATCCATAACAGAGAGCTTTAGATGAAATCGCCCGCTAAGTCGAAATGTCAACCCCGACCTCAACCCTTGGGTATCAATTCCAAGAGGAGTAGAGTGATATGGCTTCGAATAGCCCGAGACGTCAACCCCGAACTTGCTCTGGCAAATGATTACACAGGTTAAGTAGGGTGATATGGTCCCCTCACTCTTTTCTTACTGAGCCGGAACATCAATCCCAAACTCGTCCTGGCAAATTAATGCGCAGCTAGAGTAGGATGATATAGCTCCCAAGCTCTCAGTAAAAGAGTCACTTCACAGGGGTGATTAAACCTAACAACTCTATGATATAGACTCTGAAACCCTACCCGCATCATGTGCTTCAATAACATACACGCAGGGCACATGAGGCAGGTGAGAACAAACCGGTATCATAACAGCAACGGTACGACTAAAGATGCGATATTATAAGTTCTTGAAACTTAACAACATAATATTCACACGAGAGTTGCTTACACAGTGGAAGAGTAAAGATGGCTACAAAGCCAAAAAGGTCAGGCCAAAAGTGGCAGCAGAACAAAACGAGCTGCCAAACCCTGGGCAGGATCACTGCCTGGGATTTCCAGCGACTAGTCGTTGTTGGCGTCGATCTCTAGGTAGAAACCACCCTCGGAGGGGATAGTTTCCTCTGCAAGAAAAATGTCAACGATAACAGGGTGAGTACAAAAATTGTACTCAGCAAGACTTACAAGGGGAAATTAGTATTAAATGCAACAGGTATCAACGATAACAGTGGATTATTTTACCGAAAGCCGATTTTACCATTGTCAATACTTTGTAAGTAGATGAAAGCCGACTACCAGAATATTTTTGAAAGGAGAAGAGCCGAACACTTCACAATCATTCCTTACTGCAGATCACAACACCTTAGGTTCCCCGATTCTTCCTCAACCACCCTAGGAGGAAATAGTCGCTAACACCTCAACCCTAGAGTTGGCAAGTTTTAGGGTATTATTGAAGTTGTCTAATTCATTGCGGATTCTTACCAAGTTGTCCATCACCGCGGACATGGTTGTTCAAACAGTTTAAACTCTGTAGGGGTATACATCTTTGCCTACACATATCGATCAACTCCTAATGCCATCGACGATTGACACACTTCACGAGGTGTTCTCGCGGAGGGTGATCGAACACGACCTTTACAATGCTTTTGACCTAGGTATGAGCCACCCTTACGGGCTAGTCCATGTACATCAGTCCGGCTGCAACTACGACACGGTCCCATAAGTTGTAGCAAGTGATACATCCCCGGTCCTCGACCGTGTGTAACCCTTACACCTATGTTGAGGCATCACACCACATCATTTTTCACTCACCCAGTGAACGGAAACGGCAAACTATGCAGCTCATACACTAAGTCTAGGCAAATTATTTAGTCGTGGATGGTCCATTATCCCACCCATATAGAAGTACGCAAATCTTGGTTCGAAAGGACACCGGGAACCAGTCCTTGCGGGAAAACGAGACAACACACCATGCTCCCAACCATGGCCTCTCGTCTAACCCAATGATTATTAGTCAAGTTCATTAGTTAACCCATGGTGAACACCCACCTACCACGTAACCCATCCAATGGTATTGATTCGTGTAGTCCGTTCCATTTCATCGAGAATACGGAGAGGGTACTCTCGATAAGCTAGATTTTCTTGGAGATCAAGAGTATCAACTGCCAACTCTGGAATCAGATCTTTGAAACATTTTCGAAGTTGAGAAACATGGAAGGCATTATGGATATTGTAAAACGACGGAGTTAGTTCCAACTGATATGCGACTTCACCTCGTTTGGAAAGAATGCGAAAGGGACCAATGTAACGAGGCAGTCCAAGCACTTCCAGCGGGCTGCTCTTTCGCCCTCCTATGATGGGCACGCGAGCAAATTTGACTCGATTTGAGTCGATTGAGCGACAAAGTAAGTTTTATGCACAGGGATAGGGATAATACTTAGCGACAAGTAGAATTTGAACGCATGCGATAACGAATTTGAAAACAACTAATACTTTGCAAATAGTAGGTGTTTGCAAGATGTTCAAAGGGGCTGCTTGCCTTGTTGCTCTGCAACTACACTCTGCTCATGATCGGGACTATTCTCTTCGGGACCTTCCGGCTCTAACGTGGACGAATGAAAACACCGGAAAAGAAAGGGCATAATTGTAAATATCAAAATTCTGAAGATCGGCATGAGTTGAAATGCATGGCATGGCATAGAGGATTCAAAATAGCGACTAATGCAAGTGAAATCAATTTAATCGGAGTCCGAACGCTTGAAATATCGCGATCCAAAATTCTCTGGCTAATCGGGGAAACCCTAATTTGAGTTTTTAGCCATTTATATTTTTCCTAGCATACAAACATATATGAAAATGACATATTTGAGTTGCTCTCATTTTTCTAAACATTTTGATATATTATTTGCATTTTCTAATTAAAAATAAATTGTCTATGAATTTTCTAAGATTTAATAAATTTTTAAATCTTTTTTGTATTTTTCTCAGTAAAAATAATTAAAAATACTTTTATTACTCATCTGATATCTAACCTCAGAGGCTGACAGGTAGGCCCCATGGTCAACTCTGGTCAAAGTTGACTGAGTCACTGACAAGTGGGGCCCACTTGTCATAATTTTCCTTTTCTTTAATCTTTTTATTTTAATTCCGGTCAGGTGGGTCCCACATGCATAGAGACACATTTATTAAACTCATTAATTACACTGTTGATCATTAATTGGGTCATTAATGTGTCCGAACATTGATTAATAGCAGTAATACCGAATTTATGACAGTTAGCAATTAATATGTCGGGTCATTAATTATTAGCATTAAATAGAGATTAATAAATGTTAAGCATTAATTAGGCCATTAATTATGTCGTTTTGACATAATTAATGTGCTAATTATACTCATTACCCATCGGGATCCGACCGGCCGTTGGCTCGGTCCCGACCGATGTGAGGCCGCCCGGCGCGGCACGGCCGGCGGCGAGGCCGGGGGAGGGAAGGGGCGACGGGGCGGGCAAGCCGAGGCGGCTTACCGGCGGTGGCAGCGAGAAGTGGTGGCGGGGCGGCGGCCGAGGCGGGAGAGGCGGGTGGTGAGCTCGGGCGCTCGGCAGCCGGGTGGCAGCGGGGCGAGCGAGGCCGGAGACGACCGGAGCAGGGCGGCTCGGGACGGCGGCGAGGCGAGGACGAGCTCGATGACGGGGCAAGCAATGGTGACCAGGATCACCGGGGAGCTTGGCGGCGAGATGAACCAGAGAGAGAGAGGGAGGCACGGCCGCGAGAGAGAAAAGGTGAGGGAGAGAGAGGAAGGAAGCGCCGAGGGAGGGGATTAAATAGGGGGAAGGCGGTGCCGAGGGGAGGTGGCCCAGGCCGGGGGCAAGCGCCACGCCGGCAGCTGCTTGAACAGCTCGGTGGCTACGGCGGCGAGTGGATAAGTGTGGCGGCGGGGGAGAGGATAGAGATGGGGGGGCAAGCGGGCCAGGTGGGCCGGTGCGGAGGAGAAGGGAGATGGGCCGGGACGGCCCATCCGGGGGGGGTTAGAAATAGGGTTAGGTTTTAATTTTTTCTTTTCTATTTGAATTTTGTTTCACAAATTCAAACCATTTTCCAAACCCTTTTTCAATTAGACTTCAGATTCACATTTTGCTCAAAATTAAGTCATGTATGCTATGATGCTCAAATACAATGGATTAGCTTTAGGGATGTTACATGCATGCTATGTGAATATCACCGTTATTTTATGCTAGATTTAGTTACCCCTAGTAGATGCATATTCCTCAGGTCCGATGAAACCTTTCCTTGTAACCCTATCATTATTTGCTGCTCATCGTAAGTTCAGCAAAGTAATTAGGAATATAGGCAATAGCCATGCTTAGAGAAAAAAACAGTTTTCTATCGGTGTATATCGACTCCTTCGGACATGGGATAAAAACCCTCGGATCGGCAAGTGCCTTCCGAGGTGAGTGTTTGAAAAGAATGCTGCTGTTTTCAAGACCCCAAACAAAATGGAGAATGATTTTGATTCGGGTAAGAATGCTAAGGGCAATTTGGGGATGGTAGAGTAGCTGGTAGCGATGTGGTTGTCTGTGTGACTATGGAGTCTTGCTCGATTGAACCAAGGACTGAACCTAAAGTGCCATCAGACCAGATTCCTTACCGTACGTCCACATGGCCTTTATGGGAAGGACTTGGCCTATTATCATGGCAAGTATTAGGGACTGGACCTGTGGGCAGTAGAAAGAGTGTGCTAGGTAGATTGGCATCCCTAGAGGATCTCCACGGGATTACGTGGGTAGAGTTTCTTAGTGAGCTCCACGTAATACATGGGTAGAGGTTCGGGCTGTGGTGTTGGGCCGCCCGGGCACAAGCGAAGAAATGGGTAGATCTTATCTAGCGGGTCCAACTCTAGTGCGGAAGCGGGTGAAAAGCCTCATTGTAATAACCCTGCCGATACACCTTGTGAAGTGTATTCGTAGCGTTCGGCAACAAGGGGGACTTATATCTTGTGGGTAAAGCCGTACAACCTCTGCAGAGTGTTAAAAACTATTCGAGTAGCAGTGTCCCTGGTCATGGATGAGAACTGGTTAGGCCACACACTGGTTAGACTGAGTTTTCTTTGCAAAAACTTGGGCAGAAGGGATTAAGGATGTGGGCATGACGTGTCCACAAGAGAGCAATTTAGGCCACGCTGCGGGTGGTAAGGAATTGCAGGAGAATGGGACTAGCCGTGCTACCAGGGGTAGTACGGCTAGTGATGGGAACCTTAGACGTCGATAGACGGAGCTATCGGGTCAAGGCAGAGAAAGGAGGTAGCAGAGACTACCTCATGTGATGACATGAATATGTGAAAATCTTTGATTTCTAAACATGTCTTTGAATCTATTATTCGTATTTAAATTGAAAACTTACTTTCTGCTCAACATATGACGTAGGATAGAGCTATTCCCCTCTGAGTTAAACCCTGCATGAAATATAGTTGTATTACTCTCCTGTGGGGATTGCTTGCGAGTACATTCAATGTACTTACCTAGCTTGTTGATGTGGCCAGGCGAAGAGGAATTCTTCTCCGACGACAACAGTGACTACGAGGGCTAGGGCATCTTTCCCCAGTCAGTTGCCTGTTGGGTTGGCATATTGATGGGCATCTATCTATGCATTTCTGTAGTTTCCGCTGCATTTTCTATTCAGCCAATCGGCTATGATGTTGAACAATGACCATATTGGTCCATGTGTAAAAGACTCGGTATTGTATGTCAACGCTATCAAGTTCATCAGTACTGGCTACTGATCCTGGGACCAGTACAGGGAACACAGGGGTTTATCCAGCCTTAAAACCGGGTACGCCACAACTATCACCCTGCCGGGTCGGTCCACAACCGACTCAGACCTAACTACAATGGACGGAATGCCCCCGAGGCCGGGCGCTACTGCCGACGGGACACCGGGAGAGACAACCGCGGTGGCCATCACGGCGATAGTCGCGCTACTAGCCAGCGCTGCTCCCCGACTCCTGCCGGCATGGCCTACATAGGTCCGAAGGCGTTCGGCCCTCGCATCCGCAACGTCATTTTCCCGCCACGATTCCGAGTCACCGGCATCGACAAGTATACAGGAGAAACTCGGCCAGACATCTGGCTGGCTGATTACCACACGGCATGCAGAACCAATGGAGGCAACAATTATGTCGCGATCCACTACTTGCCCCTGTTCTTAGCCGACTCGGCCCGAGCTTGGCTCACCAGCCTGCCTCAGGGCAGCATCCAATCCTGGGCTGATCTTAAGACCCTTTTCGTGAACAACTTCCAAGGCACCTACAATAGGCCTGGGAATGCGTGGGATCTTCACAGTTGTACCCAGGAAGCGGGCGAGACCCTCAGAGAGTACATCCAACGCTTCTCCAAAAAGATGAACTCTTTGCCGGAAGTCTGGGAGGGCGACGTCATCACCGCTTTCTCCAAGGGTGTTTGGAGCACAGATCTCATCCATAAGATCGCACGTAAGAATCCTCAGACTACATGCAAGCTTTTCGATATCGCAAACAACTTCACGACAGGTGAAGAAGTTGTTCGCAGTGCGACCAAAGACGACAAGGGGAAGGGCAAGGCTCCCGAGTCCCCCAAAATGAAGGACCATCTCGGGTCGCCCAAGAAGAAACACCGGAAGCGCAAGAGTGGAGACCTCGTTGCCGCCGCTGAGCGCGCTCCGCAGCATCGTCCTCAGCGCGGTAATGCCACCTTTGAGGAGATGATGGGCTGTAACATCCTGATTTTTAGAGCTTTTCAAAATCTTTTATTTAAAAATCAGAGCCAGAAGATTTCGTTATTTATTCTCTAATTAATTAAAGCTAATTCAAATTTCACAAATTGGACTGGAGTTAAATTGAGTTAATGCAACTTGAGTTTGAGTTGTTTTCAAACTTGGAATATGTCTCCAGAGTTTTTCTCAGAATTTTTAGAGTTCGTTTGATATTCAATCTCGCTCTACTATTCCTTGTTTTTATTTTGGTTTTCTTCTTTTCTTTCCACCTTTCCTTTATGGCCGCCATCCCGGCTCATCCCCACCCAGCATCCCGCCGTCTCATTCCTCACTTGAGCAGCCACCCCGGCGAGTGCTGCGTAGCGCAGCATGCGTCGCCACCTCTTTTCCAATAGGGTTTGACCTAAATCTCTTTCCCCTAACCTTCCTATAAATACCCCACACCCCTCCCATCTCTCCCCCACTCCCCCACACTCTTTTCCCCCGAAACCCTAGCCCTCACACCCTCTAAACAGCCGCCACCCCCCTTTTTGCCTCCCGTGCAGTTTCTGAACAGCACATATCACCTCAATGTTTTCCCAATTCCCATCGCCTCGAACATCTTTTGGCAAATCTCTTCAGTGCGATTGTTCCTAACCTTTGTCTCTACCTCTCTGCAAAATTTGGTGAAGATCTAACGGTGCAATCATCGGGAAATCTCCAAATACTAACGTGCTGTTTGCACCCAGATTTTCTACACGTGCATCCAGATTGGAATGACGCCCTCGTCAGCTCAGACCTCCTTTTCAATATCCATTTGGTGGGATCCTAGATAATGTTGTCAAGATCATCTCCACAAAATTTGAAGACAATCCAATGATCCAATCTCTGGGAAATCAAGTTTCTTGGTGCTATTATTCATGTGTAGATTTGACTACACGAACGGTACAGCGGCATTGTCACCTCTTTCCCCATTGATCCAGTGAGTCTTTGAAGAACCTCTATAAATTTTCACCTTGATCCATGTAGCCGTTTGGCGGGAATTGATCCGTCTCCGCCGTGCTGTCCGCGGATGTCCAGATTCAATCTGCAGAACATCTAAGTTGTCTGATCTTTTCCCATTGACTCGGTAAGAATTCTCCAAAACCCTTTGGTAAGATTGTACCTCTGTGTGTCTAGTTTCTAACCCAATTGGCAGATTGCAATTTCGTTGAGCGAGCATCGTGCAGTGTCCAAAATCCTCCGGTCTGTCTAGAACCGATCTATGTCCAGTTCCAACTGTTTCGTGTTGCGAACGTCGCCCCCACCCATATAGTTAAATCTCCTATCATCTTGTGGCAAATTATGCCATTCTTTTCCACCATTAATCCTTGTTTGAAATCACTCGCATCACCCTATGTTCATCTATGATATTTTTCATTATTGCTTGATCACCAAATTAAATTGAATGTTATGTTAGACTATAGTTTCATATATTTATATGCTAAGTTCTTATATAGTCATTGTTTCTATTTATGTAATGTTCATGCTTAGAATTCATCATGTGATCAATCATGTTTAGTTCAATACTAGGTTTATTTATCCATATAGCTACATGTTGCATGTTTACAATATAATTCGGTTTCAATAGTTAGTAGACATGAGGTAGTTCAACATGTTAGTTCAATCTTGTTTTTATTGCGGATAAATTTGTTCATATTTAATAAGATTCATATTGCATGATCTTATGTATGTTCACATTTATTGTGTTATACAATATATAACCGAACCTAATATTGCATATAACCTATAACAGTAGAAGCATAATCTTACTAAGTGAATATTAATATGACATATCATATGGTAGTTGATCTTTGTATAATGTGACCATCACCCTAGATAGTAATAGATTATTGTATATGGCATAAGGTTGCTTATTAGCATGTTAGTGTCTTTAATCACGCGTGATGATGATTGTTTAATAAACATGTTATGATTCCCATGTCACCATGTGTAGATAATATGATAAGATATATATATATGTGTAGATTTAAATGGAAGTATGACATGATGTTATGCAAAATATAAAGTTATTATATATATAGATGCTTCCTGTTTTAACTAATGGTGTTGTAACATATTTAGCCATAATGGTAACCTTTGTTTACAGTATGATTAAGATTACACACATAGTTTATATTCACATATTACGCTTCATATAGTTTGTATATATGGTCATGTACATATGTTACATGTATATATTGCTCGTGTTTAAATAATAGTTTGATATGACTTGGTTAGCACATTAAGTAAACTTTATTTCTATTTTAATTATTAGTTGAACATAGTTAGGATTGCACATGCTTAGCCTATGTCAATCTTTAATATTAATTGTTGCATAATGTATATTGTATGGTGGAATGTGCATATGTTCGTGCACATCTTAGATGCATCTATAGTTTAATTCATGTTCATTTAATAATTGTTACATAATAGTTTGTCACGTTATTAACCTCTGTGTATAATATGGTTAAGATCACACACATGTCTCATATTTGTTCGATGCATTTCATGTGGTTTCATATCCAGCTATGTGTATATATTTATGCATATATACATAGGCTAATCCATGTTTTAGATAATAATCCGTCATGCAATGGTTGACACATTATTTTATTCATGTGTATAATTTAATTGTTTGTTTAAACACAATTAAGTTGCACATGTTCAATATGACTTTATGTTGCATAATCATGTAGTTGCATATATATATATATATATATATATATATATATAATTAGACTTAATATTGTTGACAATCTACACGTTGGAATAATAATCCATTACTGAGTTATTATTATTTAATCATATCGTATATTAGTTGATGGACATATAATATGTATGTACTGGTATGCATAGCTTGATATCTTATGTTACACTTCCATAAGGTGGTGTATACTCACACATACATGGTTAATATTTAGGTATCAATTATAATATATGCATATATGTTGCTAATAATCATTCTTTACTAAAATATTGTTATTTTTATTGTTATGTGTAGTATGTGTAAGTTGATTGCTGCATTGTATACACATAATAGCATTAGTAGAGTTAATGTTATGTCATAGATTGCATGTATGTTTGGTCCATGTCATATCGATGCTAGTTGTTATTTGACCATATAGTTTAATCACCGTTTGCATTATTAATGATTGTTATTAGATTATAACTGCATGATCATATGTTATCTTATGCTACGCCATGACTGGTCTCTATTTCATGCCGTCTATCTAATTTGTTACATGATGTCTAATTATGTATTGCATGATAGTCCATATAGATTGTCATATCGCTTGTTATCATTTCTTGCCGACTAGCATGTCAGGACCTTGCTTGTTTACTAGTACGATGGGTCATATTTGTTTTACTAGCATGTCGGGTTTCCATGTTTAATCATATGGTTGTGCTATTGTTGTCATCGACCATATATTATTACAGTCGCATATCTATTCCCATCTCGCATGTGGATTAACTTTAGTCCTTTTACATGTAAATTCTATCCTCCATAAATCTATCCTTTTTCCAGAATGATCTGATCCGGAAGACCGTCTTTCGAGTACATGTACTCTATCTGATTGAGATGTATAATCTCACACCTTCCTAGTTGTCTTTTGATAATCCTATCCCTTCACCTTTGTCCTTTGATACCTATCCAACCCTGCTAGCCCTATTCTTCTAGTATTTCCATTTGATATTTAATTTGGATTTATATTTATTTGCCTTGCACTTTATTGCTGTTGCGACGAATAGGAAGTAGCGAAGTTGGGTAAGGTCAAGTTCTTACAGAAGAAGACCAACTCATCAACGAAGGCATGCCCCTTTTCTTGATCATGTTGATCCTATATTTTCAAAGTCATTATATTTTATTGTTTATAAACATGCATGCTGTTTTAATCCAGTAGCTAGCGTGTCGATTGACACACCTTTACCTTTCCGCTTGTCGCTATGTTTACTTGATACCCTGAGTAGATTAGTAGGTTTTATTCTGAATAGGGTAGAGAATGCTTAGCCATGCTTAAAATATATCCTTAGGTTGTTTTGAATTGCCTCTACGGAGGAGTGAATTTTGGATCGATGATCCTTGTTGGAACCTGTTGAGCTCGCTGAGCCAGAGCCGGATGCCCGATGTTTCCCTCTCTCTCTGTTCTTCCTATTCTACTCTGGGTGAAACTTACCATCTAATATGGTGCGGGCGGCAGCTGAATCAGTGTTGAAGGAGCATACGGTTGCCTACCCGCAGAAGGCCGGTTTAAAGGAACCATTTGTCATCCGTACCGCATAAGGCCGAAGTCATATAATTGGAGAATTGTGTCAACAGTACAACCACATGCTATATGGGCACTGGCTTGGTCAAGTAGGTTATTCAGCCTTTGGTGTCGATGTTGCTGTACCGCAGAAGGGGTGGACGTAGCTACGAGGATCCTCGGCACAGATGGGGGGATCGGAGGGTGAGGACATACTCTCAACTCCGAGCCAGACCCGGTGGGCATGTCACATCAGAGGGGGATCTAGCTAAAAGACATCGTCACAATCTCCCTACCGGTACACCGATGGGTGTGTACTATGCTGGCGACGGCCAGTGGCAACAAGACGAGATTGTGTCATGTGGGTAAAGTGTACACACTCTGCAGAGTTAAAACTAATCGATTAGCCGTGTCCACGGTTATGGACAGCACATGACTCATTCTTGATGAAAAGGACCTATCCCTCTCCCCCTTGCTATTTCCCTCTACCCCTTTGCTGATGAATCCTATGGTCGAGCTAAGGCGGGAGTCCTTGCTCGAGTGTGTTGGTCGTGGACCACACCTATTGAAAACACCCCTGATATTAAAACTGATTTACATCAAAATGCTGCCTTCGAATCTACTATAAGTAATTCAATTAAGAGATTGCTTTACGCAAATAAACCATAAAGCCTTCCTTTGGAGCCTTGCATGTAGTATGATAGGACCATCTGCCGCCAGGTGGCTTGCTGAGTACGTGAAGTACTCATCGAGCATGTTGTTTGTTGGACGTCTTCAGATATCTATGAGGACGATGAAGACTATGAGGTATCTTCTACGTCAATGCTGAGGTTTAGGTCACGTGGCCTCCGTCGACTACCTGTGGTTGAGATGGAGACATCTACGCTTTATTTTCCGCTGTGTTTCTAAATCGTAAGGGACATAAGTCCTAGCTAGTTACTTTATTTAGTCATATCGCTACTATAACTCAATTGTTTATGTTTCTAAAATGTTTCGTGATATGTGCAGTGATATCAATTCGCCTGTGTTCATCAGCTTGATCCTGGACTGATGAGGAGATACACAGGGAGGGTCTGGAAGTTAAGTCCGGATCCTCACATGGGCCAGCCGTATTACTTCCATGTACCAAAGTCAAATCATCTTACGCGGACTGCAATCTCTTAAAGAATCTAAACAAGCCTTTTGCCCCCAGCCGGAATAAGAAGGAGCCTCCTCCGGATGGGGAAGATGAGTTCCCAAAAGAGACTGCATGCCTTATGATCTTTGGCGGTCCGAATCGCTACGAGTCCAAGTGTCGCCAGAAGCTCATGGACCGTGAAGTCAACACGGTTGAGCCGGCTGTGCCCAGTACCTACGATGATCCGAGTCCATCATTTCTTTCGACCGCTCGGATCATCCCGACTACATACCTCACCCCGGAAGGTTCCCTTTGGTGGTGGATCCAATCATCCGTGGCGTCCTCCTCACCAAGGTCCTCATGGATGAAGGGAGTGGTTTGAACATCCTCTATGTCAAGACCCTAGATGATATGAAGATCTCCCGCTCAGAAGTCAAGCCCACCGGCGCACCCTTCCACGGGGTTGTGCCCGGCAAGCTGGCAAGACCACTCGAGCAGATCATTTTGGTGGTCACCTTCGGTACACCCGACAATTTCCGGACCAAGACCCTCACTTTCGAGGTTGTCGACTTCCCAGGCTTGTATCACGCTATCCTAGGGCATCCCTGCTACGCCAAATTTATGGCTGTCCCCAGCTATGTCTACCTGAAGCTCAAGATGCCGAGTCCCCATGGGATAATAATAGTGCAAAGCAACTTCCAGCACGCCTACCCATGTGACCTGGAAAACTACAACCTCGCCGCAGCCCAAATCGCAGCGGCCGAGCTTGACAACCTCAAGTCAGCTGTGGTTGAGGAAGCACCCCTGGCCAAGAAGACTTCAGCATCGACATCTTTCTAGTCAGCGCGGGACACCAAGGCGATCCAGCTCGATCCGGAACACTCCTCCAAAATGACGCAGATCGGGACTGCACTCGGTGACAAATAGGAAAGCGCGCTCGTCAGCTTCCTCCGTGACAATCGAGACATTTTTGCATGGGCATCTTCTGACATGCCTGGAGTCCCGAGGGAGGCTGCCGAGCACTCTCTTAACATTCGGCCGGATGCCAAACCGATCAAGCAACGCCTGCGCTGTTTTGTTGAGGACAGGCGCAAAGCAATAGGAGAAGAGATAGCCAAGCTTCTATCAGCTGGCTTTATCAAAGAAGTGTACCATCCCGACTGGTTAGCGAACCCAGTTCTAGTTCAGAAAAAGAATGGAAAATGGAGGATGTGTGTTGACTACGCGAGCCTTAACGAAGCATGTCCCAAAGATGCCTTCACACTGCCTCGCATCGACCAGGTGATCGACTCCACTGCTGGCTACGAAATGTTGTGTTTTCTCGACGCCTACTCAGGCTACCATCAGATCAAGATGAAGCAGGACGACGAGATCAAGACGTCATTCATCACTACATTCGGGGCCTTCTGCTACGTCTCCATACCTTTTGGCTTGAAGAACACTGGCGCTACGTACCAACGGTGCATACAGCACTGCCTCCAGGGGCAAATCGGCAGAAACGTGCAGGCCTACATTGACGATGTGGTGGTCAAGTTCGAGAAGAAAGAGGATCTCTTAACCGACTTGGGGGAAACGTTCTCCAACCTTAGGCGATTCAACATGAAGCTCAACCCAGAAAATACATTTTTGGAGTGCCTTCGGGAAAACTACTCGGTTTCATCATTTTCGAGCGAGGAATCGAGGTTAATCCGGAGAAGATCGACGCCGTCGTCAAGATGGGGCGACCAAAAAGCCTCAAGGATGTCCAACGGTTGACCGGGTGCATGGCGGCCCTTAGCCGATTCATCTCTCGACTCGGCGAAAAGGCCCTGCCCCTATACAAGTTTCCTAAAGAAATCAGACAACTTCACATGGACATCTGAGGCTCAAGATGCCCTCGACGGGCTGAAGAAGCTCCTGACCACGCCCCCGGTGCTGGTTTCCCTGATGACTAACGAGCCGCTGCTCCTCTACATTGCAGTGACTACCCAGGTGGCCAATACTGTCTTGGTCGTCGAATGCTCCGAGCCAGGCCACATCCAGAAGGTTCAGCGCCCAGTCTACTTCATCAGTGAAGTGCTTTTCGAGTCTAAGATGTGATGCCCACAGATACAAAAGATCATCTATGCGATGTTCATCACATCTCGGAAGCTAGTCCACTACTTCCAAGGACACCCGATTACGGTGGTTAGTTCCTTCCTGATAGATGACGTCGTCAACAATCGCGACGCCACCAGGAAGGATTGCTAAATGGGCAATGGAACTAATGGCATTCAGCATAGTTTACGCCCCCCGCACGGCTATCAAGTCTCAAGCTCTCGCCGACTTCATGGCCGCGTGGACAGAAGTCCAATCCCCATCCTCTGTTGTTGACCTAGATCATTGGACGCTTTACTTCGACGGTTCATTGATGCTTTAGGGCGCGGGGGCTGGCACCGTTCTCATTTCTCCGAAAGGAGAACGCTTCAAGTACGTGCTACAAATCCACTTCCTGGCATCCAACAACGTCGCCGAATATGAAGCCTTACTACACAGCCTACGCATTGCGACCTCACTCGGAATTCGTCGGCTTCTTGGCCGTGGAGATTCCAAACTAGTGGTCAGGCAGGTTATGAAGGAATGCTCGTCAGAGACCCAGTCATGGAAGCCTATTGCCAAGAGGTGCACAAGCTTGAAGCCCAGTTGGACGGCCTCGAGATCATTCATGTCCTCTGCCGAGACAACGAGGCTACAGACGCAGCCAAGCTAGGATCCAGTTGGGATGTCATCCCGACTGGAGTTTTCCTCCAGAAGTTACATGCCCCCTCCATCAAGGCAGAGACAGCGTTCGAGACTGAAGAACCACACCCCGAGGGATCCATAGTGTTCAACCGAATGCGCCAGAGGTCTTGGTCATCAACCCCGAATGGACGACGCCTTTCCTTGACAACATCCTACGAGACACACTCCCACAGGATCAGACCGAGGCGCGGCGCCTTGCAAGGCGTGCTAAGGCCTACGTCATGATCAAAGGCGACCTTTACAAGAAGAGCACCTTCGGAATTCTCCAGCGGTGCATCTCTCAAGACCAGGGGGAGAAACTGCTGCACAACATTTACTCGGGAGTCTGCGGGCACCACGCGGCACCGAATTTACTAGTCGGGAAAGCTTTTCGATAAAGTTTCTACTGGCCGACCGTCGTTTCAGATGTCAAGCACATCGTTTGCACCTGCGAGGGATGCCAGTACTTCGCCCGGCAGACACACTTGCCGGCTCAGGCACTTCAACCTATACTGATCACATGGCATTTCGTTGTCTGGGGTCTGGACATGGTTGGTCCCCTCAAGAAGGCTCCCGAGGGCTACACACATCTCTTCGTCGTCATCGACAAGTTTACCAAATGGGACTGAAGCCAAGCCAGTTGCCACGATCACTACGGAACAGGCCGTCGAGTTCTTCCGGGCTATCGTTTACCGGTTCAGCATCCCCAATAGCATCATCACGGATAACGACACTCAGGATGTGTTTGGTAGCCTGTATGTCTCTAGCATGGCTATCTCTGCTGATACAGGCTGAGCCTAGACATGCTGAACGCATACAACTGCATAGTGTTTGGTAGCCTGTATATGCTGAGACATGCTGAGTTGAGATCTTGTTTGGTGGGCTGTATCTGTGGTCTAGACATAGCTAAGAGGCTTTGCTGAGAGGTTTTGGTGGGTTGAGGTCAGCCCATGCTGACTAGGGAACCTCCACTTGTGGGTTCCCTCCTGGGCATGGCTGAGAGGCTTTGGTGGGTTGAGGTGAGCATGGCTGAGAGAGCTCATACATCCTACCAAACACTGAAAAGTGGGTTGAGAAGAGAATAGATGAGGGGATGCACTCTACCAAACACACCCTCAGTTCACCGGTGGCGCCTTCCTCTGATTCTGCGACGACTACAACATTGGCCTCAACTTCGCTGCAGTGGCACACCCTCGCACAAATGGGCAGGTTGAGCGTGCCAATAGTCTGATCATGCAAGGCATCAAACCTCGGATTTTTCAGCGCCTGAAGAAGTTTGCAGGTAAATGGGCAGCAGAGTTGCCCTCGGTGCTCTGGAGCCTGTGGACTACACCCAACCGATCAACCGGTTACACACCTTTCTTCATGGTATATGGAGCCGAGGCCGTGCTACCGACTGATTTGGACCATGGCTCCCCGTGCATCCGTGCTTACACCGAGGACGAGTCGGAGGAAGCAAGATGAGATGCTATCGACTAGCTTGAAGAAGCACGCGAAGTCGCTTTCCTTAGGTTGGCAAAGTACCAGCAGGGCTTACGACACTATCACAGCCAGCACGTATGCGGCCGCACGTTTAATGTTGGCGACTTGGTCCTGCGCCGAGTCCATTTCAACAAAGATAAGCACAAGCTCTCGCCACCATGGGAGGGCCCGCATGTGGTCGCTGAAGTACTACGCCCGGGGGCTCACCGACTGAAGGATAAGGACGGCAACCTCCTCACCAACGCATGGAACATTGAACAGCTACGTCGCTTCTATGCTTAAGCTTTATACTTTTGTACTTTAAATATGAATACATGAATAAAATATTTTCTTCGCTCCATCCGAATAATTCTTGAGTTCCCGACTGGCCCGATATGCACACTCACAGCTATGCATAGTGGACACTCGGGGGTTACACCACACTGGGTGCGCCTAAGTGCACTCGGGCTTCTTTCTTTCAGCATAATCATTTTAGTACTGTGTAAAAAAGCTCGGCGTTAATTCTTTGTCTTCGATCGCCGGTCTACGCCACAACCCTGCGCTACACGGAAAACAGCCCACGGCTAATCTCTATGCAATGGGAGCTATGATGGATCGGCAAGAGCATACACAAAGAGCTAACTTACACACGAACGAATCTTTACGAAAGAATTAACAAACACAGAACATGTTCGCCAAAGACACGCATAAAAGAGTAACACTCGGACTTGCCAAGTACTTGACATCATTTCGAACAGTTCATACACATATCTCTACTCTATAGGTTGGCACGGTCGGCAAGAGAATTCGTGCTAGCATGGACTTCTTCCATCAGCGCTGGGACTTCTTCGTCAGGGACGTCAGCGGCAAGTCCCTCCTCGATCTCTTTCATGTTGATCAACGGATAGTGGGACTTAGCTACCACGAGCGTAAACTCGACTCCAGCCCGGTTGGACTCCTTTAGCAAAGCCTTCACCTGCTCAGGCGCTCGCCGAAGGCGCTCCACGACCACTTCCACGTGGTCCGGAGTTGGGTCGTCCTCCCACAAAGTGTCGCAGGCCATCCGACCGGCCGCCTTCAAGGACTCGGCCATCTCGTGTATCTTTCTGATGCGTATCTGGAACGCTGTGGAGACAAGGCAAATACATTAACAAAATAATCGACAAGCTTCCGACTGAGCAGACAAGGGTCAAGTCCTTACCGGCGGCAGAGCCCGAAGCCCTCTTATTGGCGGACTCGGTGTTGTCCAGGGTCCTCCTCAGGCGGCCCTCGCTGGCAACCTTCTCTTCCTCAAGCTGCCCAACGCGAGCCCTCATCACCTCGAGCTCTTCCCTGAGCTTGGCGGCGCTAGAGCTTGAAGGACTCCTCCCTGAGCTTGAAGGTCTCTTCCCTGAGTTTGGCAGTCTCTTCAAGCTCCCTTCGGAGCTCGGAGGCCTCGCCCTCAGTAGCTACAGAGGACATTACAAAGAATCAGCATGACACAAGCGGAAGCAACTGAAGAAGGTCAGACTCATTACCTTGAACGTCCTTCTTCAGGGAATCGATCTGCACTGTGCGGAGGGTGCCTGTCCCACTCGGCTTGGCGCTAGCCAAGTCGATCGAAGGCTGGGAGCTTGTCCTAGAGGAACTCGGTTTTGTCCCTGGACCTCCTGGTTAAGTTCTACATAGGCAACAAAACAAGTCAGCTACTCGAGAAAAGCGTCAAGACCCTCCGCTCGGTTCCACGAACCGAGTGGAGGCTCGGGGGCTACACACACTGGATGCACTGATCGTGCCCCCAATGTAAAATCTACAATCCAAAAAGAACCTCCACCCGACTGTCCCAGTCAGCTGGAGGCTCGGGGGCTACACCCACTGGGTGCACTGATCATGCCCCCAGTGCAGAATCTACAGGCTAATAAAGAGCCTCCGCCCGACTGAGACAAGTCGGGCAGAGGCTCGGGGGCTACTCCCCAGTGAGCGCACCGTCTGCGCACTCATGGCGAAAAATAGAGAAGAAACACAAGGGCAAAAATCATACCTGCATTAACGGCCGTATCATGCCGTTCACCAAGTTGGTGCTTTCCTTCACCGTCTTCAACAATGCCGGGAGTTTTTCTCCGAGTTGGGCGGCGGCGTTCATTGCCTCATCCCACTCCTCTGACTCTTAGACGTCGTCAATCTCCCATAGGACTTCACCCGGCTTCGAGGGATCCATCTGGCAGACCCGAAGCGGTTGGACGTCCATGTGGAAGCTTGGCGGCGGTGGCGGCACTCGGCTGATCTCGATCTCCTCCACCGGCAGCACCAAGTTCCCCCGGGGATCCGGCGGGACAGTCTACACCCGGCTCGAACCAGCCTGCTCTTTTTGTTGCGGCGGGGCCTTGCGCTCCAGTGTTGGACTCCTTCGGCCGAGGAGCAGAGGGCGGGGTTGGGGGCGCGCCGCCCTGTCAGGGGGAAGGCTGCGGTGAAGGAGCACCCGCAGTCCTCGGGGGAGATGAGGGTCAGGCATCCGGCCCCGATCCGCCTCCACCCTGAGTGGGCCCCGGGGCACTCGGCCAGCTCCTTGGGAGGTTCACTGGTTTTTTGGCCTACAAAGGTATCCAGGTTATTACTACTTTCCGCAATAAAAAAGCAGGGGGCACCTACTCGGCGACATACCTGGTGGACCGGGGCAAGGGGATGTGCCTCCTGGGCCTTGGGACCTACTGCCCCGGTGCGGTGGTCGCCGAACCCGGCGGTGCCAAAGAGCTGCTCTGCCCACCGAAGGCGGCATCGGTCGTGCGTTTTCTCCTCCGAATGAGGGGGACGTCATCTTCCTCTTCCTGAGAGTCTTTCTCAGGCACCGCCGCAGTTGGTGAGGGGGCGCTGGGCCCCTCCGCTGCGGGTGTACCTTCCCCTGACAACCTAACACCGGCGGCGTAGGTTCCGGCCCTCCCCTGTGGTGGTTGCCCGCCACTGGGGACGTCAGCATACTGTGGTTGGTTCCAGATCTCATTCTCTGGCAGGGGGCCTTGGAGCCAAACCCGAAGAGATCCTGCAAAGTCGGGTTGCACAAGCGCAGTCCGAGTATGAATCGACTAAAACACAAACTGCAAATGACAATGTCGGAAGATTGGTCGCTCACCTAGCTTGGGGGGTGGCCCAGACTGAAGGGCGTCGGGTGCCCGGAGGTATCCAGGTTCGTCCCTTGGGCCATCAGCCTCCCGACTCGACGACGTACTTCTTCTTCTGAGAGCACGTCAGCCGACTCCCAGGTCACATCCTATTGATTGATGTACTCGTACATCAGATGGACCCTTAACTTCGCGGGCTGGACCCGCCGGCTGATGAAGGTTGAGATGACCCCGACTCCAGTGACTCCAGACTGGAGCACTTGCGCGAGGTGCCCCATGAGGACTTCGACCCCGGGCTGCTCCCAATGCTGTGGAAGTTCGGTCCAACTTGGCTTGATCTCGGGAGGCTGGCCCTCGAACCTCGGAAGAGAGGGCTCGAGGTTGGAGCAGTAGAACCATTCCGAATGCCATCCCTTGTTAGACGACTGGAAGGGGAGCTCCAGTAGTTCTTGACAGTGTCGGTCCTTAGCTGGAACCCGTCACCCCCCACCACGGTCGGATTGTTCCAACTCGGCTGTGGCTTGACGACGAAGAGCTGCTTCCACAAGGCGAAGTGTGGCTCTATTCCGAGGAAGCACTCGCACAGCATGATGAAGCAGGCCATTGTAGCGTCCCGTTCGGGTTGAGGTTCTGTAGCTCCAACCCATAGAAGTACAGCAGCCCACGTAGGAAGGGATGAACCGGGACAGAGAACCCCCGGGAGAAGAAGGAGGCGAAGACGACGACCTCACCCGTGTTGGGAGTGGGGAAATCCTCCCCGTTGGCGGCACGCCACTCGATCAACTCTTTTGGCGACAGCACCCCCGACGCCACCATGGCTTGCAGCTTGGCCTCCGTTGCTGTGGACTTCGCCCAAGGCGCCATTGGATCGACCGGATAGCTCTCTTCGTCGAATGTGGCCCGTGGCACCGAGTTCTCCTCCTCTCCAAACAAATCCACCTCCTTGATGATGGTGGGCATCCAGCGGTGGCGGATTAGATCTAGGGTTTTTCGGAGCCCCGATCTGGATTCAGCCGGCTGAGATGAGGAGCGGATGCTCGGGGCACTACATGGAGGCGCGGCGGTTTCTATCGGCGGCGAGATGGCTATTGAGAAGGCGGCGGCTTGGATTTGGAGCGAGGCGGCGGTTTCGAACTAGTGAGGCACGGGGAAGACGAAGGGGCTGTTGGGTGCTGAGGAGACAAAGTGTGAAACAGAGCGGGTGTGAATGGTCTGCACTATAAATGAGAGACAGCCTGGCCGGTGTGATTTTTCCGCTTCCGCAGAGCGACCCTTCCTTTTCCACGGCGTGACTCTTCCGCTCTCACAGCGTGACTCTTCCGCTTCCACGGCGTAATGTTTCCGTTTCTAGCGTCCACGTGTCTAGGGTTTCAACGGTTAGCCTTCCGGGGTTAATGGCCGTTTGAATACACCCCAAATAAAGAGCAATGGTAACGTGCCTCCAACGGGCCACCAGTCGGTTACCGAACAATTCGGGACCGAAGCATTACGGTTTGCAGGGTTTCGGTGGTTGACCTCTAGGGGTCCACAATCATTTGAATACACCCGAGTGAAGGACGGCAGTAGCGCGCCTCTAGTGGGCCACTAGTCGGACGCCGAACGATTCGAGACTGAAGTGCTACAGCCTGTGTTCTGGTTCTGACACGAATTTCGAGGGTACTTCTCCCAAAGGGACACTAGCTGGACCTGAGCCACTCGGGAAACCAGGTATCACACGGGAATTTGGTCAGGATTCATGGAATGCCCCCCGCTGGGTCGATAGCTAGTCTTCATCCACTAGAAATGACCGGATACCATCAGGACTTACCCGTTATTAGCTCACCTGCCATGATATTCTTGCCCTACGGGTGAATATTACTCGGCTTATTATTTTTGTTCCACAGGAGTTCCAAGAGTCCCTCACAATCTCCCTGCAAGCGACAAGGGGACGCGCTCAGGCGAATACCACTCGGGAAACTTGCCCAAGGGAGAAGGCAATGAGCACTTGGGTTTGGGGCGGCAGCGTTACCATAACAAGCAGCAGCCAGATCGTGAAGAACTCGGGGGCTACTGACGATGACATAGCACCCGGGTATCGTCAAGGAGGACAAAGCCGGCCTTCTAGACATAGAGTGGGCCAGACCGACTACTCGGAGTCCGACTTCTACACGGGGGCGCATTATCAACTTGGAGTACAAGACAAGGATATGTACCCACCCGGTAATCCCGGATTTTAGTTGTAACCAATTAGGAGATCAATCTGTAAACCGATCCGGACTTTTGTAACCCTACGCCGGCTATATAAGGCAGGGCTGGGATCCCCCGATCGGTAAGCTACATAAGCTAGATAAAGACTTAGAAGCCTTCATACACACATAACCCTAGCAACCTAGAGATCTACTTTTAAGTTCTTGCGGCACTCGGGATACAAGCAATATCATCCACCAAACACAGGACGTAGGGTATTACCTCTTCTCGAGGGCCTGAACCTGCCTAAACTTTGTGTCTCGTGTGCACCCATCTAGATCTGCTGCGCGCACACCGTACCGTATTCATTATTGCCGGATCAAAATACCGACAACATTAGAGGGGCAATACTAGGGTATATTTTCTAGAAGAGCGAAAAAGTGGTAGGGGTGCCCACAAAGTTTTATATATATATATATATATATATATATATATATATATATATATATCCATATGTGCACACTCAGGTTGATATACACGTATACATGAAGATGACCAGGATAGGCATACATACACACGTACACACATAGGTATATGCGTGTAAGAATTTGTAGACATGCATTTACGGAAATGGAGCAATCCTGTAGGGCAAAAGATAAGCAGAGATTGTCTTACGTCGAGAGACGCAAGGTTGAACTAGTGAAGAGATAGATATGGTAAGGGTTTGAACCACACATGTCGAGAGGAGAAAGAGATCACGTGGGTATTATAAATTGATGGTGATGAGGTTACAAGAGAGACGACAAGGTTTTATTTAAGTTAGCTTAAGATGACATTATTATCACAAAAAAAAATTTAAGCCTTAATTTTCAGATTTTAGAAAAATAGGATGTGACACCTATCTCATTCCAAGTCTTATGGTCAACACTATCTATACGGTGTTAGAATGCCAACTGACATTTGTTGTTAACCTTAACGTGATATCATATGAAGTGGCGCCTTAACCACCCCAACAATTTCCATTACAAGGTTCCACCACCCACCATATATAATTCCAGGAATCATTGATATATTTTCAATTGTTCCAAAAATTATTTTTTATTTTTTTGCAGGTGATAAGAGGGATAAAATTTGCATATACATTGGTAAAAATTATTAGAGGATATGGACAATAAATGAATTTGCCTTGTGCTGGACAAGTAGTGAAGTGCGATGTTTCTTTGGGAAAATCGGTAGAACCTTAGGATCTAAAGTTTGAATAATAGTCTGATAAGGACCAATTCCAAATAAATTGTAATTGTATAGGTATATGAATGCATATGATGAGCTTTGATGAGGATTGAACTAAAAAAAGGTTATGTACACCTTCTTCGATGACGTGAACTACCTTGTTGAAGACAATGCGATAGATGATATGTATTTTTACCAAGAAAAAGCTAGGTATACATTCTTGGACAATGTGAACTACGTTGCTAAAGACAACACGATAGATGATTTGTGTTTTTACCAAGAAAAGGCTAGGTACACATTCTTGGACAATGTGAATTATCTTGTTGAACACAACACGATAGATGATATGCGTTAGTATTACAAAAGCATTATTTTTATGAACTTATAATTTTTTATGATTTTATTCTACCAAATTCCTACGATTTTATTTGATTATTGTCTTGTGATTTTTATGTGGAGCCTCTAAAGAATATTATAGTAACTTGCTGTAGTATTACAAAAAAATAATTTAATATCACTCAAAAATAAAGTATATCAAGTTTACAAAAATTTAGATTTAAATTATATTTGAAGCTTGAGTTTTAATTTTTATACTCGTCTGAGAAAAGAAAAGAAATAAAATTTAGGACCTAGCTGGCCATTAGGCCCAACTGGTTTGATTCGGTCCGGCCCAGTTCGTTCTTGCCCCTCTTGGCCCAAAGGTCTCTCTGGCCCAAAAAAGCCCTACCCAGATCCCTAGCCCGAGCCGGCCACTTGTGCACTATGCCCTTTTGGCCCATCCACCTACCACCGCTCTTTCTACTCCTTTCTCCCTCATACGATTTACTGTTATAAAGCTAGCGACGTAGACCAAGATGAACTTTGTTTCTCCTGCTCCCCCCTCTTCTTCACGGGTGCTCTCGCCCTACCTCCTCTCTCGGGCGCTCGCGACTAACCCTAGCTGCAGTTGCCTCAGCTTTAGTCGCCAGCGCTAGCCCGGAAGCCATTGCTGAGCACCATGTTGCCAGATGCCGATCATCCTTAGCACGAGGTCGGTGTGGTCAACCCTAGCCAGGTTCGTGCCACCACCCTGGCTCCTCCGTCACTGCCGTCCCAGCCCACGGCGGGGCTTGCCAACCTCGGCCCACGCTGGGGTTGCGAATTCTGGCTGAGCGTGCGGCTACTGGCACGACGTCAGTGTGTAGCCAAGCGCTTCACCTCCGCACTCCGGCCATTATTTCCTTGGGTCCTACCGCCAGAAGATCGGTGGCAAGTTCGCCGTGTCGCAACCGCGGCGACAGTGTACCTCCCTTCTGTAAGCACTCGTGTCTCTTTCCCCCTTTTGTTTCTTACACGGCTCCCCTAGGGTTCGCTGATGATGAATTTCAATTCTCTAATTATTAGATGATTAGAGGTAGGTTTTGTATTTGATGTTCTTATGCATGTGTGATATGTGGTGCTATTCTACCCTCTGTTGATGCAAGATAAAGTTTGTGTAGTGCTACTTTGCCTCTGTTCTAGTTGATTGATTCTTATGGTCTCTGTGCACAATTGATAATTTGTAATGCTAAGCTTTATTCATATATTAATTGGTTTCTGGTTATCTAAGTGTGCTCTGTGTTCAAATACTTTTATAAAGGATGAGAAACAAAGCATGTTACATATACTTTCTTTTAGGGAGTTTGTTAGATATATCTCCCTCCCTTTATCTCTCGGCACAAAAAAGAACTGGTAACCATTCACGCCTTCCTGTGTGCCAAGTGCAACGTAAAAAAGCTCGCGGGTGCACATGGCCACCGCCATGCACAAACGCGGCCGGGATCGAAGAATTCTTCCGTACGTTGATCATGCACATGTGTCAACCCCGATGCATGCATCGATTCCAGCTATGTGTATGCATTTCTTTCGGATAACGGAAAGGCAGGCCTTCTAGCCCCTACATCATAAAAAACACACCGTCATATTTATTGTAAAGGATGCTAAACATTCAACCAAGTCAGCTTACGAAGATAATAAAAGAAAGTCGTCATCTAAAATCAGCGAATGCACAAGCACACATTATCAATCTGCGGCGGATTTTTTCTCTAACATCCACCACTATCCTATCACTAGTGACAAATATATCATTTGACTCGACAACATAATAACCAGTAGAGAAGTCAATACTTCAAGGCAACACCTTCAAGAAGAGAATGTCCCTCGAACGTTGATGTTGTCAAGTCCAAACAACATATATTAGACTTCATGTTTTCACCCCCAAACCAGATCTCTGAGACCACACCTTCAACAAAGGATAATGCACACACGTCAATATTGCCTAATCTAAGATGTGAAGGCCAAATCATGGGTTTCTCCAAGAAAAGAAGCCTCAAAACTCACACTAAATCCAACCGAAGAGGCTAGATCATCGCTACCCATGTCGTCATCCATCATCTGTACTGGCCGGCGCTTGCACACAAGGGTTTCGCTCTAGCTGACTCCCAGCGCCACGAGGAAAGGCCGCTCACACCACTGGCGGAGCCAGCACCCGGCGAGCCCGGGCGACCGCCTGGGCTCGACTGACGAATCTCCGTTAAGGAATAGTGTCAATATAAGGGTTTAAAGTGATGTTTCATCAGGCAAACACTTGCAAACATCGGCACAGTTAAACCTCGCCCAGGCTCTGCAAACGGGCTGGCTCCGCCACTGGCTCACGCTGGAGCCATAGGAGAAGCTCGCCGCCATGGGCACCGTGCCCACCAACACACCAGCACGACAAGAACTCATCCCCTCTGGAAAAGGGCATCGCCACCACCTAGGCCGGCTTCCCTCAACGCCAGTTCAAGCCCCTTATCTGCTGGCCAAGGCCCTCACGTCCAGGGTGCCACCTCATTTCATCCAGGCTTCTTTTAGGCCTTGCGTTGTCCCACACCATGAGAGTCCAGATTTAGAGGCTCAGATTTAGAGTCGAGAAGGACGAGGAGGCAGGCCAACAGGGAAGGGGAAGGAGACAAGTCCCCATCGCCACCAACTACCATCAACATCAGCAAGGGTACGTAGAAGAGGACGAAAAAGACTATGCTTGGCTGCTATTAGGGTTCACCCCCCAAGTCACCTATGGGCCATATGTACGCATGTAATAACATGCATGTAAGCCCGGAATTTTGGAGGCGACCGACCTATCGAGTTCCCTTGCTAGCTACGAACTTAGTACCCCTGGTCTCTCTTGCTTACTTATCTGGTCTTCTGATCAAATCGGCTCCGTCGCAAGCATAGTATTTTCTCGCTTTGCAGCACCGATCTTTACCGTACCTGCATGCTTGGATCCCCATGAGCCATGGCTCGCGTCATCAGGTGTACGAGGGCATGCATATGTACATACTTCATGTGGTGGCATCTCGAATTTATGGCTGTGCTGATGCCGAAGGTTTTACGTCATTACAATAGAAATTATTTGTACAGACGGTTCGGAACCCCTGTGCGGGACGGTTCGAACCGTCTGTACAAATCGATTAGTACAGACGATTCCAAACTAGAACCGTCTGTATAAAGTTTGGAACCGTCTGCACTAATCGATTAGCATAGACGGTTCTAGTTTGGAATCGTCTGTACTACTCGATTAGCACCCGTTTGTGATGTCGTGTTAGAAAAAAATATGGCTCCACGCGCCTAGTCTTCAACCGCGTCTCATCCAGCCGTCCGCGTCGTCCCATCCAACCACTGGAATTAAATCGCACAATATGCTTCCAGCGGGATTCGATCCCGCAACCTCGCGTTGTCCAAGCAAGAGGAGTTGCCAGCTGACCTAGACTGAGTACTCGATACAGACTGAGTACTCGGTACAAACTGAGTAGCTTTCCTCTTAACTAATCCCTACGAGTAAACGGGACGCTTCTAGTACAGACGGTTCTAAATTTGGAACCGTCTGTACAAATAGCACAGACGGTTCCAAGTTTAGAACCGTCTGTACTGTTAGATTTGTACAGACGGCTCCAATTTGGACCCGTCTGTGCTATTTGTACAGACGGTTTCAAATTGGAGCCATCTGTAATGTAGCACCGAATGCTAGTTTTAGAGTCCAGATCCAACCCTAGTTTGAAAGGTTTTAGTAAAACGGCCGTAACTTTCTCATACGGAGTCCGTTTTAGGTCCACGACCACTCAAATCGAAACTAACGACGAGGCGCATCCAAAAATTCTACACATGTATACACCTGTACATATTTTGACCCTCAAAATTTGGCTTCTAAGTAGGACTTTTTCGCTTCGGATGTTTTTTTGTTACTTTTTTTTATCTTGCGGAGGGCATATCTCCTACACCCGGACTCCGAATTGTGTGATTCTTGTTTCCCTGGTTAGCTTGAGCCGAGGACTTGCTTTCCACCTTGATCCCAGCTTCTGCCGAACACTTTTGTCGAGGTGCCGTTTTCAAAATCTTCGATTTCGGGCCGGGATTTTCACTAGTCGTTTCGTCGACTTTCTCGGAATTGGCTCAAAATTTGTGGAGACGTAGAGTTTGGTCTCCCGCTCACAGCCGTGAAAACCGTTCGACAATCAGAGCTGTCAAACTCCCTCCCCGACGCTGCCACTTTTCTACCGCGGCAAGGAAATCTGCAGTTTTTGCTACCGCGGCAGCAGCCTATCAACCAGCCTTGCTTATCTATTTGTACAGATGGTTCTAGTTTAGAACCGTCTGTACTATTAGATTTGTACAGATCTGTACTATTAGATTTGTACAGACGGTTCAAAGTTTAAACCGTCTGTACTGTTCCATTTGTACAGACGGTTCCAAGTTTAGAACCGTCTGTACTGTTTACAGATGGTTCCGAACTTAGAACCGTCTGTACTGTTCAATTTGTACAGACGGTTCCAAGTTTAGAACCGTCTGTACTGTTCACAGATTTGTACAGACGGTTCTGAACTTAAAACCGTGATTTGTACAAACGGTTCCAGTTTGGACCCATCTGTGCTATTTATACAGACGGTTTGAAATCGTCTATACTGTAGCGTCCCGCTTGTTGGGAATCGCTTGTACTCATTTTCTCAGACGGTTTTCTTTTGGAACCGTCTGTAATACTATTTGTACAGACGGTTTCAAAAATCCGTCTGTACTGGAGCGTCCCGTTAAATCGTTTTTGTAGTAGTGCGTAAAGATTTTCTCTTTTTTTTTCGAAGAAAGAAGCTAAAGTTTAAGTCCCGTTCCCACTAGCTACATGTTAATTACATCGGGTATTTCCGCGGTGTTCCACTATGGCGTGTCAGATCTTATCTGATGTACGACGTGGATCTGATCTTTAAAATGTCTACAAGGACAGAAGCTTGGAAACATGGACGTACGGGAAACGCGCGCTGACCGGACAAATTAAGCCACGCGCCGCACATCAACATGCATCTGTTTGCACTCGGCCAGTGAAATCGAACATTTCCTCGCATCAAAAGTACGGCTTTTTTTTCAAGCATATGTGCTTGTCCGGTTCGATTTGACCAGCGTGCAACGCAAATCGGTATATATGTCCATCATCCATGCACTGATCGATGCACCGATCAATCCCAAACGATCGAACTACGTATACTCCACGACGTGCACATATTTCTCTCGCCGACATTACGTACCAGTGGTGTATGCGGACCTTGGCTTCCTTACGTGCTCTCAGCGCCCACTCCATCGATCAAACGCGCTCGGTCTCATCAGGATAAGCTAGCACAAAGCAAACTTGCACGGACCGGCGGCCGTAACGCTTTTCCCGTTAGCGGATGACTGTGGCCTGATGAGTCATGACTGACTAGTGGAATTCAGACAAAGTATCCTGTTCCGGGACGTTAGAGTCCATTTCGTGGACAGTTGCTCTACTTCTTCCAGAGTTACAAGACGCACGTATTTTTTTTAGATTTAGTTTGATTAAAAATTTAGTCTAACTACGGATGAATCATCTGATATAAATTAAAATTACTAGAAAGTGGCTTTTAATACGAATATAATTATAACAATTTTGTATCATTTAATCTATATATTATTAAATAAATTTTAGTAAACATATACATCTTATAATTCTACATGGAAAAAATATTTCATGACGTAATTAGCCCACTACGAAAATTAATCAAGAGTGCGGGTCACTGCCAATTTTTTATCCTTAATTTCCTCTTGCTTTAAATGTAGTAAAAGAGGTAGTAGAATATTTCTGCCGTATATACATACGCTAGAAGTTTTTCTCGCAGCGGTATCTGTGGGCCCAATCGTCTCTAGTGCCATTAACTTCTCATATTTTGTGGATGCTTTATCTACGTGCACGTTATGCTTGCACTTGTATATAGTGAAATGGAAGGAGAAATATCTGAGTAATGCACAGTATATGAATTTCAAATATTAGAATCTGGGCAAGCTTGTATTTTATTTTGTCCCCTATACAATCAACGCATAGCCGTGTTAATTTGGACATGTAGGGAGACCAGGCGTAAGGCATCTGTGTAAAGAGATAAGCAATGACCTGTAACACCTGCCGCCGGAAGAACACACACACTCTCTCTAGCGCCCTCTGCAGCTCCCAAAGGGAAAGCCGTCGAACCGGACACGGTTCTCTTCCTCTGTGAGCGCCCACCGCCTCCGATGGGTCCCGACCTTTCGCTTCCTTCTCCTTCCACGCGGCAACTTCACAAGTGCACAACGCAACCCGTCGACCACAAACGAACGTACTCCACTCACTGCCTAGCTTGTCCCTTCCCAAGCGGCCGACCTTAACTACTCCTGTTGTCATACACACTTCAGCTGAGCAAATTATAGAGTTGGCACGTTGTGTCACTTGGTATTTACATCCCGAAACCTCAATTCGAGTAGGAAAAACAAATGAATTTATGCTACGACCTATAGCTGCATGTTGTGGCGAGAAAATATTCGTTCATGGCAGTGAGCCAAAACAGCCTAGCGTTATCGATGAACTGAAAAGTTTGTTCGAGTACTATTGAGATTAGCCGAGGTGTAGATCGTGATCGAAGGTAGCACGACGATTTTTTTAAAGTGGGGGCGCACCTCTTGGTCCAACGCACAGATGCCGCTCATCATCCCGGTGACATCACGTAGACATCCATTTGGCACACCAGCCCCATTTCCTAATACCATTAACTAACGATTGAATGATCGAAGCATAATTTTCCATCCATGCCTTCCATGGTCTGTACTGGAGAACAAGTCCCCCCCTACTCTTCTTCACTCCATCTGGACCTCCAAATAACGAATCAGTCATCTCCGGGCTATTCTTTTCTCACCACTTGGAAGCATCCTCCGTTCCTCCACCCTGCTTTCTAGTTGACCCAAATACAACTCCTCACCCATTGCTTAGTCCCAAAGAACCAACCACCACTTTGTTTTCTCACGCACTTGCTCATCCCTCATCACCTCTCTTGTATAAAACCACCACTGATAGCCTGCTCTCTCCACTCAGTCATCTCCCTCACTCCCCAAACCACTAGCTAACTACTGCTCTTCTCTTGTGCCAAGAACAAGCAGGACACGTTCTTCGGTACTCGTGTTGGATCGGCGGCATACATGGCCGTGGAGGCAGTTCTCGACGCGGCGGCGATACCGTCGCCGGCGGTGAGCGGGGAGCAGGAGGAGGAGGAGGTGCAGCAGCTGCACTGCGCCGAGGGGTGCGGCAGGCGGAAGCGCTCGAGGCGCCAGCAGCAGCACCGCGCGGCTCCCACCGAGGAGGAGCACCTCGCGCTCAGCCTCCTCATGCTGGCGCGCGGTCACCGTGATCAGCAGCAACGACCCCGCAGGAGGTCATCCTCGCCGGCGCCGCAGGAGCACAGGTGCTCCGTGTGCGGCAAGGCGTTCCCGTCTTACCAGGCCCTCGGTGGGCACAAGGCCAGCCACCGCCCGAAGCCGGCGGCGGCGGCAGCAGCACCTACCAGCGTCGTCGTCGACGAGCCCGCTACCGCGAGGGCGGCCTCGCCCGCCGCGTCCTCGTCCACGTCCAGCGGTGCGGGCGCGGGCGCAGCTGGTGGCAAGGTACACGAGTGCTCCGTGTGCAAGAAGACGTTTCCGACGGGCCAGGCGCTGGGCGGGCACAAGCGGTGCCACTACGAGGGACCCATCGGCGGTAGCAGCAGCAGCAGCGCGGCCGCGGTGGCGAGCCGCGGGTTCGACCTGAACCTGCCGGCGCTGCCCGACATCGTCACTGAGCGGTGCATGCCTGCCGCGGCCGATGAGGAGGAAGTGCTCAGCCCGCTGGCCTTCAAGAAGCCGAGGCTAATGATCCCGGCATAAATTAATCAGCGAATTATTCTTGGATTGATGCTTCCGTTGGTTGGTGATACGTATATACCTTGCCAGCCAAGTGTAGACCGAGCTGGTATTCGATTGGTGTAGTTTCATGTGTTTATATATTTCTGTAGGATGGTTCTTTCATTGATTATTTTGTTTGGTGTATCATAATTAAACAAGTTGGTTGATATGGTATAAGGATATGGTCCCTTAATTTGGTGTATGCCTGACTACTGCTAGTAGTAGTTGGGTGGAGACCAACTGACGAAGTGTGTAGTTGCTTGCCGTGTCGGCCACTCTCGGCCGGTGCCGCGCGCGCGCGCTGCAGTACGTGTGTGCTGCACTGCACCCCGTGTTAATTAGCTTCGTCAAACTACAGTCTCGGCTTCCAGATCCAGTCTTAGCCACCAACGAAGTGGCAATTCAACCACCACCTGGTACAAGGAGAATGTTGACGGAAGATACGGAGACTGTAATTGTTTCCTCTGAACAAGATACGGAGAATAGACAGCGGAAGGTGCCGATGGTGCAGTGATCGTCTGAGCGATCAGGTAGGGTGACCGGCCGTGCACGCATGCCTACCTGCATGGAATAGTTTCTGAGGAGTGTCTAAATGTACTCCGTGTTCTTTTTGTCATGGAGTATTTAAATTCTCGTCCCTTAAATATCCGTCGAACGGATTTCTATGTTCCACATTTTAGAAAATAATACGGATGAAAATTAAAATAATCTCAAAGTAAAAAGACACTCAAATACTGTACTTGTTACTCGCAATTTCCTAGTTTCTGAAGGCCGAGGCGATTTAGTGAAGTCACGTCATAGCCCGGCCGGGATGGGATCGAGATCAATCACAGGCGATCGGAGGCCTAAAAGTCGTGTTAACTTGGAGCTGATTCACGAGTCCCCGTTGGCCGTGTTCAAGGATTGGTCGCCGATCAAGCCGGCCTTACGATCCTTCGGGATATGCTTACCGTCCATGCTCCACGCCTCCTAGTATATACGACTGTAGGGACTAACTTTTACCTGTCAATCGGTTGAAAACTTGAATGATTTTAGCCAAGTTTCTCTGAGCCAGTTCGTTACTTGGATCTAATATGGGTGTCCCGGATCTCTCCTCCTCCGTCACTAAGATCACTTGGCCCCTGCGCACGGCACTGATCTCCTGCGCCACGGCCACCCTACGTCGCCGGCCGCTTCCGACGCAGGAGACGAATAAAAAGAATGAGCTTCGATTAATCAACTTTTCCAAAAAAAACAAACTCTTTCTTTCCGTTGTTCTCTAGCAAGAACCAAAAAGAAGCTGGTACCATGAAGATAAGTACAGTACACAGCCTATGTGTTCGAGTGAAATTAAGTTGCTTCCACGTTGTCGATGTTCTGTGGATGTCGATAACTATGCATCTGCTGGCGATATATGGATAGATAGATTAATAGATTACTTTGTTTATCCTTGTCTAGCTTGTCCGTGACGAGACGTGCATACATAATCGAGGTAGATCGATTATGTGAAGTTTGTCAAACGGGATCCAAGATCGATCGAGAGGGAGTAGTGATGGAAATCTACATGATTACATGCATGCCAGCATTGGAAATTGACCTCGAGCTGGTTCCAGGCACGCCAAGGAAACTATTTTGCAGGCTGAAATGGATCCAAACAACAGTAGACCACACTCTCCATCCAGTGACCCACACCTGTTGCCACCAACAGACGAGTTTAGGTCGGTAGTCATGCTCAATCAATTAAGTTAATTTCTAGGTTGCAACCAAACAGAACTTAAAGGCCACTAGTCACTCTATATATAAGAATCAAAGCAATGACATTCTTACGGAAAATATATGTGAAATTCAAACTTCTGTCGCAATACAATGTTAGACCAAATCATAATTCTTACATACTGTACATCAATGTTTCTGTAGTGCATCACTCACAAAAAGAAAAGGGTTTCTTGTAGTGCCTACTCTTTTTTTTTAGAGATTGTAGTGCCTACTTGGACAGGCTTCAGAGCCGACGGGCCAACAACCCAGGGGCCAGGGTTTGACAATTTTCGAAGCTGGAGCAAAGGTAGGATGTGCATTTGGAGCAACCTATGTGCAGTTTCACCTGCTCCTGGCTTACACCAGCTTAGCTTGATAGCTTTTAGAGTCTAGAATATGCAGCCGGAGCTTAGCTTGATAGCTTTTAGATCAATGCAAGGATATAACGCCCTAACGATTCCAAAGCCACAAATGTTCAAAACCAAACTGTGTTTGAGAGAAGAGACGGTGAGTAGGGCGAGCAACATGTGGCGCTGGTGTGGTTGAAAGGTGCCACGGTGGAACCCTCGTAGAAATCGTAGCCTCCTAAACACCTTGCTACCGTGAAGACCCTCCCCCGGGACCCATTGTTGCCCTTTTGCTAGGAGACAGGCAGCGCCGCTATCCCTTTTGTCAGGGCCCTCGTCGTGGTGATGACCCTTCCCATCGATCGAACCGCCTAATCGAGCTCCTTCACACAAGTGAAAGAGCAGCTGAAGTATTACGAACAAGAGGAGAAGCCTTAGGGAGGCCGAGCCGTTGTAGGGAAGGCGGGAGGAACCCAGGAAGGGGATTTGTGAGGTGGTAATAGGTGAGGTGAGGCTGGTCCCTTGTCAACTCGGGCCACTCAAGAAGGGTGAAGCTTCCTTGTAGCGATAGAGCTGCGTACCCACCAAGAAGGCCCCATATGCAGTCACACTGGTGAACCATGAGACCCGAACGTACCCATTTTAGGTTGCTATAAAGAAAACCGTTGGATTGGCTAGGACCAAAGAGGAAGCCTCACGGGGCTGGCTTTTAGCCAGCCATATAGATTTGTATTATTTCGTATGAAAAAGGTCATTTCTGATAGAAATTTCAAAAACAAAAAAACCTCGAGCTCCAAACGAGACTAAAATGACGTTTGGCTACCTGCAGGTTTCATCAGCCAAAATATATATCTTATAAACGATCACCGTCTTGGTCAATTTTAGACCACGTATTGACGTGGTTTCTTTTTGCATGGGTCTCACTATCTACAGAGTCAATCCGACAACAGCCACTTACAGTGGTGGACCTAGAACAAAATTGACACGGTATCCACGTGTGCTTTCTGCTAGCAGGTGGAGCATGAAATAAATTAAAATTAGCTGTAGTCAGTGTACAATAATTTTAATAGGGAGTGTCACGCATTTAATTTGTATAGAGGGTCAAGACAATCTTAAATTTTATCTGGTGTCCAGTGCACTAGGGTGGGCTTTCGTCGGGCCGCCCTTGACCACTTGTTCCTTGTCCCTTCATTTTCGTTATACAAATCAATCTCTCTTTCTCTCTCTATCTATCTCTCTCTCGTGTTCTCTTGCAACCCGATCATCTCGTCCTGCCTCTCTACTGCCTCTGACTGCGCAGACATCGCTGTCCTCTCCATGGACCCACGACGTAGCTCTCAGTCGCTACCCTGGCCCTCCATGGGCGCCCTTGCTAGCGGGGAAGGAGAGTTAATTTATGAGTTCTTTCGTTTGATTTTTCTCCCTAAACTTTTGGTTTTTGGTAGGAAGTTGTGATAGATGAATTTAGAAGCTGGTGTGTGTATGGGGTTGAAAGCTCGGATTTGAGATCATCTTTTGTGCTTCGATTTGATTTTTTTGGTTGAAAGATTTGTTCCAATTAGTGGAAACATATGAATAAGCTATCTGAAAGCTTTTGTGTCTGTTATTTTTAGGCTGATTTGGGTTGGAAGTTGGCAATTTTGAAGTTGAAAGTTGAATATTTTAATTGAATGTTATAATTCGGTTGAAATCTGGATGAATAATGGTAGTATGTCGGTGATATTTAGGTTGAAATCTCATAATCTTTTGGTTGAAAGTTTTTATTTTTTCTGGTATTCAGAATAATAGCCATGGAGAAAAAGATGACTCTATAAAGGGAGGCGCCGTTCCAATAGCTATCGGAATCGATGGCACGGAACCCCGTGTGGTCGTTCTAAGGCCCCCTTCTAGACGGCTTCTCCAACAGCTTCTCCCAGAAGCTGCCCCCTCCTAACTTTTCCCAGAAGCCGCCCCGTTAAATTCGTCGGGGCTTCTAAACAAGTGAGGATCTGACTAATTTAGAAGTCCCGACGAATTTGACGGGGCGGTTTCTGGGAGAAACCGTCTAGAAGAGGGCCTAAAAGTAGCACCCCTCAGTTGTTGCTTGAGGATTGGATAGGAGGAAGGATTGACTCAGATAATTGACCGAGTGATTCCCCGCAAGAAAAAGAGAAATGACCGGTGATTCATGGCCATTTACGTGGGCCAAAGAGTGTCCCTGTCCTATCCTTTCTCGTCTCTCCCACGGCCTGTTACCTACTTACACCAACTGCCACTGCCAGCATGTTGGGGTCTAAAAGAATCTCATTTTCATCTCGCCATGCCCCGATCATACAAGCTCAACAGGCAGGCGTGCTGGAGTGGAACTGGAGCGAGCCTTGCTTTGGTTTTGTTTTTCCGAGTACCCTCTTAGTCTGGGCTGGAATTAACTTGGGCCTCAGTGTGCAGGCAGTCCGGGTTTAGTCTTTTGCTCGCACATGAAAAAGAACTGACCATTCGTTTGGGCCAAACTATACTATAACGACGGTAGGCCCTTTTGGAGCAGAATGCACTAATGGTCTAGCATTGGTGGGCGAATACTAGGCCCAAGCACACATGCTTAACTGCCGTATCAACGAGTCTAAAAAATAAAACTGCCGTGCGAACGTTCTCTCCAAAATACAACCATATGTAGTTTCCCTAAAAAAAACTCCGAAGATGTAGGCCTAGCCGCAGCAGGATATCACCGTCGGAGAAAACAACTCCATCGCTCCGCCACCGGTCCCGCTCTTCTCCGATGTTTTTGGTTGGCGTTGAGTAGGTGGGGTTATCCAGTTGGGTGTGGGATTGAGGTAATTTTGAGCAATAATTAGATTTGATTCATTTCTTTTTTTCCCTAGATCAAGTTGTTCAATATTTGTTCTTTTTTGGAAAATTTTCCACGGGGTTTCCTTTTCGCTTTGATTTTTTTTTATCACGCCGACTCGTGGTAGACAACACGATGTCTACGCCAAAAGTCAACATCAGAACATCGGGATGAGTTTGGTACAAATAAATCTCCTCTAGTTTTCTTAATCTATTTCCCTCTTTCGTGTTTGTCGGCAATCTTAACATAATTACAAGATCCAAAGTATTTGGCGAGTAAGATAATAAATTCTCGCACGTTCATTGACCTCAAGGACTTGACGATAACATGTTGTTCATCTAGAATCTTCGTTGTAAAAGGTTGATATTCTTGTAATTTTACTTTATCGATAAGGTATTAATACAAACCAAATGATGTTCCTTTAAAAAGCTGTTCACTTGAAAATTTTAAAAACATCAGTAAGTATTTCTATTTTCCTCTTAGTTAGTCAGTTTGTTTAGATGTCGGAACACGACTTCACCTCCCAGGATCGATCTCGGACTACGCTCGCAGGAGTGCGACTAAGTTGGAATGAACTCCCTTTGTTCATTTTTATAAGGTGTGTTTTGATCCAGCATAGGGATTAAGGAGTGCATGAAACCAAGATAATAGTAGAGGAAAATGATCATGCTATCCATGGTATTAATATCTTGAGAATAAGGGGACAAATCAGTGTGAGTGTTTAGTCATAAATACTAAAGTGGGAGGAGAGGTAAATGAGGGTAAAATACAGAAAAGCTCATTAAATACGCATGCAAGCCTTATAATGTTGAACAAGATCATTCAAAATAGGTCATATAATCTTGAACATGAAGTACACACTACTATATAAACGATAATCTTAGACACCTCATCACACACGTTCACAAAAATCCCTCTGTGATAAGCCTCGATACAGACGATTTTTTTGTAAAAATAGATATCACAGACGGTTTTAGTAAAACCGTTGTGATAACCTATACTCATCACAGACGGTTCTTGAAAAATACTTATCTATGATATAGAGTACCACGTCACAAACACTTTTTTAAACCATGTATGATCAATAGGTCATCACATACAGTTTTTATTTACAAACTGTCTGTGATTTAGGCCCACTCAACCGGCGACCCAGCCAACTACGACTCCAAACCCTAATAACTTAACCCCGCCGACACTTTGATTGATCCCACGCCCTCTCCTTGATAGACCAATCTGATCATATCTCTTCCACACACGCACGCCTCCCTCCTCCCTCCTCCCTCCTCCCTCCTCCCACTCCTCTCATAGATCTTCGTCACCACCACAGACACCCCATCCTCCCCCCGTCTCCGGACTCTTTGAACCGGAGATACATAGATCCACTGGCCCGCGCTCCGCATTTCCTCCTCATCCTCATCGCGGCAACGTGGGAGTCCATGGCGGCAGCAGTGACTAGATCAGCGGGGGTGCAAGGGCAGTGGGTGCGGCTGTGGTGGCAGCTGGATCAGTGGGGGTGTAGCGGCAGCTGGATCTACAACATGTAGGCGACAAGACCTGTGGGGTGCAGCGGCGGCTGGATCTGCGGGGTGTAGTAGTGGCGACGGTTGGATCTGCGACATGCAACGACAGCGACGGCTAGACCTGCGGTGTGCAAGCTCACATCGTGACAACATGTTGCAATCATTGCCGCAGCAGTGCGTACTTGACGGTTTCCACCCGTGCCGAATCCGCTGGAGAGGGTAGCACTCTAGCCCTCGACAGCCACCGATGAGGGGCGCCATCAACTTTTTTCTTGAAACCCTAAAATGCATTACAGATGAGTGACTTCATCCGTCTAGGATGATAATGGCACATTTTAGACCCTTTGGTACAGATCGGTGAAAAAATCATTGATCATAATATTTTTTATCCGTCTATCATAAGTAAGTTGATTGACACAACTATCCGATAGCTGAGGTTTTGGTGATAGAAAGCCGGAGCTCGGCCGAACACCGCGAGGAAGTGAAATCCACTCCGACTTGGATGCTCTCCCTTAATTTGGAGCCGGCAGCCACGTTAGGCAAGGCGCCCTTTCCGGCCAGTTTTGCCCGCCGTACGGAACAAAACCTTCATTGTTTAACCCAAGCGGCAACTAATCCAAACTCCCATAAGGTTGCCACATTGTAGCACTATGCATGTATGGGAGATATAAAAATTTACGTATACTATTGTTTTACCATGCACGCATTTGTGTTGTTTATTCATTCAAGTGTCACTAACTGCTTGAGTTGTCTCTCTCAAAAAAAAACTGCTTGAGTTTTCCTCTTTTTCTTTTTCTTGGCGAGGGACTAACTGCTCGAGATTAGTAGCATCCTATGTGGAATCATTTCCAAACGCTCATGCTCATGCATTCATCATGCGTGCATGGTCCTCTTTGGATGCTAATGCTTCCTTCTAGGGCTTATACTTAAGAAAGGAATATCGTAAGAGCGGACAGGTGTGGTTAGTTTGGTTGGATGCTCATGGACATCAGGTTCTGTATAAGTGCATGAATTGCACTAGCCAGAGCATGGTGGAACTAATCCCTGTAGACTGATTATGGATTCAATCAATGTAGACAACACATTGCTACGGAAATCCAGATCCCAAAAGTTTTAAAAACCGCATTATAGACGGTTCAGATTTTCTGAACCATCTGAATTCATATGTCGAAGCATAACAGACGGTTAGACATGAAAATCGTCATTGCTTGATTTTTTTCATTTTAAAAAATAGCCAGTTGCTAAATTTCAAAAAGATTGTTAAATCATCCAAAATTGAACATACAATCAGAGAAGAAATCATCCAAACAAACACAACCACAACGAAGCAGTCATCCATCCATCAATTTAGATACATATAGAATTCAATTTACATCATCATCAGAGAGAAGAAAAAGAAGAAAAAAGGGGAAGAAACTAGCTGGGAACCTATTTCTGAAGACGCTCATTCTCCTCCATATGAGCGGGCTGCCCGTGGGCACCTTGTTGCATTAGAGCCTAGAACTGGCGGCGGAGACCACAAAGAAAGCAGGATGGTGATGGTGGAGATGCCGAAACCCCACGACAGAGATCCCGTGATCCATCCTGTGCTTAGAGCCGTCAAGTACAGCCCCATGACAGGGATCCCTGGACGCAGCCCACATCTAGTGCAGTCGGGTACAACCCTACGAAGACATCACTTTCTTGCTCCCCGACAGAGGCTCGCATGGCGCTGCGTCGGTCCTTTTAGCACAGTGCGGTAACATCAATGACGGCGACAATGACTGGATTGTTAGGATATCCAAGCCCTGTGTGCCACCGCAACACACAAACATTAGCTTACCTGCTCTAGCACCTCCATCCACTGCCGCCATCGCCATGGCAACTTGGACCAAGCGAGATGCGCCTCTGTTAGCTAGAGGAGAAGGGGAGGAGAAGGGGCTGACTGCGGCTTAAGAGCTACATAGACGTCGATGCTGATCTGCGCAGAGGAGCGATGCGAAGGAGCACCTTGGCTCGCGTTAGAGGACGTCATCGAGGACGGGGAGGTGCCGATGGAGGAGGTGGTCAATAGGGGGATGCGATAGTGGGGAGCAACGAGGCAGCTTAGGAGGAGGTCACCAGTGTCTAGGTGACGACGTGCACTAGAAGGAGGGGTCGATAGAGAGAAAGGAAGATCGAAGAGAGGAGCAGCTGCTAGGACTTAGGCGCAGCGGCGGTTGGGATCGGGGTACATGAGTGGAAGTTAGGGTTAGGGGATGGATTATATACAGGAGATCTTGTTGGGCTGATAGACCGGTCTAATTTACAGATGATTTTGTTAAAATATTTTTTATAACAAACTGTGTGTGATACATCAAGATAGTTTTCCTAAAACCGTTTATAATGTGTATTTTCATAAAAATCGTTTACGATTACTCCTTATATAGATGTGTTTTAGTGAACCCACGATAGAAGATAAATCAACACTAACCATGGATTCGCAATTCGCGAAAGGTTTGAGCTTCTCGGCGATTAACAATGGTGCTCGCGTGGAGCACAAATGTACACACCTGAGAACTTGGTCAAAGCTGCATAAAGGAGATAGCTGGAAGATGAGCGCGTATGGAGTGTTGTGCTACCTACCAATTCAATGTAAACTCGTGAGAACAAGTTTTGAGAATTGAGCAAATGGGCATTGGAACTTAGCCCCGTTTAGGATGCATGATTATTTTCTAATTCTTGCAGGAATTGAATTATCCTTATGGAATTTATACAAAATTCTCATGAAATTGCTGGGTTCCGAACACAGTCTTATGTTTGCTTTTAGTTCCGATAAAACACTACAAATAAAGTTTTTCCATGAAATTTTGCAATATCATAGAATTTTTTGGAAGCTTGTGTTTGAAGCTTGCACTCTTTTCTCAATTTAGGTGCACAAGCCATAAGACACTACTACACAACCTCTCAACACAGATAGGGCTGTCAACTAGCTGAGCTTGAATGATCTCTGGTAGGCTCGAGTCTAACTTGGTCTTCGAGCTTGCTGCCATGTTCGAGATCGGCTTGAACAAAGCTCGCAAAGGTTCGAGCTCAGCTCGATAAAGCTTGTTACTAAAGAAAATCAATGTCCACTCATACAAAAATATAGTAAGCTCAACAAATTAAGCTCAAGTAGCCTCGAGCTCAGCTCGACCAAGTGAGTGTGTGCCATAAGAAAAACAATGTTTACTCATATGAAAAATAGGTTAAATTTGATAAAACTCAAGTACGCTTGAGCTCAACTCGATAAGATAATCAACTTTACGTATATATGCATCCAACGAGCCTTATTGAGCTATTCGATCTCGACCGCGTTAGAATCGCGAGCTCGAGTTTAGGCTCGAGCTCAGCTCGTTTGGGGCTCGAGCTCAGCTCGACTCGAGCCTAGATCGAGTTGAGCTTGAATAACTTGTTGAGCTCGAGTTTTTTTGACAGCCTTAATCATAGAAATCCTATAACGGTTGGTTTTCCAAGACACCTACCCTTAAAGGTTTGTGATGACCCCATCTAATCACAGACGGGTCCTAAGTCGTATGAGATAAGGCTTACCCCAAACAGTTCACCTTGGGAATCATCTGCGATAACCTAACATCTCAGACGCTTCCTTGTGCGAACCGTCTGTGATATTCTGCATACCACAAATGGCTACCACATAAGAACCACCTGTAATAATGATGTATAGAGCTTTAGCTCCTTTCGTTTACTGGCTAGCCCTCTAAAAGAAGCAAAAACATTTATGCATATTAGTACCAGACAAAGCTCAACTCAATCTCATTCATTCACAGCAAGCAATTAAGCAGATCGATTCACTTACAATTCATCCACATAGTGGTCTACAAATATCATTCAGAGACAAGATAATTAGTTTAGAAAGTATTTGACATCCCAATTTACACAGCTTGGTTCCAAATATAGAGCAGTTCACTTCTTGTTCTCGCCTTCTTCCAACTCGGTGGCGTGGAATTCGCCGAATGGGCCAATGACTTCTCTCAAAGGAATTGGGTGATAATTTCTCAAACTTGGTTAAGATGTTTATCTAGCAAGGCTGATTTCAACATTTCATATTGTCATAGAATTAAAAATATATTAGAGTCATGCATATATTTGAAAATATATTAAAGTCATGCATATATATGTATTGGAAGATTGGCATACCCTTTTATCTTGGGTGATATGTTTACTGATGAGGATTTCCATGTTGTGGCAAAGCTCGAAGCCACATAAGTTTGTTTCACGTTCTACACCACTAAATAAAGACAAATTAGGAATTAGTTCGAGATCCAATACTAAAGAGTGTGAAATAGAATTGTATAAATATAATATCTTAATGCCTTAATTTTGATCCAGATTGAAGTCTCCGTATTTCCCACCCAAAGCGGCATACCTCCTCCAAGCCCTTTGTTATCCCACTAAGTTAACATGAGCCATTGCAAAGAAAGGGAACTATGGTGCAATTATGTATGTACAAGATTCCTTTATTTCTAGAATACTCTTCCAATGGGGTTGATGTTGGAAAGGGCTACCAACAAGGACTCCAGGTGCATTACCCTGGCCTATGTGGTATGACAACCAAGAGAACCTAGTGCTCCCTACAAAATTATGTCACCATAGCCAGTAAACCAAGCTATTTGTTGTCCCTAAAGTTCAAATTAATTAACAAGTATATGAACTTAAGCCTGACAGAAGGGAAGAAGTATGAAATCGATATCTTGTTTGGCAAGTAGCGCATTTGTTAGTTACTCGTAGATAAATCTTCATTCTTGGCGATGGTGCCCCCGGATACTATGTGTGGGTCCATGAACCTGATTTGGTAGCCCGTGGCTGCAAAATTTTGGCATGTACCTACACACGGAAGGCAGGAGTTATATAAATATGGCATGTACCATTATTGCACAAATGTTGATGACTTATTGTACAAACCTAAAATATATAGCATCTGATGGGCGTGATTTCAAGAGAGCGGAGGTTGTAGAGCTCTCACAGGTCCATGAAGTTCACATAGAATTGGTTGTGCTCGATTTTGTGGTGGAAATGCTCCTTCTTGAACTACACCTTGATAGTCATGCTATGGACCTTTGCTGGCTTCTTGGCCTGTTGCATGTAATATGCATGCAATTCTTGGCTACACTCGTCCAATTTTTTGAGGTCCTCAGGTTCTATCCACAGTTCTCCTAGGACATACTTTGCAAGCCAAGGTCATCACTTGATACAAATAGTCATCTGGGACATACACCTATGGCTCCTTGGGCTTGGGCTTGGGCTTGGCCTTGGCCTTGCTTCAATGCTTGCTCGTTTTCTTTTGTTGACCATCTTTGCGGTAGATGACCAAGCCTTAACGGGAAGCTCGGGGGTAGGTACTGATGGCATTTGTATGGGCACTGTGCACGTAGATTACAGAAATTGCGTTGGCACCTCTAGTTGGTGTTTGAAGGGTGAGGTCAAAGGTTTGATGTACACCGGACAGTTAGCCACTTGGGTGTCCCTCTTGGGCCACTGCATGAAAATCATTGGTGCTTGCCTAATGTTCTAACGTCGTCACTTGGGGGGAGGGGACTTGAGCTTGACGGACTGGAAAGAATCATGTATCTTGTCCATGCTCACCATCGTGTTCCCTCTCACAATAGATTTACCATGGATGGTGTTGTCATATTGGGTTGGATATGCCATTCCATGGATTCTTCATCAAATAGCCTTACCATTAACTTGCACCGCGTGGTATCCTAAAATGTAACCAAGGATAAACATTTAGCTAATTAATTTAAGTTGTGAAGTAGCTAGCGTCCGAAGATGTGTAACCTTTAGGCCTCCTCGCTAAACACCACCTTTTGCAGCACCTATTAGTTATGGAAAGAAATGGCAGGGCCATACCTTTTTGAATTGCCTCTTCCTCCTCCGCCTCCAATTTAGAGATTTAAGCTGCATAGTCGGTGCTGCTAAGTCTATGCGGGTGCTTTTCTTGGACACAAGTTCCTTAGTTGCAACACTTTTGGCCTTGAACTCTTTGGATGTCTTCTACTCCACAAATTGTTGCCACATTGTTCTATCCATCCATTTGTGCTCCTTGAAGGGCTCCTTTTTGCTAGCACATAGTTTTTTATAAGTTGGCTCTTGAACTCCTTTGAGGATGAGTTACACACCTTCATTGCAGCATTTTTTACGCGCTCCTTGAACTCTACAGGGATGATGAAACTACATTGGATATCGTCGAGCAAAAATTGGCAAGGGTTCTGACTCACAAACTTCTAACTACCAAAGGTTATAGGGTCGCGTCGATGTGCAACGTACGCGCAGGTAGTCTGCCATTTCGTAGTATTAGACCCAAGCTTTTTAGGTGCCCTAGAAGAACTGAGCATCGTTATGTAAAATCGGCCCACATGCCTTTTATTCGGACCTCGTGGACCTTGCTTCCCTTTACTAGACGGCGTGTGCAAATCAGACACGAAACCAGATAGGAAACCCGGCAGATGAATTAGGGGACGACATCTTCAAATAAATTAACCAAAGTTAGCATATCATAACATAAACCATCTAGAATGGCGCAACTATCACTAACACTAAGCAAGTCTGTATCAACATAATATATTCCATATTAGGTTGCATCCTACAATTTTAGCTAAGTACCAAAAAACAGAAAGAATATAAAGAGCAAATAAAGCTACATTATGACAGTCTCTAATAACAGCAAGCATGTAAACACCAAAATTAATAGAATTAACTCTAATTACAAAAATTGCATATAAATAGCAAGCATAGAGCACTCTAATTTGAACTAATGTAACTCTAATTACCCTAATATTTGCTAAGTACCGTAATTATTTTGCTCGGTCGGGAGGGAGGAAGGAGAGAGGTAACCGTGCGGTGAAGAGGTGTGGCAGCAGCATGGAGGAGGACGAGGCGAGTAGTCGGCGTGGAGGAAGACGAGGCGGCATGCAGGCCTGATGGCTTGGAGGAGGACGAGTCGGCGGCCAGCGTGGAGGGAGACGCGTAAGGTGTGGTGGCACCGTGGAGAAGGACGAGACGGTGACTAGTGTGGAGGAAGACATGCGAGGGGGGTCTCGGGGAGAGGAGGTTGCCGTGGCGTGGCACTTGGACAGCCTACTGGCATCTGCGGAGTTGGGCTCGGGCAAGGTCAGCGCAAGGAAGACGTAGTGGTTCTGGAAAGTTGAGCAGCGTGAAAACTGTCACAACCTGTTTTTCTGAAATCTAAAAATTAGGGCTTACGAAAACTTTGATTCTAATAAAACCTCTTAAGTACCACCGCCTAAAGTTTTCGTGCAAAACCTGCTAATGCTAAACCATGGCAAGGTCATATATACACATATATGTGACATGTGATCATACCCTCTCTTTTTTGTCATTTGGATTTTCTTGGTGTTTTGGAATCATATCATGTCATAGGGTGCATGTGCATTTTTCCAAAACCACTACTCGACATAAAACACATATACCGGTATATCCATATATATGCTAACCCTAGTATTGTCCCTCTCAACACACCGACAAAACCCTAAAAATGAAATCTGATCTCAGGACTTCAAACAACATGAAATGGCACCCCCTTTATCTCCAACAGGACATCTATGCCATCTCTCCACCCAAAACCCTAACCCTATTTCATCTTCCTCCTTTTCCATAATATTGTCTTTTTCGACAAAAACCCTAATAACGTCATTCTGTTTGCTTCTACCTCTCCAAAAATTCTATAAAAATTCCAAGAAGCATACAAAACTAATTTCTCCCAAATATGAAATAATATTGTGGGGGTCCAGTTCAAAATTTTCTAAACACATTTAAATCTGAAATTGGAGCTAATTTGGACCTCGAACTACAACCCATAAAAATAAAATTCCAAAAAATCTCATAAACTTCGACGACACTCCCTATGATCCCAGGAGCCTAAGTATATAATAACATGGGCATCTCCAATTCAAAAATCTTGCATAGCCCCCATCGAACACTTGTGCCATATTTCTCCTCTCACATGAAATGAAGACCAAAGCTCAATGGAAAAAATCCCTAAAGATTCCTAGAGCCCTTCCTTCATCTCAGCACCCCTTTCTCATCGTTTCATCTCCAACCAAAGTCCTCTATACGGCAGATTTGACCTAACCCTAGAACCACCCGAACATGGCATTCAAGAAACACACTATTTCCTCCGCTCTTTTCGGTGCCAAACATTCCTATTCTCCTTGTCCACCTCCTCCCCTCTTTACTGGCGCAAGGGACACGTCCATGCATGCCCAGACACACCAAGACGCGAGCATGCCGCTCGGTGCATGCCCTGGACGCGCACTGGGCATGCACAGAGTGTGCACTGGCCATGCACCGCGCCACCCGCTGACAACAAGGCGCCGCTCGTTGTCTCCTGGCCGCCCAAACCACCACCGCGCACCACGACCTTTCCCTCTGGCCCCTGCAGCTCGGCACCGCCCTGTTTGGTCTCTACGTCGTCGCATCCCGAGCACGAGCAAGGTTTGGCGGCTGCTCCCCAACCTTCCCACGTCTCCGCCTATAAAAGGGGCCTACCCGAGCTCCCTCACCGCTTCACCCACCTCCTCTTCAGCCCCTCAAGCCCAAACCACCTCCCATTGCCCCTGGGAGCTCATTCTTCCCCTCTCTGATCAAGTGCGCCACCGCTTCTGACCCGAGGAGACCGAGCCATCCCGACACCAATTTGGCAATCCACCGCCACCTTTAGATCCCTATTCTCCCCCCGGCCTCAAAGCTCTCTCCAATTTCTAGAGCCGACCACTATAGCCGATATCCCCAAACCACACCGGAGTTCCGTTAGCGCCGCCGCTTTCACCGTCGGGCTCAGGCCGCAAAGACTCTCTGTCTGGCTGACAGGTAGGCCCGCCCTGGGCCGAAGGGGTAAGCCTTCTCCACCACCGGCATGCGGGCCCAGCGACCCCACTCGGCCCACTTCATTTTAGTGACTGCACCTGCCGCCAATTCCCGCCTCCACTATCGGAAAAGCGTAATCAATTCACATTGAAAGTGTATGCTCTGTTGGAACCACGGTTTTTCTGTTAAACAACCCTGGTTTTGCTCGGTTCAACTGGTTCACCCCATTTTTGGCCGGTTTTCAAAATAATTCTTCCGATCTGGGAACTTCAAAATATTTAGAAACTTTTGGTTGAGATGGAATTTCAAAATTCAAATCCATTTATGCTAAAATAGTGAAGAACAATTCATTGCATGAAATATTATATCTTTTCAATTGTAAGAGTTGTTCAAAAATAATTCCATGAGCTTCCCAACCTGAATTATGTATCCTTGTAAAAGAATTTGCTTTATGAACCTATATGAGACATGTGATATAAAGAATAGTCCTAAGTATTGGGATAAACCTTGGTTATTTATATTGAAATCCAAAACACCTAAGCATGAAAGTAAAATATTTTCAAACATTAAAAGACCTCTGTAGCCAAAGGGAACTAAAGAATCCAAATGATTTCTTCTATAAAGCTTAACAGACGTAAGTTCCTTATAAGCAAGAAGCATCAATTCGTGTGAGGGAAACTTAACTTAAAACTCACATAGGGTCCGGGACCTAGGAATACATCTCCAACATGATGCTTATGTCTAATACCCTCTAGTGTCTAATCATGAGGCCAAGTAGACATTCTAAAACACTAAAAGCTAATATAAGCATATGTTCATCGAAATCCCCTAAAATCCTAGCTCGACGAATCGCAACCAAAAGCCTCTTAACAAGAGACAATTAATTCGTCATCTATCGTGCATTTAGCAATCATGGCATGTATTTTTGGTTCTTATTTGGAGTTACAATGCATGGTCGTTTATTCGACGCTCTTACTGTGTAGTTGACGGAGTCCGGTATGCGCGTCAGGAGGACCCCGAGCCATCTCTATCTCAAGACCGTGGAAACCAGTGGTATCAGGACCAAGATTCACCAGGCAAGCTTCTGTTTGATCATGTTGAATCTCATGATTGTGAAGGAAATATTTTGATTGCAAAACATGCATGCTATATGTTAGGAAACAGTATTTTGCGTAGTACTAGCTATGACCCAAAAAGTAGCAACCCTAGTCTGACAATGTTTTCTGGTCGCCCTAAGGATTACTTATCTCGAGAACACTAACGGGAGCTTAGAGTAGAGTATATATATGTATGTGGTTTAGCCCCGTGGTAGCAAAGCTAGGTTTTTATAAAAAGAGAAAATCCCTGGAAATCTCGTATGAGGAGGACTTGGGATGGAGCGTAGTGTCCAATGGTGTTTGAAGGGATAGCAATGTCAATGGGTTGGGATGTTTCAGAAAAAGGTTTTACCAAAACCAAAACAAATAAAACGGAGATGCTTTGGATCCGAGTTAGAAAACAAGTAGGTGTATGCAGGAGTGGTTCATTCCAAAGTGTAGCCCTTCGTGGCTCCTTTCATCCATGTGACTCGGATGTGGTGTGGAGTCTTTGTCGGATCAATTAAGAACCGAACCTAAGTGCCACTAAACCAGGTTCACCCTGTACGTCTACATGGCCTTTGTGGGAAGGACTTGACTAAATATCCTATCAAGTGTTAGTGTCTGGACCCGTAGGCAGTAGGAAGATAAGTGCTAGGTGGATGGCTATCCCTAGAGAACCTCTACGTAGCTATGTAGTAAGTTATTTGACACAGAGATGGACCCCTTTATGTCTATGTGTCGAGGACCATCGAACATAAAGTGAAACCGGGTAGTTCATCTAGCGGGTTCAGCTCTAGTACAAAAATGGGGGAAATTTCTTGTTGTAATAACCCTGTTGATACACCTCGTTAAGTGTAACCATTAGCGTTCGGCAACAAGAAGGACTTACTTCTTGTGGGTAAAGCCGTACAACCTCTGCAAAGTGTTAAAAATCTATTCGAATAGCCACGTCCTCGGTTATGGACATAACTTAGCAAGGCCACACACTAGATAGACTAGGCTTTCAAAAACCAAAACGGGATATGGGTTTAAGGACGCAAGCATGATGTGCTTGCAGGGTGAGTTGAAAGTACCCCGTGTGAAGCGGGAGATGTGAAAATGAGAAGAACGTCGTTCTACGTGATGTAGAACTGACTTCCCTATAGGAGTGATATGCCATACCCGTAGTGGGTGGCCAAACTGAAAGGTTAGATAACACATAATGTTATCTTGACTCAGCAAAGCCAGGCAGGTTTGTGAAAATTGCTTCGTAATCTATTTAACTACTTCCAGTGAAAATTTTACTTTCTCGCACAACCTGAGACATAGGTTAGAGCCATTTTCTTGATGCAACCGTGTATACATATATTCGTATTAATCTCCCTAAAAGAGAGCTTGCGAGTACATTCAATGTACTCACTTAGCTTATTGATTTGGCTAGATGAGGAGGAGTACCGTTCCGAGGATAGCGACAACGACTATGAGGCGTAGGGTGTTACCCTAGTCAGTTACCTATAGTTTGGCATATTGATAGGCGATCTACCATATATATATATATATATATATATATATATATATATATATATATATATCTTTCCGCTGTAGTCCTTAATTCGGCCAATAGGCCTCGTATGTATAATAAAGACCTTGTCGGTCTATGTATCAGACTCGGTATCGTTTGTATAACTATGGTATCTAAGTCAACTTGTGTGTACTGATCACTAATCATGTTACTAGTACGGTAAACACAGGGGTTTATCCGGCCTTAAAACCGGGGACACCACAAAAACCCTAGAAACAAATATATAGAATACCTTATCCTAGACAGTTCTTAGTGGGGACCATCTGGAATTTCCGTGTCCAGACCTGCGGGAGCGACAATTTTTTTATTTCATTTATCTTAACAAATTTAAACATAATATTGTGACAAGTCGACATAAATACAAATTTAAACATATTATTGTGACAAGTCCACACAAATAAAAATTTAGATATATATTGTGACAAGTCTACACAAATACAAATTTAAACATAGTATTGTGATAACTCCACACAAATACAAATTTAAACATAATATTGTGACAACTCCACACAAATGAAAATTTAAACATAATATTCTAAAAAGTCCACACAAAATACAAACTTAAATATAATATTGTGAAAAGTCCACAGAAATACAAATTTAAACAATATATTGTGATAAGTCCACAGAAATTTGAAAAGTTAGCCCTTCGTGATGATCGATGCGTACATAAGTAGCTTCTCCTCGCATGGTTCTTCCTTGTAACACCTCAATTTTCTGAGACCTGAAAATTAGGACCAACAAAAACTTTTTCTTAATAATGCAAGTTAAGATGCACCATATTAAAAACTTTTATCCAAATCATGCCTCTACAAAAATCCTAAAGTGAGACAACCAGAATCTTCCACTTCCGTTTCTATCTTCCCTGACCTCCGCTCTGTTGAAACTCTGTCCGGCAAGGATATTCAGACCTTGCCTTGCACCTTGTCTCCATATGTGACCACTCGTACTTGCATTCCTACCACAGATATATCTTCGGCATTCCTTCCCCTTTCCAACTAGTCGGTGCAACTTAAATCCACATCTGCCGCTAAGTGCCCCGCGGTACTTTGCGAAATTGAAACATATACCTATCTTAAATTTTCTCCGAATAACTTGGAACTCTACCATCAACTTCGATATGATCTATCGCGAGCATGTGCAAAAATATACTACTTTCATGTATATGCACGTACGCAAAACCCTGATCCATTCTTTCCGAGCAACGGGTCAGAACCCTAATTCATCGTTCGGCTCTGCCACCACCCCATGCATATATACACCTGATCAGTGGCAGTGTTCAACCCCAACTCTCTGCAACTTCGCATGTCTATTCCACCCGCATACAAACCCCGTATATGCAAGAATCACCAAGTGTATGTGGGCACATACACACCAAACCCTGAACTACTTTCCTCGGTAAAATCCTTTTACCACCGACCCAGAAAATATCTTCGAGTACCTTACCATTGTCCATTGCCAGAATATATGTATATCCATGTAAATATATATACATATATACACTTTCTTTTAGGCACCTATATCTCTTATTCTTACCCTGTCACTTTTTATCGCTCTGCACGGTAAAAGCTCAAATAATTACTTCACCGTGGTAATCCTTCTCTCCTTACCATGCAACACAAAAATATCTTTTTCACCTTTACCGGATTACCGTACCGGGAGAAAAATATCTGTCCCAGTAGTTTTCTACCAGTTAACCGTTTACCATCTCACCGATTCATCCATTTATCTCTCGTTCCAGTCAAAACCCTATTTATATGATGTCCTAGACAATTCTTCACCACGTGTGCATGCATATACACCCGCCACCTTTTTCTCTCCCCTCAGAATAACTCTGGTATACTTCCTAAAATTTTGGCAATCTCCATCATGTGAATGTTTAATACGAATCGCATGTGTATATATACGTATGTATACATGTTCCCATAGTCCTATTACCACCTTCCTCTTTATTTTGGTACATGCTCCTTTCTTAAAACCTACATCTTGCCACACCCCAAGCTCTTTTAATTGCATGCCCCTGCAGCAGTAGTCATACCCCAATCCCATCGGATATTTCTTTTTCTTATCTCTATTCTCTCCCTGAGCAGTACCAACAGCATTCAACAATTCATTTTCCCATCTACCTGAGCTGCCACTCCCTGAGCCGGGTAGACTTTGCTCCAAGTCAAATCAGCTGAGCAGTGCCACCCTTCCCTTAGACACCATCTTTACTCAGCATTACCTCCTCCCCTTGCTCATGCCATTAATGTTGGACAGCAGCAACACAACTTCACTTTGATTTACCAGCATCATCTGGCTCCACCTCATTTCCTCCATGCATGCTGAGCTATCTTGTCTACCCGAGCAGCACATTTTCCTTTTCCTTCTTTACCAAGCACACAGCCAAGCTCAGCCATGCGCCACCTTTTCTTTTCCACAAGCCAAGCTGCCCAAGACTTTTATCCAGAGCCTGCTCTCTCTCCATGCAACACGGCATCACCAAATTCTTTTACAACAATAGCACATGCATGGACCAGCTGCTCCTCTAGTCAACAAGCCATCCCATCTCTCCCTCCCCTTGTGTCCTTGCCCCATTTTCTTTTCCCATTCCTGCAGCTCGCATGCAATTAGCAGCAGCAGCTGATCAGGCAGTCCCTTCCTCACCCCATTTCTTTTCTCTGCACCAACAGTACTACAGCAGCAACCAACCACTACCTCCTCACCTACCCGAGCTGCCCCTTTACTCACTTCTTTCTTCTCTTTTTCCCCTAATGCAGTACCCCAGCAGCAAGGCGCAAAAGCCCTTCTTCTACCTCCTGCTCCCTTCCCCAGCACGCATACCCTGCCTCTTCTTTCCCTTGCACACATAGCAGCAAAACTAGCTAGCTACTCCACCTCACCTCAAGCAGCTGACGTGCTCTCTCACCTACCCGAGCTGTACACATCTTCCACCCATGGACACCAACTCGAGCTCTCAACCTGCTCCAAGGCCAGCTGCCGTGCAGCTCTACTTCCTCCCCACTCTTCATTCTCTTGCTCCCTGTTGCCCTTGAGCTTCCACCCGAACTGCGGCACAACTTCCCATTTAAGCACCTCCCAAGCTCTTACTTCTACCTCCTGCACTCAAGGGACTAGGGCCAAGCCCCTCCTCTGCCGGCGCCCCTCCTTCCTCTCCAGCGCCGCGCCACCGTTTGTCCTGCCGCGGCAGCCCTCCCTCCTGCCGCATCCAGCACGCAGCTGAGCTTCTCAAGCTCTAGCAGCTGCCCCATTCGAGCTCCCCATGTGCTTGGCTGTAGTTTCCCTCTCCCTTTCACCTTGCTTCCAAACCAAACAGCTGCAAGCCCTAACCAGCTCGGCTGCAACCTCCCTAGCAACTCACCCGACCACCCCCGAGCTTCTTTCCTTGCCCCTGCCCGAGCTACCAACTCCTGCCACGGCAGTCCCTTGTGCCTAAAACCCCGCCGCGGCAGCCTGCTGCATCAAATTCGTCCGCCGCGGCAGCACAAAGTTTCTGCCACCGCTGCCTAAACCCCGCCGCGGCAGCTCAGAGGCACCCTTTTTCCTGCCGCAGCAAGTCGTGCTCTGCCGCTGCCCAGTTATTTCCTGCCGCGGCAGCTCCTTTAGCTATTTCCGCTGCCGCGTCCTGCCACAGCCTCAAGTCCCCCTTCCTCTCTGTTCTGGCCTGTACAGCCTCATCCAAGCCGATTCTCAGAAAATGTCCCAAATAAAAGTTGTTCAAAACTTTATTTCCCATCTTTTTCATATAGACCATTTTTCGAAAATCCCAATAATACCCTCTGCACAGTTCAGATCAGTACCCAGTTCAAATTTCAAACAGTCTTTTGAATTCCCTTTTTGAATAGGTGTTTAGCTCTAGGTTGCTCCAGCATGTAAACATGTTTATTTTTGAGCATTGCACTAGTTACAACCATGCATACATGTTGCTTAGCTCAAGGTTTAAAAAGGATAGGTTAATTTATAAAACCCTAAAACATAAGCATCCATATATAGTTTAAACTCTTTTTCAAATATAGTTGAGTAGATGATTCCCCCATTTGATCAGTGGGATTAGAGTTCAAGTTTCATGTAGCCTAGTGGTCCATCATCTCTTCACTTAGTGCATGATTCCAAAGCCATAGGAGCATGTGCTTAACACCCAAACCCTAGAAACCCTAGTGTTAATGTCATGCATATATATATAATCCTCCTAGTGTTATCCCCATCATGTTAAACCTTTCGGAAGCATGTTAGGATCCAGAGCTCATGCATATTTATATGCTCATTCACATGTTGCATAGTTCGAAGATGAAAGGGCATCGTAAAACCCTAAAAACCCTAGCCACCCTCTAAGATCGAGGTATGGTTTTAAATATTGCTTGAGCATAATTTTGGATCTTAAATGGATCTTCCTCGCGCCGTTAGTGATTCGTTGTTTTTCCTACGTGTAGTTGCGACGCGGCGATACCTCACGCGCAGGATTCCCGATGTTGTCGTATCAGGTTTGCGATCGACTCGGCCGATAACGCCAGGCAAGCCCTCCGCCCTTGATCATGTTGAATCCCAGTTTTACGAAATACTATTTTGTTTTCGAACCATGCATGCTATATTTTATCCCTGTTATCTTATGTAGAGTAGATATTACCGATGATAGGAAACCCTAGTCCGACCCCGTAAACCTTGTCGCCTTAAGACTACTGTATTCCGGAGAATTACCGGAAACTTAGGATAGTGTATGTATATATCTGCTTAGCCCCGCAGTAGATGAATTAGGTTTTCAAAAAGGAAAAGGAAAGCAACACCCCATATTTCATGTGATGGAATATCGAAACGGACCGTCGCGTCCGGTTGTAGAGGTGCATGGAAGGTAGGATATGCATGGGTTGGGATATTCTACCGTGAAAATGGTTCTGTGGAACCGAGCTAAAAAGGGAGAAGTTTTCGATCCGGGTTGGTAATGAAGGGTGATTGCAGGGAGTTTGTTAAAGAGCGAGGTAAGGCCCGTCGTGGTTCTCGCTGCCCGTTTACGGGAGTGGAGTGGAGTCCTTCTCGGATCACCTAAGGACCTGTCTTAAGTGCCGTTTGGCCAAGTCTTACCGTACGACCACATGTCCTTTGTGGGAAGGACTTGATCTAGTAGCCGACCTGGACTAGCATGAACCCGTGGGTAGTTAGTAGAGTGCAGGTGGGGCGGGTAGCTCCGAAGAGGGCTAAACCCGTGGTTAACGAGGTTTGGTTCGCCACAGAGTTGGAACACCAACCTCCTCGTAGCAGGGATACTGTCTCGAGCTAGGTGTGGGACATGTCCTTCTGACGGGTTCATGGCTGGGTTCACACCGGCGAAGAGTCTCGTTGTACAAGCTCTGGACACATGCGACGCGTAGCATGCCCAGGGGGAACTACATCGTGTGGGTAAAGCCGTACAACCTCTGCAGAGTGTTAAAAACTATTCGAATAGCCGTGTCCGCGGTCATGGGACGAACTTGGGCCACACTAAAGTAGTCTGGCTTTCTGAGCCCCAAAAAGGATTTCTGGGTTATGGGTTTAAGGACGCGAACCATCGTGTTCGCAGGGCAGTTTGCCAAGTTCCCGTCGTAGCGGGAGGTGTGAAGTCGGGTTTTCCCGTAGCTACGGGCAAACCTTAGAATCCCCGTAAGTACGAGGTGAGCGTCGTCTACCTGAGGAACCGGGTGATTGGGAACCCCGTAAGTACGAGGCGAGCTGCGTCTCCCTGTGGAACCGGGTAAGTACCGTGCTGTACCGTTGTAACGGTAAGCACAAAAGTGAACTCCCCGTTGCAACGGGCGAGTGTTTTGAGCAATACTTTATCTCGCTGCGTCGAGATAATTTTGATAAAATCGCTTTTACATCTATGTATTTATTTCAACTGCAAACTTACTTTCTCGCACAACATGAAACTTAGGATAGAGCCATGTTATTGATAAATTCCGAGCATGATCATATCCGTACTAAACTCCCCGGTGGAGCGCTTGCGAGTACATTCAATGTACTCACCTGGCTTGTTGATTTGGCCAGACCGATGGGCGACCGTTCGAAAGCAACGACGGTATCCGCGATAGCTAGGGCGAACCCCCAGTCAGTTGCCTGTTGGGAACGGCATATTGATGGGCTCATCACCGCTCGATTTTCCGCTGCAAGATTTCTAGCCGTTGGGCTAAAGGTATAGTTTTTCGATCTTAAAGATCGGATTACGTATTCTAATCTAATAAGTGCGTGTATGATTTTGATACACAGGTAAACTTGTGGGTATCGGCTACTGATCCAGGGACCGGTACCGTAAACACAAGGGCTTATCCGGCCTTAAAACCGGGTGCGCCACAAGCTTGGTATCAGAGCCATACTGTCTGTAGGTTAGCCCTAGTTAGTATGACCGTTAGATGAAAACCCTATTTTTAAAAGGTATTTTCAGAAAAATATTCAAAACTTATCATAAGAGTGGGTTCTACTCTTCTCATCCTTCTTAGTCTCCCTTCTTACCTACACTGCTCTAAGAGAAACATCGAGTTTCTACATCCTCATCTACTTCAAAATTTTTAAGAAAACCTCAGTAAAGTAAGTAGCGAGGCCCATACCAATGATGCCAGAGTCTGCCAACCCTACCGAGGATCCGGAAGAATTGCGTCGTCGCCCGATCCCAGAAGCTCGTCGAGACTCGCCACCGATGGATCAATACCAACACCTCAACCTTTTCAAGCTCGCGATGTCAACAACGTGGGAATTCGTGAAGGAAACACCGCATTGAGGGAAAAGAGACCCGTCATCGTGTGACCCTCGCATCGGGAACAAGAAGTCAGCATGACCGAAGAACGCCCTATCAATGGCAACCCTAGACATCGATAGTGTGGACTAAACCCATAAGTTAGGTCACTAGATCTCGCTTGCAGTAAGCAGCAAGACATGTACCCTTTCCTAGTGCGAGTCCTAGGCGTCCTTTGTGGTATGCATTATATCCGCGTAATCTTTGCAATGCGTTCGTTGTTTTGTGTTTTCCTTGCTTGTTTAATGTGACCTGCACATATGTCCTTCGACGCATGTAGCGGCCACATCCACTGTTGATTAGCTAATAGGCCTTACCTTATCTCCAGTACCTGGCAAGCCTTGCTGTCCCCTCCGTTTGATCTCTTCCTTGATTCTTGCCGATATCACCTCCCCTCGTCAGCCTTATGTCGATTCGTATTGACGACCTTGGCCCTGCTTTGTCCATAAGTCTTTAATCAGACAAGACGCGAGCCTCCGTCGTATCCCGAGGCAATCTTTCCTTGGAACTCTCGTTGACCTCCATGTTGCCAAGAGGCTATATAAAGCTCCATCTCCGCTCCTTTGTAGCACACCCGTGCCATTTCCTCTTTGTCGTCCAAGCAACCACTTTCGCCAGAGAAGTACCTAGCTCGTAGTGTTCTTTTCCCTACTCGACTCTTTCCTGGTAAGCATGCCGTCCCAGGGTGCCTTACTTCAAGAAACTACCGCCGCAGAGCTCACCGGATTTCCAGTCATTCTTTGGACCATGGCTCGGCGAACCCTTGGAGCTACACTACGCCCCGTGTACCGTGTGTACCTGGGGAGTGCCTCCTATTCCTTGCATGAATTCTGGGCAGAAGTCTATGTCTACCCAGCCGTCAGCACCCAAGCTTATCCTTTTCGCTTCTTCGGGAAAACCGTGCCCACTTCCACGATGGCCATCCAAATGGCTGTGTGGGAAGCTATCTCTCGCCTGCACTACCTAGCTTCTGGCATGAACCAGCGTGCTTTTCTCCTCTACCCCATGTGTGCCCCTGAAGGAGACGTCGTGTTCGCCGACGCACATCAAGAAGAAGACGCGGTAGTGGTCCACGCCAACTGTTACATCGCCGCCCAGCACAACTTGCTTACCCAGCTGGCGGACTCATGGATCATGTCGCTCAACAGCCTCGATTCCCCGCCTTGCCCCAGCGACCCCTCGGTGCCACCTGCGCATGCTCCCGAAGCCAATGAGTTGCCACCGCCAAGAACGACAGCACCCAGAGGAGGCCTCCGCCACCGCAGGAGCAACAACCCTCATAGAGTCTTTCCTCTTCCTTGAGGACGAAAATCCCCGTGGCAGAACGGCTCCACCCCGTGCTGCCTGTCTAGTCTTGACCAAATAGTTGAGGCACCCCGAGGTTGGATTAGCCCCCTCCGTGCCGCTAGTTTTATGTGTGTCTTTGTTGTTTTGATGCTTGCCCTAGGAATTTATTCCCTGCTCGTCGGCTCTTGTATCGTTATCTTGCGTCTTCTGGTTGAATGCGCGCGGTGTGAGCTACACATCTGTCCTGTGACGCGTGTGGCAGCCACACCTCTGTATGTTAATAAAGTTGTGTGTCTTGCCTTTGTTCCCCTTATCTAGAGAATATTTGACCGTTCCCTTCTCTGGTGACCTATTCTGCTTGTCTCGCCCCAATACCTTCCTGTATTGACGGCAACCCTGTTACCTTATTCAAACTACCTTCTTTATTGCTCTCCGATGTTCCCTCCTTGTTGTCGGCCGCATGCCTATATCCACTCAACCGCCTTGGTTCTCCCCCACCAACGGATATCTGTCAGACGTGGATGGGGTGGCCCAAACCGGGGTAGCACGCCACGTGTTCTCCACCGAGCTGTCAAACAGCTATACGAAGCCGGCTTTGTCCTGCACCCCGCCTTGTGCTCTTTTGCCCTTTTGTCCAGTGCCCCTCCCCACGCCGGGCGTGCTGGTTGCTCTCAGTGCCCCGTCCCATCCTCATCTTTCCCCTCCTCTGCATCCTTCGCCTATCTCCAGCACCCCCTTGCAACACCCGTTTGTGCTTCAGAAATGGAGAAGCATCCAAGGCCCAGGACGCCAACAACCGAAGAAGGTATCCGCCGACGCAGGCATGGCGCCGCTCTTCGACCCACTCCAGCTACGGCAAAAGATCAGCACCTTCAGGAAGACATCGTTCCACCTCGAGCCCCTAATCCGGAGCTCGATAGAGCTGGCGATGCACGTCGAGTGTGGATTATCCAACTTTGTGTATCCAGTTGTTTATGTGCTTGGGTTGCAGCGATCTTTGTGATTGGGTTTGTTCTGGTGCCTCTCAACACTCAGGCAACCCTGTTCAATGTTCTTGTAGACGCATGGCTGCGTGTCATGTTAGTCTTTTTGATGTTTTATGGATGTTTTCAATGGGTCTTCCGGCCCTAGTTATGTTATCAGTTGTTAATTATTCTGTTTGTGTGCATTGTCTAAAAACCTGGGTTTTTCCCTCTCAGTCCCCTGCTATTTTCCCTCTTTCCTACACCAATGGCAGAAGAAGAATCTGCGCTGGATCAACGAAGGCCATTCGCTGCAGAAGACCACGCAACACTGTATCTAATCTCTCCTCTAATCTATCCGAATCTCGGGGACGAGATTCATTTTAAGGGGGGTAGATTTGTAACACCTCAATTTTCTGAGACCTGAAAATTAGGACCAACAAAAACTTTTTCTTAATAATGCAAGTTAAGATGCATCATATTAAAAACTTTTATCCAAATCATGCCTCTGCAAAAATCCTAAAGTGAGACAACCAGAATCTTCCACTTCCGTTTCTATCTTCCCTGACCTCCGCTCTGTTGAAACTCTGTCCGGCAAGGATATTCAGACCTTGCCTTGCACCTTGTCTCCATATGTGACCACTCGTACTTGCATTCCTACCACAGATATATATTCGGCATTCCTTCCCCTTTCCAACTAGTCGGTGCAACTTAAATCCACATCTGCCGCTAAGTGCCCCGCGGTACTTTGCGAAATTGAAACATATACCTATCTTAAATTTTCTCCGAATAACTTGGAACTCTACCATCAACTTCGATATGATCTATCGCGAGCATGTGCAAAAATATACTACTTTCATGTATATGCACGTACACAAAACCCTGATCCATTCTTTCCGAGCAACGGGTCAGAACCCTAATTCATCGTTCGGCTCTGCCACCACCCCATGCATATATACACCTGATCAGTGGCAGTGTTCAACCCCAACTCTCTGCAACTTCGCATGTCTATTCCACCCGCATACAAACCCCGTATATGCAAGAATCACCAAGTGTATGTGGGCACATACACACCAAACCCTGAACTACTTTCCTCGGTAAAATCCTTTTACCACCGACCCAGAAAATATCTTCGAGTACCTTACCATTGTCCATTGCCAGAATATATGTATATCCATGTAAATATATATACATATATACACTTTCTTTTAGGCACCCATATCTCTTATTCTTACCCTGTCACTTTTTATCGCTCTGCACGGTTGTCGGCGGAATGGGGCCCAAGGTCCCCCGAACCGCCGGCGCAGGCCAACCAGAGGCCGCAGGGCGTGACACGTGGCGGCCTTATCGGCAAAGGCCCCGCTGGATGAGCAGGTGGGCCCGGTGGTCAAACCCGGGCACTCGGGGATTCCCCCGAGCGCCACGCCTGTGCGAGCCCTCTAAGGGCCTTGCGATCCCGAGGGTCCAAGGACCAAGAATCAAGGAAGCGCTCGGGGCCCTCTCCCCGAGCGCCCGGCATCCCGCAAGGCGTGGGCCCAGAAGAGTGCTCGGGAGGGTCCCCGGGCGGACCCCCCGAGCACCTCCCCCGAGCGGAGTCCCGAGCGACCCCCCGATGGACGCTCCCCGAGCGCCCGGGGTCGGCCAAGGCAGTCCGGGACAGCTGGCGCTCTCCGAGGCCGAAGGGGCTGCTCGGGGGCGGTGGCGCTCGGGGGTCGTGGGGCCCCCCCGGTGGGGCCCTCCTCCGGGCTGCCGCTGCAGTAAGCTAGCTTCTTCCATAAGCCTTAGTCCCGGCAGAAGCATTTAATGCCTGTCACTCGGGCATTAAATGCTAAAGCCCCGTATGGGCATGATATCGGTCAGGCCGGTCCCATCCCCGCAGGGCAAATCCCTTTTTGCCATAGCCCCTGTCAGGGGATGGGGTCCGTCTGACAGGGTTGTTGACCGGCCAGGCGCGCTGCCCCGCGCGCCCGCGTCGCTGTCACCCCTTTCCGCCCCTTTGGGTCAAATCACCGTGCGCCTCGTGGCCCGCGTTTGGTCGCTGACGCGCGGGGCCCAGGGACGGGTACTTCACCGACTTAGTCAGGAGGGGCCCGGCAAGCCTCTCTTCGCGGGTCCCGCTGAGCATAAAGCTGTCAGCCCGGCGGAGGGCATGGTGAGAAGCCATGTTATCGATAAATTCCGAGCATGATCATATCCGTACTAAACTCCCCGGTGGAGCGCTTGCGAATACATTCAATGTACTCACCTGGCTTGTTGATTTGGCCAGACCGATGGGCGACCGTTCGAAAGCAACGACGGTATCCGCGATAGCTAGGGCGAACCCCCAGTCAGTTGCCTGTTGGGAACGGCATATTGATGGGCTCATCACCGCTCGATTTTCCGCTGCAAGATTTCTAGCCGTTGGGCTAAAGGTATAGTTTTTCGATCTTAAAGATCGGATTACGTATTCTAATCTAATAAGTGCGTGTATGATTTTGATACACAGGTAAACTTGTGGGTATCGGCTACTGATCCAGGGACCGGTACCGTAAACACAAGGGCTTATCCGGCCTTAAAACCGGGTGCGCCACATTCCTTGACCCTAGTGTCATCTCCGAGAGGTATAGCTTGTGTCAGCAAATCCTCAAATTGATTATACTCTTCCTCGTCCTCAACATCTTCAACTCCGACAATGCTCTTTTTGGAATGCATAACTATATGGCCCTTTTTATTTGATGGGTCGATCACGTAGAAGACCTGGTTAAGTTGGTTTGCGAGTACGAATTGTTCATCTTTGTATTCAGTACTTGTTAGGTCCGTGGTAGTGTAGCCGTACTTATCGACTTTACCTAAGACAAATTTACCCAGCGGCACTGAAGCAGGGGGATGTTGAACCTTACGTAGTTGAGCTCCTAAATCTCCTCTATGTACCCATAGTACAAATGCTTCCTCCCAGCTATATCAAGGGCATCAATGTGGACACAACTGTTTTGGTTCATACTCTTCATATCTTGAGCTTTAGTATAAAATGTGTACCCATCTATATCAAGTCCTGACCATGTCACAAATGTATGCGCTGGCCCTTCTGCCAAACATTGCAGCATAGCATCACCTCACAAGATCTCATGGGTGCTATATAACCATCTGTTGAACTCACGGTTGTGCAGTCAGGTTATCCATGCATATGTTTTATTCAGATTCTGTTGTCATACCTTGGCCTTGTGATGGTCGATGTACGGAGCCACTATGGTCATATGTTGCAGACCATGAAATATGCTAAATCAAGCTCATTCTGATTAGTACTGATTTCTCTCCTCCCGATGGTTCCGATACCCATAAGCCTCGTGACGAGATCCAGGCACCCCTATCGGTTTGACAGAGTCTATGTAATCCACATAGAACTCAACGACCTCTTCAGTTGCATAACTTTCAATAATGCTTCCCTCTGGCCTAGATCGATTTTGCATAGTGCTTCAGAATTTCCATGTACCTCTCAAACGGGCACATGCCACATAGGAACATGGGACCTCACCACTTTATCTCTCTCACAAGATGAACAATGAGATCGACCATGATATTGAAGAATGATGGGGGAAATACATCTCTAGAGTACAAAACATACTCACACCTCCTTCTGCAGACATCCAGTCCTTCATGATCGATGGCCTTCTAACAAATTGTGTTAAAGAATAGCATAACATCATGACTGTCTCTTGGATTCGTATTTGAAGGATATTTCTTCTTGCAATCGGGAGAAATTGTGTGATCATCACATGACAATCATGAGACTTCATGCCAATTAATTTCAAATCCTTCATAGAAACAAGTCTCTTTATGTTGTAGGAGTAACTGGAAAGAACTTTAACACCATGCAAACATCGGCATAGTTCTATTTTCTCCGCCTTGGACAGAGTAACACACCGGTTCACAAAATGTTCGGCCTGCTTCAGTCTCTTTAGGCTGTAATTCCTTTCTAATTCCTATCTCCTGCAAGTCAAGATGTGCGTTGATGGCATCCTTTGTTTGCTTCCAATGTTTAATAAGAGACCAGTTAAGCTATCACATACATTCTTTTCTACATGCATCACGTTGATGCAGTGCCGAACTTCTAAGTGCTCCCAATAAGGTAAGTTCCAAAATATTGATCCCTTCTTCCACACGACCTTCTCACGAGGAGCCTTCACCTTAATTCCCTTTCCAAACTAAACTTTAATATCATTGACCATATCATGGACCTCTTTATTGCTAAAATTTCTTGGAGGTGTACCATTCTCAACATGTACGTCAAATTGTTTCTTCATTATGTGGTATGGGTGATCCATCCGAAGGAACCTTTGGTGATGCATGTACATAGTTTTGCATGAGTGTTGAAGCCACTTACTCGCAGTATCATCCAAGAAATTAGTACATGTTTTTCCACCTTTGTACTCTCACCCGGTAGGTTAGCAAGTGCAGGGCGGTCATTGGTGGTTGAAAACATCAAGCAACATACAGGGAAGCTCTCCTTTTTGTCGACATCAAATACCTCTACCCTTAGGTTCCATAGTACTTGTAGATTATCCAACAATGGTTATAGGAAAACGTCAACATTGTTGCAGGATGCTTCGGCCTTTGAGTCAGTGACGACAGAATAATTCATGCACAACCAAAGAGGAAGGTTGTATCTGTAGAGATTCATAGGCCAAGTGCTATGGCAACCGCTCATGTTACCAAAAAGATTCATGTCATTTGTACTCAAGCCAAGCCTTATGTTCCTCAGTCCTTAGCGAATTCATCGAATGTCTAATTGATGTTTCTCCACTGAATGGCATCTGCAGGGTGTCTCAGCATTTGATCTTTCTCACGCTCCTCCTCGTGTCAATGCAGTAGTTTGCGTGCTTTAGGTTCACAAAACGCTTTAGACAGGGAATTATAGGCAGATACCACATGACTTTAGATGGACTCTCTTTTATCACCTCGTCACCCTCATCCTCATCTGACTAATCCTTATGCTTGTATTCGTTGTATTTCCATTCTCAAGGGACATACATGGAAGGTAGCATACTCTTTAGGAAAAAGGATATACTCTTGTAGGCGGATATACATGGAAGGTAGCATACTCTTTAGGAAAAATGATACAATCCTTCAGACAAGTATGTATTCGTTGTATTTCCATTCTCAAGGGACAAAAGACCTTCTTAGCTTTGTAGGTCATTCTGGGCAATTCGTTTCCCTCTGGAAGTAATGTCCTTTAGGAGACCTAACAATGCTGGGAAACTCTTTTCTAACCACCCATTGCTTACCTTCAGTTTCAACAGTTCAACCACTAATGACAACTTTGTGTATTTTTCCTTACATCCCTCATTCAAAAGTTTCTCCAACTCCCCAATCAAGATTTTGAATTTGTCATACTCCTAACTATTATAGTTCCTTCTACATGGCGTAGCATCTCATCTAGATAGTGATGATCGTTCGACACATCTTCATCTAAAGAATAATCGTCGGCATCATCCGACATACCGTTGAATCATCGTTGATGTCAGTATTTGCACCTTCCTTATAACCTCCTCTTTATTGATACGACTCCAACATGTGTACTACCCTATAAAACCCCTTCGAATCAAGTGACATTGGATCCGATGTGTACTGTTAAACATATGCACATTCTTGCAGTCTTTGCATCGACAATGCATATATTCATGCCCCCTATTCAACATATCTTCTTCTGTGACTCTTATGGAATCAAATACACTATTTGGGTACTCTTCACTCAATTAGTTACCAACTACATCCAGCTTCAGTCCATCTATGCATATAACAATAATTCATAAATAAGCCATAAGCCATGCTAGCAATAATTATTTCAATGTAAAACATTTATTCACACTTTATATTCCTTAATTACCTATATTTGAACTAAATACATAACTTAACTATACCAAAATTAATAATCAATGCACATTAACTAAATTATAGCTAAATTAATAACTAATACATAATAAATAAATTACACCTTAAGAACTATATTATAAAATACTACATACATTTGAGCATAGTAAATAATTGAGAGCATATTAAATTTAACAAATAATCCAATGAGAGCAAATTCTTCTACCAATCTAGATCTACATATACCATCTCATCAAATTTATCTATCTCATAAACAAGCAAGTGAACTAGTTAGTTACATGTTGAATATAAAGCCATTACATCCAATTAATTATTTTTGAATCAACAAATTAACCAAGCTCTAGATCCACATATATTCTCTCTCTACAACTAGCTAGATCTATAAAATTAACCCATTTTTCGAACCAATAGCTCACCTTGGATCACCAAGAGCTTGTGGATATTGAATATCTCCTCTGAATCCAAGGTTTCACTAGACCAATTTGCCCCAAATATCCATCGAGCCGAACCTATCACCACTGCTGAGCACGTGCTGGAATTTAAGACAAGTCCCTCGAGTCAGGGAAAGTTGGTTGCTTGATTATAAAGGAAGAAGATATTACAGATGGCTCCCATAAAAACCCGTTTGTGATGATCTCCCTATCATAGACGGTTCTAACTAAGAACCATTTGCGATAATGGTACATCACTGATGATTTGGACTCTTTGTATTGAATTGTGACAGTGCCATTTTTAACCCGTCTGTGATATTCTTTAACATAGACGGATTTTCTTTATCCATCTGTGATAGGTGTCGGTGATGAGAGGTTTATAGAATCGAGAAACACTTTGTTTATGAACAAACAGATAAGAGCAAATTGTATAGCACAGAAATTGCTGGATATTCTCATTTGTCTCATGAGTAAGAATGTGAGTGACCATGCGTACAGACATATGGCCTTGCGAGCTTTGAATAGTACATACGCAGTTGTCATTAATAAATTTTTGGCTATGCGAACTCTGAATAGTACTCCCTCCATTTCATATTAAAGGGCGTATTTGTGCATGACACAAGGATTAAGGTGAGTCTCTGGTAGCTATATCAACGTGGAAAATGACCAAACTGCCCCAGCTCGGTTCATGCTTTGCTTGGGAAATGCATGCGGCATTTATCCTCATCTTTACTCACAGCAGTTTTCCAAGGCAATTTATTGCTCCACGTTCACTCTAGAACAAAACTCTTCATCTCCCTCTCCCTCTCCTGCCACTTTTCACTGCGCGCCATGGCAAAAGTAAAATTGGAGATTTTTGCCCTGCGCGCCATATTTAAACAACACCAAAATTTTGATTTTGCGCTAAGACTTTTTGCTAAACACATAGCCAGTGTATAAGTATATAATCAATCCCATTAGCATGGAGTACAACACCAAAATATGGCATCTCTACTAGACCTCAATGAACCATACGAGGATGATGGCAACAGTGATGGACCTGACAATGGCAGTGAAGGTACACCTACTCATTTTGCTTTATCTTCTTTCTATATGCTGTCAAGGTCTTAGTACAAAAAGGTCACTGTAGATGGCAGTGGAGGTGCGCACGAAAATAATCATGACTCTGTAGATGGCAGTGGAGGTGAGCTGTTTTTCTTTTGCTTCTCTTGTTTCATTTCTATCCGTTTATGTGCAATGGATTTTGATTTGATACATGTGCTTTTGTAGATGAAAACGAAATAAGTGAAGTTCATAGAAGGAAATTTTTAAGCAATGACACACGTCGAGCTATATACTCGATGCTTCTAGAGAAAAGTACATCTGGGAAGTTGAAAAATGGAGTGTCGAAGGTAGTAGCTGCACATTTTGGAGTCTCGTTGAGAGTTGTTCAACGCATTTGGACTGCTGGAAAACATGGAGGTGGGTTTGCTAGAGTTTGCCATAAGAAGACAGGAAATTGCGGTCGCAAGAGAATACAGATTGACCCTCAAAGGATCCGTGATGTGCCTCTAAGAGCGTGTACCACTCTTTCTGACCTTAGTAATGCTTTGAACATCAATCCAAGCACATTGTATAGGCGTCTCAAGGGTGGAGAGTTGGTGCGCCATACAAATCAAATAAAGTTTTCTTTGACAGAAGAGAACAAGATAGCTCGATTGCGCTACTGCTTCTCAAATCTTGTCCATGATAGCATTCCACATGATCCAGTTTTCAAGCCGATGTACAATGTTGTTTTCATTGATGAAAAGTGGTTTTACATGACAAAGAAGTGCCAAAATTTCTATTTGGTGCCGGGCGAAGAGGTACCGTTGCGGACTACTCGGAATAAGAATTTCATTGACAAAGTCATGTTTTTGGTTGCTATAACTCGTCCTCGGTTTGACTCGGAAGGTAATGAAACTTTTTCAGGAAAAATAGGATGCTTTTCGTTTACCATCTCTGAACCAGCACAAAGGAGCAACGTTAATAGACCAGTAGGTACGATGGTTACTAAAACAATAACAGTGACATGAGACGTCAGTAGAACATGGCTCGTAGAGAAGGTTGTTCCTGCGATCAAAGAGAAGTGGTCAAGAGAGGACATAACACATCCTATATTTATTCAACAAGATAATGCGAAAACTCACGTCGATCCTAGAGATGCTGAATTTTGCCAAGTAGCTACACAAGATGGTTTTGATATTCGTCTGGTATGCCAACCTGCAAACTCCCCTGATCTTAATGTGCTAGATCTCGGTTTTTTTGCTGCTATCCAGTCTGTGCAACATAAGAGCGCACCAAAAACAGTGGACGATCTTGTTAGCGCAGTGGTGGAGGCATTTGAAGGTTATTCAGCAGTGAAGTCCAATAGAGTGTTTCTCACACATCAGTCCTGTATGAGAGAAATTATGCGACAAAGAGGAGGCCAAAAATATAAGGTTCCCCATATGAAGAAGGGACAGTTAGAGAGAAATGGACAGCTTCCCTCTCAACTCAGATGCGAGCCTGAATTAGTACAAGAAGTTCACAATTATCTAGAACTAGTTTAGTTTACTTTAGTTCACATTTGCGAACCAGAAATATGAGTAGTTTTTTGTTGTTGTTTTGTTACGTTGCAACCATCTAGAAGAAATCTTTTGATGAAATGAAATGGTGCGGTGCCTTTTCCTCTCTTGCTCGGTGATGCTCAAACCAACACAAAATTAAAAAGCACGAGAACTTCATTGAAGGAAACAAGAACATGGTGATGTTCAAACCAACACAAGAGCTAGTTTTTTTAGAATTGGTGATGCTCTATGACAATGAACTTTCTAAAGAAAAGATAAGAAAGGATCAAACAGCAACTAACGTCGCTCAAAATATAAAGGGACGAGAATCTTCAACATATCTTGAAATATTTCTTCTTCTTCCTTGGAACGAACATTGAAGTTGGGCAGCGAGCTTACTTCGTCGTCCTCGTTGTTCTTCTCTGTAGACTGCACAGTAGCTTCTTCCTTCACAGCACCTTAGTCATTCCGAAGCTTCTCTTCCTTTTCCATGGAGTCTTCCACATAACCCCAGATCTTCTCTTCCTTTTCCATGGAGTCTTCCACATAACCCCAAATCTTCTTGTCCTTCTCCATGAAATCTTCAATCTTCTCGTCCTGCTCATCGCGGTTCTCCAAGGAGTCCTACACGAAATCTTGAAACTCCTCTCCGTTCTTCTCCATGGACTCCTCCACAAAATCTCCAAATGAATCTGGGATCTTCTCCATGGAGTCTTGGACAAATTAGGAGCATAATACTCTCTATAAAAAGATGTTTATATGGTGGGATCTCGGTAAAGGCCATTAATGGTGGAGGCTAAAATTGCTTGTGGAACCGAGGAAGGAAAATCAAAGAGAGAGAGAGATGTGATGCACTGTTTAGGAAAATGGATGGGAAGATGAAAGGGATAGAGAAAGGAAGATGCTCGCTGCATGGTGGGGGAGTGAGCCACATTTATTCTTATACCACGTGATGGAGTCAAAAGAAAGCACAGGGTACAATGGGAAAGGCTACAGTTAGTAAATGCTCCGTTGGATGTATGCGCCCTCTAAAACGAAAAATACAATACGCCCTTTAATATGAAATGGAGGGAGTACATACGTACTTGTCATTAATAAATTTTTGGTCCACGCAGGAATGGGCCGTACGTCTATATTGATTATTTGGACCGGCAAGAATACCAGCCTGGCCATAGAACCTGTCTGTACATGCAAGTTAGATCAGATTTGGCCATCAAGCCGCAATATGCAACGTAATCATAAATTAATTGATGAAATAACTAACAGTTCTCGTTTGGCACATTTATAATATTCTGAACCTAAGAAGGAATGCAACGATCATTTTTCATTATTTTTTCCCCAATCTCGTCATACTAAGGGAACGTTTGGAATGTTGCATCCGTAGAAGAATTTTCCAGAAACTCTATAGTTAGTAATTAGTTAATTCCCACATTCCAAAGGGCACTTGATGTAAGTGACTGAGAAGAAAACAAAATGATGGATTTAAATGACATAATTAGTAAGTTCAAATATTTATGGAGCTAAATGTTAATTTAACTAAGCCTCCTTCCGATTACAAATGAACTGTCGCTTTGCACACTCGCATGGTGTTCAGGTCAGGTCATATCCCTGACACTAACTTAGTTTATAAAATATATAAAAATTATAATGACATGAAAGTAACTTTCCCAAACCAATCTACTTATATTATTTATTGTAGCTTATATAATATGAGACATTGGCAATAAGATTTAGTTTTCCTTACGAGGATAATTTAAAGTAGTTTTTGACTGTACGTGCAATTCTTAGAGCCTATTTACTGGGAAGCCAAATATGCATTGCCACGATATGCCATACTTTTCTTAGCCAAGTTAGCGGGGTGTACGGCTCATGGCCATAGCTTAGGCATGCCAACTTTCTTTCTGCTAGGTCCCACCGTCATAGTCATATGGAGTTGGTAGCAAGATTAGCTAAGTTGTTCTATTTTTCTTGGCTATAGCCGAGTTGGCCTGAAATGTTTAGCATGCTTAGACACCCTCAGGCATCAACCGAACATAACCTTACACTTTATTGAAGAGAATAAGATAAAAAAAACATAAAAGATATTAATTCCTGCCACACATGCCTTGACATAACACAAGTTGTCATGGAGTGTAGTAGAATCCACAGGCTGAGCCATGAGTTGGGCATGGGACGAGTTGAAAATATAAAAATTTACATGGCGAATGACAGATACTAATCGGATCAAGGTAGCGACTTTTAAGTCTCTTTTTTGTTGGGTACCTCAAATTCTCTATAATCCATTTGAGGCCTCGTTGAGCAGTTTCATAAAGCTCAAAAGTGATTTAAAATGATTTTGTTAATTCTCAATTGTCTAATTTTTCATAAATCTTAGTGTCCTAAAATTATAAGTTATTGAGCTCAACATTACTGTCTAGGAACTATGCAACTTTAGCAATGCATTACTGTAATTTTTAGCCTTTCAGGTTATTGCAGATGGTCGTGGGAGCCCGGCGGTTTTATTGTGTAGTCCTTGATTTCTTTATGATTTGAAGTTCTATGTAATATATCTCTTTAATGTTGTTTGACATAATATTATGCATTTAGTGACGGTTTTGACTATATGATGCATAGGTTGGAAAGCAATAAAGTTCTTCCTTTATCCAAAAAGATATAGAGTAAGGTGGAGATGAAAGTTGTTCGATGTTTGATCCAAAGACATAAAAAGGTAACTAAGATCTAAGATAATTTTATAAAACATAGAAATAGGCATAAAAAAACTCAAAATTCTCACCTCATTTATTTTCACGTAGCGAGAGGTATCGATCCAGTATAGTTAGGTATGTCGACTCCATACATAAAACGAGTGATGGTTAGGCATGGATCGATCGATCCTGATCTCCCTTCCGCGCAACTGGCAGTCTCGCACCATATATTGATTATACATAGATACAGTATAGATATCGATCGCGAGGCATGGGCTCTGTTAAGAGTTACATACATGCATCCTTCAAGCATGTGAAAGTGAGACTCTCCGTGCACCACGCATTTATGCTTGTAGCGCACATTTTGCATGACTAACTTACTATTCCGCATGCAACACACACAGCTGGTTGATAAAACTTAAACTGCAAACGGCAAGATATACTACTAGCTAGCTCAATGAAGGCATTGGAGTGAACGACAGCAATGCACTAACAAAGCAGTGGAGTTGGTAGAGGTCTCCAAAGAGATTCGATGCCACTAGCTCAGTGCCAAATCAGGCCATGCATACATGCATGCATGCAGGATTATGCATTGATCAACTCCAAACAGACAGGACGACCAATCCAAATGCCTCTATGACTTGAGCTGCTTGATCCAAACGATAACTGTTTTCTGATCTTATCTCTTGATCTAAACTGGCACGCATCACTGATTAACTCAATATAAACGCGAGAAAAAGGATAAGTCATTAGTCCGAATTTCCAAATTGATCATATATACATGCTGCTTAATATTATGTTTCATTTTTCAGTTTAGTTATAAGGCGAGATCTTACCTGTACAGGTTAGAGAGAATTCATGGTTCCGAATATATCATTTGGTTTAACTACAAAAATGGCTACGTACGTATATATATACACACACCTGACAGACTATAGTGAAAGGTATTTTGTCAAGCAAGTTGTGTTGATCAAGAAGAGCTACACGTCCTCCATATGCATGTGCTTCGTTAGTGATCGATGTCAAATAATAGAGTAAATGTCACAAAACTACGCTTCTTATTGCAAACTACACTTCTAAGCAACCGTCTTATAAACCAACATTTCTCTTGAAAACGTTTTTATAAGTTTTATTATAGTACTGTGAAGTATTACATATGACAAAGTGCGGTTTTGTGAAAAGTTTACATGTTAAAAGTGTGATTTTGTAAAATGTTACGTGCTAAAAGTGTAGCTCTGCAAAATTAATAAAACGTGTGATTTTGTAAATGTTACGTGCTAAAAGTGTAGCTCTGCAAAATTAATGATTTCTTAAGATATAGCTTAGTGTGATAGTTTGACAAAAAAAAGTGTAGTTTCATGATATTTACTCCACATTTTAACATGCGCAAAAAAAATTATAATATCAGGAGCGACGGCCAGCTGATAGCCGCAATAAATGGACAGTTAGATGGACGTGGCATCTCTAGCTGGGAACTGTAACAGATCAAAATATATGGTGAATATATTTCCATAGTGATTGTAATAAAATTCTTTGGATATAGGGTGATGCCACAATTAATAAGATCAAACAGAAGGCCTGAATTGGTTAAAAAATTGGAAACTTCTTTTTGTTGAAACTTATTAATGTGAACATCTCAAATTTTAATTAAGATATATTACAATAATGTCATGCATCCTGGTAGACAAGAAAGCAGGAAAGGTGCTTCAAAGAAAGCTGATGTTGCTAAAGACTGCTGTAGCATCATTTGTTGGTTTCGTGTTGTACTAAACCGTGGTGAGCAGATAAAGTGAACCTCCCCCCATAGAGCAAAAGTACACTTTTAAGAGCCCGTCCAAAAGTACACATGCAGAAATAATAATGTATCCGTGCATGTGGTTATGTAAGCAGTCCCCTTCAAATTATGCATATCTTTGTGCATATAAAAAGGATTTAGAAGTAAGAAAGAGGAATATTATTCTATATGTAATAATAATAAGTTCACATCATTACATGTATAAGAAAAAGGAAGATCGGTACAAGGCACGCTACTGTCCTAGGTCTCCAAGGTGAAAGACTTTGCAAGGCAACGAACTTCTTTCGGAATTGCTTAACCGTCGAGAGCTACCGGAGAGTAGAAAGGCAGCCCACCACAAGATGAATGAGTGCGCAAGGGGATTACCATTTGTCAAGGTTCACTACGTGACAGGTTAATAGAAGGAGATAAAACATGTGCTTTTGGGGGGTTAATTGTTTCATCACTATTGAAGTAGTACTCTCCCTTTATTTCAAAATGGGAGGCCTATAGTTTTGGCGATCTTGTTTAATATATAGGGCGTGCATATTTCATAAAAAAAACACTCGATCTTTAGCCCACATTTATCTTCCTTACTCTATCATTTATGGATTCACACTCGTACTAATGATTCTCTTTCTTATTCACAAGAAATGAACATGGATAACATGATCATCTCTCTATATCGTTTTCTTGGTTTCATGAAAACTAAGAGAATGCTACAGGAAAGACTCATGCTATTTATGGTGTTAGACGTTGGAATGATAAGTTAATGATAATTAATGATAAGTAATGATGAAGAGAGAGGAAAGAAGAATGAGGATAAGAAATGTAGGAAACATCACCAAATTCGCACACGGACCTTAATTTCAAAGATCACAAAAATATAAACCTTACATTTAAAAATAGAGAGTATAACCATACTTTAGAAGCAAGATACCCACTACCGCAGATTGACCTTCTGCTGAACCATCTGCACTGACGGACGCAGAAGAGCCCGTCGTTGGAGGAGCTAACTGCTGACGGACGCGAAAGGAACCGTCAGTAGAGGAGAGAGCTAGGCTGGACGTGAGGACCTCCACTGACGGGCACATAAGTTGCCCGTCAAAGGAGATGCAACCCGGGAGCAAAAAAACTCATAGAGATGACGGGCATCTTCACTGACGGGCCTTCTTTAACCGCCCGTCAGTAGAGAGGTTATTTCCACTGACGGGCACCGCGGCTATTCGTCAGCGTTGATTGTTCCAGGGCTGACTTGACACATGCGCATTACCGCTGACGGGCCCTGTATACGTGCTCGTCAGTGGTATGATTCCTTGTATAAAATCACAGAGGCGGCGCTCGCTGCTGGCCAGTGCTCGCGCGCCAACTGGCCAGCAGCGAGCGCCGCCACCGCCAACCCCCCGCTGCACCGCCGCCGCCAACCCCCCTCCCACCAACACTCCCCTCTCCCCAACCCTCCTTCTCTCCCTCCTTTCTTCCTTCCCAAACCCTACCTAAACTCAACAAGATCTAGATCTAGAGATCTTGAGCTCTTTTCAATCCCAAACTCTCCCATTTCTTCACTTAACTCTAGATCCCCCTCCCTCTCCAACACACATCTCTCCCTCCTCCTCCTCTCACTCTCTCCAACCCAACAATATCTAACATCTATCCCTCCTCCTCTCACTCGGTAATAGTGCTCTCTTTAGAATAATGATATATAAAAAGTGTTATTTTCATCTTGTATATGTATTTAATGTGATTCCCGGTCATCGAGCCGAGGCCTAGTGTTATATTTTCGTACTGATTAGTTTCGTGTCGTAGGGATCGATCGATGGATCACAGTTGGATGTACGACAACCGGGCGACAGAGAGTTGGGCTACGGCTTTGAATGAGTTTCTTGATGTCGCCGAGCGAGATACGAGGAGAAAAGGTGGCACGAAGATTTGTTGTCCGTGTCGCGATTGTAAAAATTTGGTAATGTTCGATACAAGAGGGAGGGTGACGGTACACCTGGCGCTTAAGGGTTTCATGCTAGGTTATACACGTTGGATATGTCACGGTGAGGAGGAGGAAGATCAAGTGTTACAGCAAGATACCGAACATGGTGAGGACGATGAAGACGAGGGGAGTTTCGAATCTGAACCCGAAGAAGAAACGGGAAACAATTTGGCCAATATGGTGCAGGACGTTCATATGGTGGAGCAGGTGGTGCTAGATCCTGAGGATGAAAGAGAGGCTGCTAAGTTCACGAGACTAGTTGAAGACTCGCAAACCCCGTTGTATACCGGTTCCGATCCAGAACACACGCGTCTGTCAGTCACGCTGGAACTTCTAAGGATCAAGGCAGCCCACAACTGTCCGGACGAAGACTTCGATGAGACATTGGCTTTTCTTGTAAAAGTTTTTCCGAAAAATAACTTGCTGCCTACGAGCACCGATGAAGCCAAGAAGGTTGTCTACCCTCTTGGGTTAGAGGTGCAGAGGTTCCATGCGTCTCCGAATGACTGCTTTATTTACCGCAAGGAGCACGAGAAGCTGTACAGGTGTCCTACGTGCAACACATCCAGATTTAAGAGGGGTAGAAACCAAGCCGATGATGAGGACCCAGTGACAAGTGGCGCTCCAGCAAAGGTTGTATGGTATCTGCCGGTCCTTCCTCGTTTAAATCGTTTATTCGCTAACAAGAAGGAGGCAAAGCTGATACGTTGGCACGCCGAGGGGCGAAAAAGTGATGATGGAGTGATGAGACACCCTGCCGATGCTTCGCAGTGGAGGGCAATCGACACCCAATACGATGATTTCGGAAAAGATCCGAGGAATATTAGGTTTGGTATGAGTACGGACGGGATCAATCCATTCGGCAACATGAGCAGCAGACGCAGCAATTGGCTCGTGGTTCTATGGATGTACAACCTTCCTCCATGGCTGTGCATGAAACGAAAGTATATACACCTCTCTATTCTCATACAAGGGCCGAAGCAACCTGGGAACGATCTGAACATGTATCAACAATTATTGTTCGAAGAACTAGCTACACTGTGGGAACCAGGGGCCTAGGTCTGGGACGCATACGAAGAAGAGTACTTCAATCTGAAAGCGTTGTTGTTCACGACGGTCCAAGACTATCCCGCGTACGGATATCAGTCCTGCCAGTGTGTTCATGGGTACAAAGGATGTGTGAAGTGTTTGAAGTCTACTATAAGTTTACACCTAAAGGGATCCAAAAAAATCGTGTTCATGGGCCACCGAAAGTGGCTGAAACAGAACGACCCATGGAGGCAAGAGAAGGAATTGTTTGACAATACTGTTGAGGTCCGTTCGGCGCCTCGGGAGAAGACCGGGGTGGAAATGTATGACATCGTGAACACAATGCCCCCTGTTACGCCGGGTAAGACACAACCGTCTGTTCCCATGCAGGACGGCATCTGGAAAAGGAAATCCGTATTCTGAGATTTGCCTTACTGGAGATTCCTAAGCACACGTCACAGCATAGACGTCATGCATGTTGAAAAAAATGTGTGCGAGAGCTTGCTTGGTATCCTGCTCAACATGTTAGAAAAGACAAAAGATGGACCGAAGGCACGAGCTGACATGGAATTCTTGGGTATAAGAAAGAAGCTATGGGCTACGAAGCGAACGACCAAGTTGGGGACGGGTGCAGTCAGAATCAAGACGGACTGTCCCGCTGCTTGTTCCACTCTCAGCAAAAAGAGATCGTTAGCTTTTTGGAGTGCCTCCAAGGTGTCAAAGTTTCTTCCGGTTACTCGGCAAACATCAGGAGAATAGTTGACATGAAGACTCGCCGAATAATTGGTATGAAGTCTCATGACTGTCATGTGATGATCACGCAGATACTTCCTATTGCAATTAGAGGTCTCATGGAGCCGGAGGTCCGCAAGACAATCTTGAATCTTTGTAACTTTTTCAACACGATATCTCAGAAGTCGATCTCCGTTACGCGTTGCCATAAGCTGCAGGAGGAGATCATTGTCATACTGTGTGAACTTGAGATGTACTTCCCTCCAGCATTCTTCGATATCATGGTACATCTCATGATCCATATCGTCCCGGAGATACTGGACCTAGGTCCCGTGTTCCTACACAATATGTACCCATTGGAAAGGTACAATGGGGTTGTGAAGCGCTACATTCGTAACAGGTCACAACCAGAAGGTAGCATCATCCAAGGCTATGTTGCCGAAGAGTGTGTCGAGTTTTGCACTGATTACTTGGTTGATCAAAAGTTCATAGGTGTTCCTATTTCACGGCACATGGGTAGGCTCGATGGTCAAGGCCATGCACGCGGACAAAAGCCTTTACATGTCTATAATTCAGTACTGAATAGATCAGATGACTATGACAGAGTACATCTCATGGTCTTGCAACACCTGACGATGGTGCATCCCTATCTTTGGATGCACATGGTAAAGCTTAAAAAAGAAAACCGAAGAAGGGAGAAGCGTGGCTCTCGAAAGAGCACAATGCAAAGTTCACAAAATGGCTAAAGAACTACTAGTATGAAAGGCCTCCGACAAATTTTGAAGAAGAGACGGTCAAAATGTTGTCACAAGAACCTGCGAGTAAGGTCTTGACATTTCAAGTATATGATATCAACGGATACACATTCTATCGAAGGCTCAAGATAGGAAAAGTACGTATCAGAACAGTGGGGTGACGATGGAGGCTAAAACCGGTAACCGTAAGGACATATACTACGGTGTTATCGAAGAAATTTGGGAACTGGACTACACCGTCACAAAGATCCCCATGTTTCGTGTCAGATGGGCGAAAAATATCTATATCGATGATGACAAATTCACTACCGTGACTTTACCTCCCCCGACATCTATTGAGTCAACACAGGTCAAAGCAGTCAGTGCGAAAGATGAGCCATGAGTTTTAGCTAAACAAATCGCATAAGTCTTCTACATAAAAGACCCAAAGGCACAGAAGCGCCATGTCGTTAGAAAAGGGAAGAGGAGTATTGTCGGAGTCGATGGTGTTGTTGACGAAGAGGACTATAACCAATTCGATGACCCGGACTCCGAGCCAGAAGTTGTTGATAAACGCCCCATAAAAAGGAGCAAAACTACTAAGGATGCTGAGCCCTACGTAAGACGCAGTCACGCCGAAGGACTAACGTACACCACCAAGAAAATCACTATTCATGAGAAGATTTCCAAAGACGACGAAACCTAGTTAATTATATGTGTATGTATAATAGTGTCTTGGTTTGAATGATTTCATGTAACGTGTGTACTTCTGTATGTGTAATATTATGGATGAATTTGTAGTACTTACAAAGCAATGTATAATCCAACTTCTGTGAAATTGTCTGAAATTTTAAACATAGCCTCACGAGGTCATATAATTACCCCGTGCCAATTTTATGTTTTTTTGACCACATTTAGATTTAATAAAAAATAAAAAACCCTGGAGGACGCAAGCAAACATTTGAATTTCTCCAAGTAAACGTTTGAATTTTGATATATTTTCTAGAGACGAGCTAAAATGATACATAGGTATCTAGATATGAATTTTCCTTCCATTTAGAGGCCTTCTTTAAGATAGATGTAGTTCAAATCTGAAATATATCCAATAAATAACTAGATATTCATTTAATGTGTAAAAAATAGCAAATGATTTCAGAAAAATGCCGAACTTTGACAAGAACAATTTAATGTACTACGTTACATGTAGAAAAAGTTTGGAGCATAGATAAAAATAATTTTTTGAGGTTTTACACATGGTACCTCAAATTGGTATTTCAAAAAATAGAAAAATCAAATTATTACATAACAAGATGGAACATGATGAATTATTAGCGTATAATATTGTAATATAAAGTTGTAGTCTAAATCTCAAGTTCAAATGATGAAGAATTTATGATGTGTACTTCATCTACATATTTCCCCTTTAAATGCTATGAAGCTTTTTCGGAGATGGTTAAGTTACAAAGCAATGTATAATCCAACTTCTGTGAAATTGTCTGAAATTTTAAACATAGCCTCAGAAGGTCGTATAATGACCCCATGCCAATTTTCATATTTTTTGACCACATTTAGATTTAATAAAAAATAAAAAACCAGAAAGACGCAAGCAAACATTTGAATTTCTCCAAGCAAACGTTTGAATTTTAATATATTTTCTAGATACGAGCTAAAATGATATATAGGTACCTAGATATGAATTTTCCTTCTATTTAGAGGCCTTCTTTAAGATAGTTGTAGTTCAAATCTGAAATATATCCAGTAAATAACTAGATATTCATTTAATGCGTAAAAAATAGCAAATGATTTCAGAAAAATGCCGAACTTTGACACTAACCCAAAAAACGTAAAAGCACTAAACCAAAAATACAAAAACACTAAAACCATATAGAAATAGCCCTAACATCACCTTAAAAATGAAAACCTAAAATTCAACAAAGAACAACCACCACTGACGGGCTCATACCAAATGTCCGTCAGCGGTAACCGTGTGTAACCCTAACGACCGTCCCCACCCATACTGACGGGCCCAGACCAAGAGCCCGTCAGTGGTGACCGTGCCTAACGCTAACCGTCCCCACCTCTACTGACGAGCTTGGACCAAGAGCCCGTCAGCGGTGATCGTGCCTAACCCTAACCGTCCCCACCTCTACTGACGGGCCCGGACCAAGAGCCCGTCAGCGGTGACCGTGCCTAACCCTAACCGTTCCCACCTCTACTGACGGGCTTGGACCAAGCGCCCGTCAGCGGTGACCGTGCCCCTAACCCTAACCGTCCCCACCTCTACTGACGGGCCAAGACTCTGGGGCCCGTCAGTGGAGGTGCTACAGTGCTGACAGCCACGTCTCCACTGACGGGCTCTTAGTTGCCGCCCGTCAGTCGATAAAAGATGCTCTCTTGATGAAACTGTGGGACAAGTACCAGATTTCTGCCGCCGACAATAACAGAGTCGAAGCGCAGGCCCTTCGCATCATGGCTAGGGCTCTGAAGACCTGGCGATACGACGCTCAGAAAGTCTGGACGAAGATTGGGATAGTAAAATTAGTAAAAGATGGTCGAAGATACAAAAGGAAGACTAGGACGAATTCGTTGCTCAAATAAGGAGTCCCGAATTTTAGGAGAAGAGTCGTTGGGGGAAGGAGCTTCGCTCGAAGAACACGTTAGACCACAAGCTCGGCAGCCGTGGCTACCTAGGGAAGAGACCAAAGTGGAGAGAGAGGACGCCAAATTAGCGGCGGGTGGGAAAGCATCTCCTTTCGCGCATCTAAGGCAGCTACGCGCTAGGGAGTACATGAGGGCGCATACGAGCTCGGACTCTATAGTACGAAGAAATGGCACCGATTTAGATGGATTTGAGAGGAGATTGAGTGGGGGAGAGAGAGGGGAAGAGGAGGCACGCTCGGGTGGGCAGAGGAGGAAGAAGGCTGGGGGGTTGAGTGGGTCGGTGGGGCCCACCCGTGGCCCACCGTCACTTTAACCCTTCGGGGGCTAACGCCGGAGGTGCTGGCGTTTGCATCACGTTTCCAAACGCCAGTGACGATGGCGTTTGCCCTTGTCGGCCAACGGTCGGCCGACAGCGGGTGACGCGACGCACCGAGCCGACGGGCCGGGGCCGACTACGGGCCCCGCTTGCTTTCGGCGCGCAGTCGGTCAACCGTTGGCCGACAACGCCGTTGTTAGCCAACGGTTGGCCAACAACGCCCATTTCGGTATGCGGTTAGCTGACAAGCACGTTGTCGGTTAAACCGTTGGCCGACAGACGTATAGTTTTGTAAATTTTGAATCCGGACGTCCAGATTTGGAATTTCTGATTTTAAAAATAATATTTATAAAAAAAAAGTCATCCTGGTGGTGGTGCTACTCGAGCTTGACCATCTCATGTGTGTCACGTGTGGACAAGTCACTAGTGGCGATCGACAAGGCAAGCTGACGATGATTTTTCTCGAGCTTGCCCATCCCGTGATTCTCCCCCGGTCTCCTCATTCGTTAATCCCCCAGAGAGGTGGAGAGAAAAGATAATAAAAGTGAAAGAAAAGAAAACAAAATGGGTAACGGACACTGAACTGTGGGTCCGAGGAGACTTAGCTAGTCCACTTAGGCAAATCGTCCATGCCAGCGTGCCATGTCATCTGTCACATGAGTAAAACCATCTATAAAACTACATAAAGGAGTTAAATAGATGATTTCAGGTAATTCTATCAGTTAGTTAGATAGTTAATTATTGTTCCATTTAGATTTATTCGTTAGAATTATAATGCTTCTTATGGATGTATGGACATAATTTACTTATCCATATAACGTATTCTAACAATTAAGACTTGTGTACTCACTTCTTAATTTGTTTAAAAGTTTTGGTGTAATCAGCAAGAATGAAACAATAATGGACAAAGAGAAGATGGGAGAAAAGCAGGATAGATTATGTGGAGGGACCAGTGAAAGGAACGTGAGTGAGCTTCATGTAAGATTGCTTGTGTGATTGTAAATGAAAAGAGAAGCATCATCATTGGGACGAGACACGAGAGCAACCAAGCAGAGGTTATCTATATGACTAGATCTCTACTCAACCTGTTTTTTCTTTCTCTCGTGCGTATCTGTTTCTTTTATGTCAAAATCCAAACTAAATCCTCATTTGACATCAAAAGGACCAGTTACCTTGCTCAGCATTTGACAGTACTTATTTGATGCTTTTAGTATGATCCGGATATGTATACAGTAATTAAGGATCTATGACAACTGAGTTTTTAGAAAGAGGATATGTTGCAACCGCCTTGTTCAAATGGACAGTCAAAGTCATGGAGAGATTTTAAAATTTTAGTTAGTTGGTCAAAGGCAAGAGAGAATCCATGCAACGGATATATGTCTTAAAACTACACCTTTCTTGTTAAACTGTGAAAACTACAAATAATATTGTATCAAGCTGACCACCAAACCAAACTTTGTGATCCACATGTGAACAAGATTTATTGTACCACCCAATCTCCGATTTTTCCTTTGGTGCTTACCCTCTTGTCCTGTTTACCAGCCACATGTGCAAACAGATAGGCAATTGGAAAAAGAAACTCTTCATGCCCCATCAGATCAAAATTTTCCTTTTTTTTTGAAAATCAATTCAACCTGATGATATAGTTAACCGCCATGGAAGAAAAATCCATGCAAGTCCTGCCTGGACCCTAGATGTCCCCATCCTTACCTTCCAGGCCACTTGGAGGGGAGAGATGACAATTCATGGGCCATGAAACTTACATACCTTCCCCACGAAAAGAACTGGCATGTACGCATCTGCACAAATTTTTGCCATATTTTTCCAGATAGCCGATACAAGATAGAACAGAAATACACATGTTTTTTTGCGAGGAATTATATGCACGTGTTGAACATAAGGATAGCATATAGATAGAACTGCCACGGATACAAATGTTTCTTCATGAAAAAAGATCGAAATCTGTGTGATCACACTCGATCCCGTGGTGGAAAAAACAATTGTAGCATGGACAGCAGTGCTAGTAATGTCAAGGAAACCTGTGTCTCCTGCCGGTTACGACATGAGCATTTGTGTGGCTAATCTGAATGCTACTCCCGATTTCAGAACATTTTCAACGATAACTGGAATTGCTTTTTGTGGTGTACTCCCTCCTTTTCAAAAAACAGGACGTTTAAGTCTATGGGTGAAATATTAAGGAGCACTTAATGCTCTGCATGGTTGCAATTAGCGCCAAAACTGTTGCATGGTTGCAAATTCGCCAGTGATCGGGAACACATGCACACAGAACTGATTAAATCATGAGCTTAGCCATTAAATGACAGAGGATTTGAAAAGGCTAATAAGCTGAAAAGGCTTACACGGTTTGTATTTTGAAAGAATCTGAAATAGCTTAAATGTCTTTTTTTTTAAAGGAGGGAGTATCTCACAACTGACAGCGGATGGCTCGAGAAAACGGCTGAAGCAGTGGACATCATGTTGGCAAGATCCAGGGCAACATGCCTTTCCTTGAAAACAATTTGATGTCATTGTTAACGAGTTTTTCACATTGCCTAGGTGGCTAGACAAACGGTCAAGGAAGGACAGAAAATATCCAAATTTTCACCTATTTTCCAGTGCACAATAACTGATGAGAATATTGAGACTGTTCACACACGAAGTAGTAGTACACTGTTACACCGAAAATCACATTCTTGCTTTTGCGACAGTATGTTGAATGGTACTAGCTATTTCAACTGTTGATATTTGACCCTGGTTCCCCAAGTAGGGCTACATATTGTACTGGTTGACAGCAAGTCTAATCACTGTTTCACACTTGTTTATCCTCAAGACATGCAGTTAAGCTCTTTACTGGAGTAAATTTCTTCCTGAAAGCAAAGCTCTTGGATAATTTCGAGGAAAGAAGCATTACATGGGAGATTATAGAAAGAGTAAATAATCCGTAGTAGATGCATTGCCTCCTTCAATTAAATTGAGCACTGATATACTTTTTAAAATAATACGAAATATCTTTTGAACATAAAAATCAACTAGAAAACCACAAAGTTAAAAAGAAAAGAAAAAGCATACATCGAGTACGTACTAATCTCTCCCACTTAATGTTCATTTCAATGGAGACATGAAGCATAACACATGAAGCTAACTCTAAAAGAGCATCTACTTTCTTGTGTTGCAAAATCACCAATTAGCCCGTTTGGAACTAAGGAAAGTAAATGATCTGAACTCATACATAATTGTTTTTTCTTTGAGGCAATTTGGAACGGCTTTTAAGAATTCACTTAATTCCTATGAAAAATGGACTATTCTATGGAAATTCCGGAGAAAAGATGTGTTTAGATTATCTCATGTACTATCTTTCATGTCCTATATTCCTATTACTAGTAAGATACCCGTGCGTTGCAATGGGACAAAAGAGAGATGTCTAAAAATGTTGATAAAATGATTTCTCTATTTTGTACACATGTGTGTTAATAGATACTTGTTAGTGTTGTTATTTAAGATAAGATTGCTTATAGATAAGATTGAGTGGTTATATCTAACAGATATTTGTTAGTGTTGTTATTTAAGATAAGATTGAGCTGTGATTGTTTGTCACGCATGGATAGATAAGATTGAGTATAGATAAGATCGGATAGTTATAGCTGAGATTGGTTGTTGGATGTGATCTAATATTACAAAATTACCACCGTCTAAATCTTGACCGTTGATGAGCAATCAAACGGTCCGTGGGAGGACGACCTACCATCACCAACACCACCAACTCTAATTTTATAGATTGGTTGTTGGATGTGATCTAATATTATAAAATTGCCATCGCCTAAATCTTGACCGTTAGTGAGCGATCAAACGGTCTGCGGGAGGACGACCTACCGTCACCAACACCACCAACTCCAATTTTATAGATAGTAAAGATTTTTCTATGTGACAACTAGACGACAGATTTGATGTTTTCTCGTGTTCCCATTTTTATAGAAGTGCAGAGAAATATTACACTAAAATTGCCGTGGTTCTTTGAATTCGTTGGTTGCAAAGAGGATGTAAAATTTTCATCAGAACTGGTGAAAAAGAAGAAAAAAACTAGAGATGGGACGAAAAACAAAAGCAGAGACAGGATCATAAATGCAGCTACTACGACAGAAAGGGAGGGCTAGCAAGAGAACATTTAGAGGGGTAGAACAGTCCATTCACCAACCCAAGCAATGGCATTGCCACCCCACCCCCCCACCAGCTTTTAAGATAAAAAACCAAATCCATTACCACTAATGCATTAGAGAGCAGCAGCAGCAGGCAGGCAGCACCGAATGCAACTCGCTCTGGAAGAAAGACACTCATGCAGCAGCAGCAGATCGAGGCCAAGAAACATAAGCGTGCTTGATAGCTTCCTCCACTAGCGCGCCCCCCTCCCCTTCTCTCTCTCTCTCTCCGTCCGGTTCTGCCACTGTTCGGTTCTCCTGGAAGCAGAGCAAGGTAAGCGTCTTCTCCCTTTCTTTTCTTTTTTCTTTTCAAGATTTTTTTTTCAGAGTTGAGCAAGCTTAATGAACGGTTCTTATCCGCTGCACATGTTTTCTCTCTAACCAAATTAAGTGATGTTCGCTAGCGGCAGTAGTTCGGTAGGAATGTTTCTTGATGTTAGTTTTGGTCGTTTCCCTCGTCCTGAAAAGCTGCCTTTTTTTGTGCGCTTTTCTGTTGGTTTCTGCGGGACGACGTTTTCAGTCCTCTCCCCTCTGATGAGAAGAAGAAGAAGAACAGCAATCGCTGGGTCCACTAGCAGCTAGGGCCTTCAAGATCAAACGGAGCTTCCTCTTCCCCCCGCCTCCAGCCCCCGAATTGCGCCGCCTCCAACGAATTCTTCTCTCGTAGTCGTCCTCGTCCTCGTCCTCCTCCTCTGCTCTACCTTTTTCTTTAACGCGAGGAATCTAAAGCAAATGTTTCTTCCTCTCCAATCCATCCAATTTGTTGAGGATTTGTTTGCTAGGGTACTTCCACTGATACCACTTTATTTTCCAAATTTGCATTATTATTTTTCTTTCTTTCCTGGGGTCGAAGCAGTAGAGAGAGAGAGAGAGATAAGACTGCGTTTTTGATGAGATACATGTCAATTCGTTTGGCTTGACCTCACGGATGCATAATGGGCTTGGGGAACTGGGGATCGAGTCAATGGAAGATTGTTTCCCCGTAATTTTTTTGGTTTTTTTTCTTTCAGAGAAAACTCCTGATTTTCTCTTCCATTCTTCGTTCTGGAATTTACAGGTCTTTTTTTCTCTGTTCTAAAATTACCAAAAGTATATTTCTTAATTTGTTTATGCACATTTCGATCTTGTTGCCAACCAAGAAACGAAAAAACCCTCTAAACCGTGGTCTATGAATTTGCAATTCTTTAATCCCTGTTTGTTGCCTACATGTGCTAGATCCTTTAATAATTTTCATCCTGTAACCTGTCTTGCCGTTCATGTTGATTGCTTGTAATTTTAACCAAGATAAGATTCCTCCCCTCACTGGTGCTTGTTCCCATGGTCTCCCAACATAGCCTCACCGATTATTCCCACTGTCCCCTCACCTCAAGATGCTGCCCTTGTGCTCTGCAGGTGCTGCCGCTTCCTCTACGTGTGTGATCCAGCTTGGAGGGGAGGAGTTCTTGTTCTTTGTCTTCTTGGCATTGTGCTCTCCCGGACCCAGATCTTGATTCAACTGCCCACTACTTTACTCATCTAGAGGGGGGTCTGGTTGGGTGCTTGGCCTGATTTGGTGGGGCTCTGCCACAGCTCAAGGGGGACAGTTCGGCGTGGATCTTTATCACTAGTTGTTGGTCTTGTCCTATCACATGGCAGTGGCCACTGGTTTGGTACTTTCTTGATGGGTTAAGCGTTGTGGGTTTGTTGAGGTGTTTCTTCTTGGTTCCCATTTGGTGGTGCCTGGTGAAGAGGAAGGGAAAGAAGAAGAGCTAGAGAGGAGAAAAAGAAGAGAGGAGATTGCAGGTTATTTTTTGGTGCGGCACAATGAAGCATATGAAGCTTGGGTCAAAGCCGGATGTCTTTCAGACAGAGGGCAGCAATATCAGGTTAGTTTAATTCACTTCTGTTCGTGTTCCGAGTTTTTTCAGATTCTAAAGACATTAACCTTTGTTCTTGTTGTTTTACTTCACTTTGCTGCCAGCCTTGTTGTATGGAATGTAGTTCTTGACTTATTCTAGTAATTTGTGGCAGGAAGGAATTGTGAGATCCATTTTACTTGATGAAAATTGGGCTTTGATGTAGTTACTCCTTTGCATATGCCCATTTTTCTGACATAACTCTGTTTTTATATGCATCTTGAATCTGCAATTCGGTCAAGTATTAGGGATCTGATTTTGATTGTTTCTTGAAATAAATTCCAAATCAATGAAGTCACTAAAGGGGCCAACCATATTGATAACTAGTCATACAAAATCAGCAATTAAATTCATCGCAACAAAAAAGAAATTAATTAGCGGTGTAGGGGAAGGGGGCATTGTCCTCCAGTTTCCTGGTTTCCAGTTCTTAAACCGGAAGAAAAAGAAGTGAGCATACTCCACTGGTGCCATTTCCTCGCTTTCAATTAGTATGAGTTTAGGAGTCTGGACAAAACTTCCAATCATTTTGAAGTATTGATATTACTGTTACAAATTTACATTACCATACATTTTATATTAGGACAGCAACTGCCAACTAAGATTTTAAATTTATCTCCTGTAGCAAATATTTGTTGGATTAGTTCTATCTACTCAAAAATATATCTATTTCATGGCTTCTACTATTTTATCTGTAGCATGTGCATAAATTAATTTTAAAACATTTGCGATAGAGGTTGGAATATCTTCACGAAACTGGTAGCCTAGCATGCTATGTAGTGCATCGTATCATGACATTCAGATGGCTAACTATCCACCTGATCTTCTTTATAGGTTAATTTGTCCTTGATTCTTGCTAGCGGCATATGTTCTTAAGCTTCCACTGTACTTTCAGGGCACGTGCAAATTTATTGATAGGAATGCCTTTCATAATTTGTTTAGTGTTCATATTTTATATGAGTGGATTGGTTGTTGACATTGTGGTCCATCATGTAGATTAAAGGTTTGGAGCTCAATTAAGTTCTCCTTGGCTTGCTATATCCAATTTGTTTTTTTAATCATTGGTCCAGGACCGCTTATCAGTTCAATTAGTTATACCTGTCATGCACAGTGCTGCTAGATGTGAAGTTGCTTTTCACACCTTTTTCTAGCGTTTCTTGTGGTACTTTACTTAGGTAAATGGTCTTCACTCGCTGTCTCACTTTTAGCTGATTCAGTGGGTGGGGATTTGATTTCACCTTTCATTTCAGCTCTCCATTATTTGGTTTTTTGGATTATGTGAATTTACCTTGCTATCTTCTTTATCTATAACCAATATTTTTATGCCCCAATATATGTGACCATCTTTATCCACAATTATTGTGGGTCCACTTTCATGAACTGTGCCACTTCCACACATTGCGTGATTCTGTTCAGCATCCAATATCTTTACATGTTGTCACCCTTTCCATTCTCTTGTAAGGATGTTCCTGAGTCTTCGTGTCATGATATTTATATATACTGTTCATCTAATAGTGTGATGGCACTGCTATCATCTGAATACCCTTGTATCCCGCTAGTTGAATAATACAGTTATGACAGGTATACACATCAAAAGAGAGAGTGAGGGAGGTCGTCGAAAACTTAACAAATGATTGTATTCAAATGCGTGGCTTGGAATTTGTTCATTACATTTTTTTTCCAGATCTATTCTGGTTAAGTTAGTGTGACCAACTGACCATCACTTCTAATGTTACATCCAGTTTAGTTAGAAAATTTATTTGTACATTTCTTTTGTCTCATTCACTTCTATATTGTGCTTTGCCTCTATTTATACTACGTAGCTTCGATGCTAATGTTAAGTGTGCTAACATGCTTTTCAGGTTTGTTGCAACAGAGCTGGCAACAGATATTGTTATCTCTGTAGGCGATGTCAAGTTTTATCTTCACAAGGTACCAACTTCTTTATGGTGCAATGTTGTGGTGACTTCTTAAAAGCACTTTATTTTACTGATTTTGGCTAACAAGTATTAACTAGTTACTAGAACTCTTTTTTTAGAGCTGTAGTAGAAATATTTTACTAGAATCGCTAAATGTTCTGCATCCCTGCGAACTAGCCTGTAATGTAGAACGTTTCTGTTTTGTAACTTCGGTTCCACCTGAAGTTATAAGGTACTCTAATGATAATAAGATGATCTTTTTTTTGTGTGTTTTTTATGTTTATCCATTGGAGCATCACATCTTTCTATTTGAATGGTGAATGCACCAGGCACTCCTTAATTAAGCACAACATTTTAGAACATTGCAAATCTTCTCCAATGAACAGTTGCATCATATAAACATCATAGTTTCAACCTTGGAAGTGCTGGAAAGCTTTGAAAGTGTCAGTTCTCCAATGAACAGTTACATCATATAAAAAACATGGATTCAACCTTGGAAGTGCTGGAAAACTTTGAAAAGTTCTTCTCCAATGAACAGTTTACATCATATAAAAATCATGGTTTCATCCTTGGGATTGCTGGAAAGCTTTGAAAGTGTCAGTTGTTTTTGTTTAGCAATTAGCACATATTTTTTATTCTAAATTTGCAACCAAATGAACTGTTTATACATGTGCTTTATACCGTATGGTGGATTAGAGTTTATTTACTTAGCGGCTAATGTTTATCTAATGCAGTTTTTTTTATGTTAGCCAACTAATTATGTTGTGCACACTATTTGCAGTTCCCTCTTTTGTCAAAGAGTTTGCGCTTGCAAAGATTGGTAGCTTCAAGCAATGAGGAAAGCAACGATGAAGTGGATATTTCTGACATCCCTGGTGGACCTTCAGCATTTGAAATTTGTGCTAAGTTCTGCTACGGCATGATTGTAACACTCAATGCGTATAATGTCCTTGCTGCTCGCTGCGCAGCTGAGTATCTAGAAATGTTTGAGACCATCGACAAAGGAAACCTTATCTACAAAATTGATGTGTTCTTGACATCGAGCGTATTTCGCACCTGGAAGGACTCAATCATAGTTCTACAAAGCACAAAGTCGTTGCTGCCATGGTCCGAGAATTTGAAGGTAATCAACCACTGCATTGACTCGATTGCATCGAAGGCATCAATTGATCCGTCAGAGGTTGAGTGGTCATACACCTACAACAGAAAGAAACTCCCATCTGAGAATGGTGTCAATTCTCATTGGAATGGAGTCAGGATGCAACAGATGGTCCCAAGGGACTGGTGGGTTGAAGACCTTTGTGAACTTGAGATGGATTTGTACAAGCGGGTGATCCTGACGATCAAGGCAAAGGGAAGAACACCTGCTATAGTATTTGGAGAAGCATTGACAGCCTATGCATACCGACGGCTGCTTGGTTCACTAGAAGATGCTGTGAGCAATGGACTTGATCTCACAAAACGTCGTGCAGCTCTCGAGAGCATCATATTTCTGTTGCCCACTGAGAAAGGTTCAGTGTCATGTGGTTTTCTTCTTAAGTTATTAAGAGCTGCATGCTTGCTAGAATCTGGGGAATCTTATCGTAATAACTTGATCAAGAGAACAGGGGCACAATTGGATGGTGCTTCAGTTTCAGACCTCCTTATACCAGCAAATACTGGTGAAAACACACTGTATAATGTAGATCTGATCATGGCAATATTAGAGGAGTTCATGTCACAGCATAATGATAATAGTAAGATGAATTTTCAAGATGATGAAGAAATTGTGGAGGTCGAGAACCTTGCTTCTGTTTCCAGCACATCAAATCTGGCAGTTACTAAGCTGATTGATGAGTATCTCTGTGAGATTGCTAAAGACCCCAACCTGCCTCTTTCAAAGTTCATTGCACTTGCTGAAATGGTCTCTGCCTCGTCCCGGCTAATACATGACGGACTATATCATGCCATTGACATGTATCTCAAGGTAATGTACACATATGCACGTCTTGCTATTTCCACTGAGTATACTGCCGTTGTTGGATTTCAAACTTACTCTCTTTCCGTGCTTACAGGAGCACCCCGGCCTATCAAAGAGTGAAAAGAAGAGATTATGCGGATTGATGGACTGCAAGAAGCTGTCCCAGGGGGCGTGCATGCATGCCGTGCAGAATGAGCGCCTTCCTCTGCGTGTGGTTGTGCAAGTTCTCTTCTTTGAGCAAGTCCGGGCATCGGTTGTTTCTGCAAGGAGTGACTCTGCAGCTGAGCTTTCGTCCGCTGTTCACTCTCTTCTTCCCAGAGAGAATGGCAACTCCTATGGCAGCTCTAGGTCAGCTGCCACAACGACAACCGAAGAGGAAGGTGGAGTCCCAACATCCAGTGACATCAACTCTTTCAGGTCAATGAGGCTTGCCAACAACTGCGGTGGCAGCGAGAGGAGCAGTGTCAGCAGTGACATCAACAAGAACAGTGAGGACAAGAGCACCACCGGTAAGGCGAAGGCAATGCTGATGCCGAAGAAGATACTGAGCAAGCTCTGGTCTGGGAAAACAAACGGCGGTGAGAACAGCAGCTCAGACACATCAGACAGCCCAGGGTCTGCCAACCCAGAGGAGGTGAAGTCCACGCTGTCACGGAACACGAGGCGTTCGACGTCCTAGTGTCTGGTGCTAACAGGGCCTGGCCCCCGTAGTTTTGTTCCGTTCTTGCTTTGCTTTTCCTTTACATGAGAGTAGCATTTTTTTTGAAAAGAAGAGTAGCAATTTTAGAATGTGGAATACTACTGACTTGTCTGATCGCCAATGATGTTTTTGTAGCATTCATGATAGTAATTGCCGTAGGGTTTGGTCATTGGTGTTCAGGAATGTTTCATGAGATAATCCTGTAATTGTTTTTGGTTACAGTATAAAGAACTTGTTTTGAGGTGGCAATATAAAGGAAGTACAGGTCTTTTTATTGATCTCTGATGTTCTTGCAGAGAAAAGTGTTTTTTCCAATTTCCTGTGTGCCATCTATTATCAGTTAGTTTCTGTGAAATGGTTTCATGTTTTCTGAGAGGGACCAGGTTTTCTTCTGCAGAGAAGAGGGGAGAGACGATTTTTTTCGCGGCCCAATCTGTGTCGTTGACCAGGCTTTCGCAAATTGGCACCAGGACCACGAAACCAGTGGGCCCCTTATGTCTCCCCTATCCTTGGCGCAGTGCACACCTGGCTTGCTGTTATAGGTGAGATTGGGCTGGAAACGGAACTCAAAATTCACGACCTTACGAGTACTCGTGAAGCAAGCTTTTAACTCGTTAAGGCAACAAGTTTAAATGAATACTTGTTAAGCGCATTTGGTTCGTAGAAAGCCTTAGCATAGTACAACAGTCCTTTAGGCTATATTGTAAAATTATAGTCTTGTGAATTTATAATGGTTTAACTACTTAATTTATATTGTAGATTTAAAGTTTTTTGTTCTGAACACTTGTGATAACAATTGTTCTGGTTAAATTACACATGTTTAAATTGAACTATATACACATTCCGGTGCTCATATTTGAAACGAGCTTCGCGAACTTAAAGAGCCAACTCGAGCTTTTTACTAGCCGAGCTAGGTGTTCAACTCGCTAAGGTTAACGAGCCTAATGAGTTCAAACTTAATAAGTTTGAACAGAGTAGGTGAGATGATGAGTGTCGCCCTGCCAAAAACCCCAGTCGCCAAGCGTTGTTCCACCCTTCCCTCTCCCTACTATCCACCAACATTTAGTGGATGAGGAATCCATTGATTTGAAGGAGTAATTTTTATATTTCTCTTGTTTCCATCTTTTAGATCTGGTTGTTTTTTCCCCGTGCAAGTCAAGTTCCATGCATGATGTCCTTTGTTTACGATGGTTTCTGACGATGACATAGCACCCGGGTATCGTCAAGGAGGATAAAGCTGGTCATCCGGGCATAGGGTGGGCCAGGCCGACTACTCGGGGTCCGACTACAACACGGGGGCGCGTCATCGACTTGGAGTACAAGATATGGACACGTGCCTGCCCGGAATCCCGGGTGGTAGTTGTAACCGATTAGGAAACATATATGTAAGCCGATCCGGACTCTTGTAACTCTATCCCGGCCGCCTATATAAGGCCGGGTAGGAATCCCCGGATAGGTAGACAGAAAAAATAGAGCTCTCAGATCATCTGATCATAGGCATAGACACATACCCTCACGCAGGATACAAGCAATACGACTCGCCAAACACAGGACGTAGGGTATTACCTCTTCTCGAGGGCCCGAACCTGTCTAAACTCTGTGTCCCGTGTGCACCCATCTAGATCTGCTACTCGTACGCTACCCCATATTCAGTATTGCTGGAATAATACTCCGACAGTTGGCGCGCCAGGTAGGGCTGTGCGCGTAGATCCATCTGAACAGATCCAGACGGGTTTTTTTCTTCGGCAACAGCGACTTCCCTCCAGGTCGGGCCGTGAGTTTTGGCCCCCAGGACTCCGTCGCCGATCCTGGACAGCTTTTCCGACTCGAAAAACTTGACTTCATCGTCGACAAGCTCGGCAAACTCCACCTCTGCGACTCGGCGTCCGGCCAATCGGCAGAGGCTTCATCACCTTTCTCACCCGGACTCTCGTTTGAGTCAGTGCTTCGGCAAGCTTTACCTCTACGACTCGGCTTCCAGCCAGTCGGCGGAGGCTTCACCGCCTTCCCACTCGGACTCTCGTCGGAGTGGATGACTTCGGTGGCCATCTCCAAGGATGAGGTCACGCGAAAGATGGATCTACTGCTTGGGCATGGGTCTTTACCCGTCGAGCAGGGATCCCGACTGGTCGGTACGATCGAATCCCTTCTACCCGTCCTCGATTACGACTCGGATGGCTTCGAGAGTTTGGGAAGCCACCATCCTTCTCGGGAGGACTTTATGGTAGACTCGGATGCGCTGTATGTTGCCGCCCGACTATGCCCGGGGGCTTACCGACTGAAGGATAAAGACGGCAACCTCATCGCTAATGCCTGAAACATTGAACAGCTAAGTCGCTTCTATGCTTAAGCTTTGTACTTTCATACTTTAAATGAATAAATATTTCCTTGCTCCATCCGAGTAACTTTTCGGGTTTCCCGACTTACCTGCTATGCATGCTCACGACTACACATAGTGGACACTCGGGAGCTACACCACACCGGGTGCGACCAGGCGCACTCGGGCTCTTCTCTTTCAACAATTATTTTAGTACTATGTAAATAGCCCGGCGTTAACTCTTCGTCTTTGATTGCCAGTCTATGCCACAACCCTGCGCTATACGGGAAACAGCCCACGGCTAATCTCAACGCAATGGGGGATATGACGGGTCGACAAGAGCACACACAAAGGGCTAACTTACACACGAACGAATTTTTACGAAAGAAGGGGTTAATAAAACACAGAACAAGTTAACCACAACATGCATAATCAAGTTACACTCTGCCTTCCCGAGTACTTCACATGTATATGGAACGGTTCATGTGTTTTCTCCCTACTTTTTTAGGACAACGCTGTCAGCACTGGTATCCGCCGACTGTGCTTTCTCCATCAGCACGGGGACCTCTTCATCGGCAATGTCGGCAGCAAAGTTACTCGGCAGGCTCCGACTGAGCAGACATGACTCGGGGGCTTACCAGCGGCGGCATCCTGAGTTCTCTTCAGAGAGGGCTCGGTGGCGGCTTTCTCCACCTCAAGCTGCCGAGCACTCGGCCTTGCACTGGCCGAGTCGGTCGAAGGCGGGAAAATCATCAAGACCCTCCACTCGGTTTCTCGAACCAAGTAGAGGCTCGGGGGCTACACCCTCTGGGTGCACTGTTCGTGCCCCCAGAATGAAATCTACGGAAAGGCAAGTAAACCAGCTACTCGGGAAGAGTCATTGAAGACCCTCCACTCGGTTCCTCGAACCGAGTAGAGGCTCGGGGGCTACACCCTCTAGGTGCACTGTTCATGCCCCTAGAGTGAAATCTACAATAAAGCAAAGGAGCCTCCGCCCGACTATCCTAGTTGGCTGAAGGCTCGGGGGCTACTGACGATGACATAGCACCCGGGTATCATCAAGGAGGATAAAGCTGGCCATCCGGGCATAGGGTAGGCCAGGCCGACTACTCGGGGTCCCGACTACAACACGGGGGTGCATCATCGACTTGGAGTACAAGACATGGACACGTGCCTGCCCGGAATCCCGGGTGGTAGTTATAACCGATTAGGAAACATATATGTAAGCCGATCCGGACTCTTGTAACTCTATCCCGGCCGCCTATATAAGGCCGGGTAGGAATCCCCGGATAGGTAGACAGAAAAAATAGAGCTCTCAGATCATCTGATCATAGGCATAGACACATACCCTCACGCGGGATACAAGCAATACGACTCGCCAAACACAGGACGTAGGGTATTACCTCTTCTCGAGGGCCCGAACCTGTCTAAACTCTGTATCCCGTGTGCATCCATCTAGATCTGCTGCTCGTACGCTACCCCATATTTAGTATTGCCGGAATAATACTGATTCATCTAGAACACCTACGCTTGAGATTGACATTGAAATAGGCTTGGTACAAATAATTGTTTCTTGGTTTTCTTTCGACAACCAACATGACAAGCGAGCCATAGGTCCTACGCATCAATGAAAATAATGGTGAACCCACTTTTTGCTACCGTGAACAAAGCCTAGCACACTCATCGACTTAAGACTTAAGGACTTGAAGGTGTCATGTTGTTCATCTAGTATCTTGAACCCAAAAGCTCGGTACTTATACTTGATGGGATTCGTAGCATAGAAAAAAAAATTTCCTACGAGATGCAAACGAAACCCTAGATCCAATCTAGAAAACCAAGATCCAATCTAGAAGAAGCTTGCAACGAGAGACAGATCATATCTACATACCCTCGACGAACACGTCAACGCAGCGGAGAATTTGACCGTTGTCGATGAAGCCCGTAGCCTCCCGCAGCTAGGTTATACCTCCCAGCCGCGAGAGGGATCTTCTCATGTTCCAATCCGATCAAGCACCGCAACGAGCGGCACCTCCGAGATGTGCACACGTACGGCTCGATGACGTCTCCTCCTTCTTGATCCAGCAAGGTGAGGTGGAGAGGTAGATGAGATCTCCAGCAGCACGACGGTGTGGTGGTGGATGCGGTGGAGAAATTCCTGCAGGGCTTCGCCTAAGCAGCTGCGGGAGAGGAGTAGATGGGAGAGAGGGAGGGGCTGGCAGCTCGGGTTCAAGGGGGGCTGCGCCCAGCCCTCCCCCCCTTTATATAGGCTCGGTACTGTTCACGTGAACAGTACGTGAACAGTAACTTGGCTCCCAAGTTCCCCTTTTTCCTTTATCTTTAGATCTCCTATTTTTAAGGGATATCGATCTTATCCATCTAGGAAGGGGGTACTGTTCACGCGACACTATTCACGTGTGTACTGTTCATGCAGTACCCTTGGTCCATGTGGACCCCTCCGGGATAAGTGGGCCCTACTCTAGAACCCTTCGGAACCTTCTAGAACTTCTCCGGAACTCTGCCGGAAAAATCCCGAACCTTTCCGAAACCCTAAAAATACTTTCCCATATATGAAATTGTATCTCCGGACCATTCCGGAGCTCCTCGTGACGTCCTGGATCCCATCCGAGACTCCGAACAAAATTTCGGTCTCACCATATTAATATCTCATTCTCTACCCTAGCATCAACGAACCTTAAGTGTGTGACCCTACGGGTTCGGGAATATGCGGACATGATCGAGACACCTCTCCGATCAATAATCAATAGCGGGACCATGGATGTCCATATTGATTCCCACATATTCAATGAATATCATTTATCGGTTGAACCACGATGTCGAATGTTCCATTCATTTGTCTCACGATATTTTACTTGCCCGAGATTTGATCGTTGGTATCACCATACCTAGTTCAATCTCGTTTCCTGGTAAGTACTCTTTACTCGTTCCGTAATACAACATCCTCTGTGACTAACTCCTTAGTCCCTTGCTTGCAAGCGATATCGAATGTGCATTACCGAGTGGGCCCAGAGAATATCTCTCCGTCACGTGGATGGACAAATCCCACTCTTGATACATGCAACCCAACAAGTACTTTCCGAGATACCTGAAAGACACCTTTATGATCACCCTGTTACGGCGTGATGGTTGATGCCCTCAAAGCATTCTTCCGGTACTAGGGAGTGGCATTATCTCATGGTCGAAGGACTAGAACATTTAACATATGATAGCTGAAGCAAATAAAACTTAGTGACACGATCAAATTGCTACGCTCAATTTGGGTCTATCCATCACATCATTCTCCTAATGATATGACCTTGTTATTAATTAACAACTCATGTTCATGGTTAGGAAACCTTAACCATCAATTAATCAACAAGCTAGTGTTAGAGGATCACTAGGGACACGGTGTTGTTTATATAACCACACAAGTAATAATGTTTCCAATTAATACAATTATAGCATGGAGAATAAACTTTATCATGAACTTGAAATATGACAAATAACAACTTTATTTATTGCCTCTAGGGCATATTTCCAACAGTCTCCCACTTGCACTAGAGTCAATAATCTAGTTTACATTGGTAAAGGTCTAACACCCATGGACTCCTGGTGCTGATCATGTTTTGCTCGTGGAAGAGGTTTAGTCAACGGGTCCGCCACATTCAGATCCGTATGTACTTTGCAAATCTTTATGTCACCTTCTTTGACATACTCACGAATGGTGTGAAAGCGGCGCTTGATGTGCTTGGAATTTTTGTGAGACCTTGGCTCTTTGGCGTTCGCTATGGCACCAGTGTTGTCACAGTAGATAGCCATAGGGTCTAACGCGCTAGGAACCACACCAAGTTTAATCATGAACTCTCTCATCCAGACACCTTCCTGTGCTGCTTCAGCAGCAGCCACATACTCCGCTTCAGTTGTAGATGCCGCGATGACGCTCTGCTTCGAGCTTCTCCAGCTCACTGCTGCACCATTCAAAATGAATACATATCCTGATTGAGATTTAGAGTCATCTATGTCTGTGTTGAAGCTAGCATCGACGTAACCCTTTACGACAAGCTCTTCATCACCACCATAGACTAGAAACATGTCCTTAGTCCTCTTCAGGTACTTAAGGATATTCTTAACTGCTGTCCAGTGTTCCACTCCTGGATCACTCTGGTATCTGCTCGTCAAACTAAGAGCATGGGACACATCCGGTCTAGTACACAGCATGGCATACATGATAGAGCCTATGGCCGAGGCATAGGGGATATTACTCATCTTTTCTCTATCTTCTGCCGTAGCCGGACACTGAGCCTTGCTCAATATCTTACCTTGCAACATGGGCAAGAACCCTTTCTTTGACTCATCCATTCTGAACTTCTTCAGAACCTTGTCAAGGTATGTGCTTTGATTAAGTGCTATCAGACGTTTTGACCTATCTCTATAGATCTTAATGCCTAATATGTAAGCAGCTTCACCAGGTCTTTCATTGAAAAATTCTTATTCAAATAACCTTTTACACTTTCAAGAAGTTCTATATCATTTCCAATCAATAATATGTCATCTACATATAATACCAGAAATGCTACAGAGCTCCCACTCACTTTCTTGTAAATACAAGCCTCCTTGTAATTTTGGACAAATCCAAAACCTTTGATCACCTCATCAAATCGAAGGTTCCAACTCCGGGATGCTTGCTTCAGTCCATAGATGGAACGCTGAAGTTTGCATACTTTACCAGCATCCTTAGGATCGACAAAACCTTCGGGTTGCACCATGTACAACTCTTCCTCAATGTTACCATTAAGGAACGCAGTTTTGACATCCATCTGCCAAATTTCATAATCGAAAAATGCAGCAATTGCTAGTAGAATCCGAACAGACTTTAGCATCGCTACCGGTGAGAAGGTCTCATCGTAGTCAACTCCTTGAATTTGTCGAAACCCTTTTGCGACAAGTCGAGCTTTATAGACGGTCACATTACCATCAGCGTCTGTTTTCTTCTTAAAGATCCATTTGTTCTCAACGGCCTTCCGACCATCAGGGAGGTCAACCAAAGTCCACACTTGGTTATCATACATGGATCCCATTTCGGATTTCATGGCGTCTAGCCATTTCTTGGAGTCTGGGCCCATCATCGCTTCCTCATAGTTCGCGGGTTCGTCGTTGTCCAACAACAAGACATTCATGACAGGATTACCGTACCATTCAGGAGCGGTACGTGTCCTAGTCGACCTGCGAAGTTCAGTAGCAGCCTCGTTTGAGGTTTCATGATCATCATCATTAGCTTCCTCTCTAGGTGGTGAAGGCTGCACTGGAACATCTTCCGTCGCTGCGCCACTCTCCAATTCGAGAGAAGGTTCATCAACCTCGTTCAGCTCTACTTTCCTCCCACTTACTTCTTTCGAGAGAAACTCCTTCTCAAGAAGGGATCCATTCTTGGCAACAAAGACTTTGCCCTCGGATCTGTGATAGAAGGTATACCCAATTGTTTCTTTAGGGTATCCTATGAAGACACATTTTTCCGCTTTGGTTTCGAGCTTATCAGGCTGTAACTTCTTTACATAAGCATCGCATCCCCAAACTTTAAGAAACGATATCTTAGACTTTTTACCATACCATAACTCATATGGAGTCGTTTCAACGGATTTTGATGGAGCCCTATTTAAAGTGAATGCGGCTGTCTCTAATGCATAACCCCAAAACGATAGTGGCAGATCGGTAAGAGACATCATAGACCGCACCATATCCAATAGAGTGCAATTACGACGTTCGGACACACCATTGCGCTGTGGTGTTCCTGCTGGCGTGAGTTGTTGAACAATTCCATACTTCTTCAAATGCATACCAAACTCGTAACTCAAATATTCACCTCCACGATCAGATCGTAGAAACTTAATTTTCTTGTTACGATGATTTTCTACTTCACTCTGAAATTCTTTGAACTTTTCAAACGTTTCAGACTTGTGTTTCATTAAGTAATATACCCATATCTACTTAAATCATCCGTGAAGGTTAGGAAATAACGATATCCACCGCGCGTAGAAGAACTCATTGGTCCACACACATCAGTATGTATGATTTCCAACAATTCACTTGCCCGCTCCATTGTTCCAGAGAACGGGGTTCTAGTCATCTTGCCCATAAGGCATGGTTCACATGTATCAAATGATTCAAAGTCAAGTGATTCCAGAAGTCCATTAGAATGAAGTTTCTTCATGCGATCTACACCAATATGACCTAAACGGCAGTGCCACAAGTATGTGGTATTATCACTATTTACTTTGCATCTTTTGGCATCAATATTATGAACATGTGTGTCACTACAATCGAGATTTTAACAAGAATAAACCATTCACAATGGGTGCATGATCATAAAAGATATTACTCATATAAATAGAACAACCATTATTCTCAGACTTAAATGAATAACCGTCTCGCAATAAACAAGATCCAGATATAATGTTCATGCTTAACGCAGGCACCAAATAACAATTATTGAGGTTTAAAACTAATCCCGAAGGTAGACGTAGAGGGAGCGTGCCGACGGCGATCACATCAACCTTGGAGCCATTTCCAACGCGCATCGTCACCTCATCCCTTGCTAGTCTTCGTTTATTCTGCAGCTCCTGTTTCGAGTTACAAATATTAGCAACCGAACCAGTATCAAATACCCAGGCACTACTACGAGTACTAGTAAGGTAAACATCAATAACATGTATATCAAATATACCTTTCTTCTTGATGTTGCCAGCCTTCAAATCTGCCAAGTACTTGGGGCAGTTACGCTTCCAGTGGCCACTCTCCTTGCAATGGAAGCACTCAGTGTCAGGTTTAGGGCCAGCCTTGGGTTTCTTCGCGGGAGTGGCAACTTTCTTGCCACCCTTCTTGAAGTTTCCCTTCTTGCCCTTCTTCTTGAAACTGGTGGTCTTATTGACCATCAACACTTGATGTTCCTTCTTGATTTCCACCTCAGCAGCTTTCAGCATCGCGAACAGTTCGGGAAGCGTCTTCTGCATGCCTTGCATATTATAGTTCATCACAAAGCTCTTGTAGCTTGGTGGCAGTGACTGGAGAACCCTGTCAATCCCCAACTGATTGGGAATGACTACACCCAACTGACTTAGGCGATCGGCGTACCCAGACATTTTGAGTACGTGCTCACTGACGGAGCTGTTCTCCTCCATCTTACAGTTAAAGAACTTCTCAGAGGCTTCATAGCTCTCCACACGGGCATGAGTCTGAAATATCACTTTCAGTTCCTCAATCATCTCATATGCCCCGTGTTTCTCAAAACGTTTTTGGAGATCAGGTTCTAAACCGTACAGAATGGCGCACTAAACTATCGTGTGGTCATCTTTGCGAGATTGATAGACATTCCTGACATCCTCAGGAGCGTCATTAGCAGGGGCCTGACCCAGCGTTGCATCAAGGACATAAGCCTTTTGTGCAGCAGTGAGGATGATCCTCAGATTGCGGTACCAGTCCGCGAAGTTGCTTCCATTGGATTTCAGTTTCTCTTTCTCTAGGAACGCATTAAAATTGAGCGACGGAGCTACGGGGCGAGCCATTGATCTACAACATATTTGCAAAGGCATTTAGACTATGTTCATGATAATTAGTTCAAATTAATCAAATTACTAATGAACTCCCACTAAACTCAACATCCCTCAAGTTGTTTAGTGATACATGATCCAAATCCACTATCCCAAGTCCGATCATCACGTGAGATGGGGTAATTTCAATGGTGAACATCAACATGTTGATCATATCATCCATATGACACATGTTTAACCTTTCGGTTCGATGTGTTCCGAGGCCATGTCTGTACATGCTAGGCTCGTCAAGCTAACCAAAGTATTTCCGCATGTGTAAAACTGGCTTACACCCATTGTATGTGAGCGTAGAGTTTATCACACCCGATCATCACGAGGTGCTTCAAAACGACGAACTTTCGCAACGGTGCATACTAAGGGAGAACACATTTTATCTTGATATTAGTGTGAGGGATCATCTTATAATGCTACCGCCGTACTAAGCAAAATAAGATGCATAAAAAGGATAAACATCACATGCAAGAATAATGTGACATGGTATAGCCTTTTCTTCTTTTGCGCCTTTGATCTCCATCTCCAACGCACTGGCACGATCTCCATCATCACCAGCATGACGCCTAACTCCTTGGGCGTCGCACATGATAGTCACCACCACGTGTTGCAACTACAACTATTGCTACCACTAGCGACAAAGTAATGCAATTACATGGCGTTTGGAGTTGACACGCAGGTCATACAATAAATATTAAAGACAACCATGTGGCTCCTGCCGGTTGCCGTACTCATCGACGTGCAAGCCGTGAAATATTACAAAACATGATCATCTCATACATCACATATATCACATCACATCTTGGCTATACCACATCACATGCCCCCTGCAAAAACAAGTTAGACGCCTCTACTTATTGTTTGCAAGTTTTACGTGGCTTCTAGGGGTTGTATACAAGAACCGTTCTTACCTACGCAAAGCCACAACGTGGATTCAATTATTGCTATAAACTTTTCAAGCCTCCCGTTGCAAATTAGATTTCACTATAGCAAGAGAGACAGACACCCGCCAGCTGCTTATGCAATACAAGTTGCATGTCGAGCGCAGAACCGGTCTCATGTGCGAGGACATGTAAAGTTGGTCCGGGCCGCTTCATCTTGCTATCCCGCAAAATCCAAAGTGCACGAAAAGAGGTAGCAACAAGAGAATCAACGCCCACAATCCAATTGTGTTCTACTCGTACAAAGCATCTACGCATAGATCTAGCTCTGATACCACTGATGGATTCGTAGCATAGAAAACAAAAATTTTCCTACGAGATGCAAACGAAACCCTAGATCCAATCTAGAAAACCAAGATCCAATCTAGAAGAAGCTTGCAACGAGAGACAGATCATATCTACATACCCTCGACGAACACGTCAACGCAGCGGAGAATTTGACCGTTGTCGATGAAGCCCGTAGCCTCCCGCAGCTAGGTTATACCTCCCAGCCGCGAGAGGGATCTTCTCATGTTCCAATCCGATCAAGCACCGCAACGAGCGGCACCTCCGAGATGTGCACACGTACGGCTCGATGACGTCTCCTCCTTCTTGATCCAGCAAGGTGAGGTGGAGAGGTAGATGAGATCTCCAGCAGCACGACGGTGTGGTGGTGGATGCGGTGGAGAAATTCCTGCAGGGCTTCGCCTAAGCAGCTGCGGGAGAGGAGTAGATGGGAGAGAGGGAGGGGCTGGCAGCTCGGGTTCAAGGGGGGCTGCGCCCAGCCCTCCCCCCCTTTATATAGGCTCGGTACTGTTCACGTGAACAGTACGTGAACAGTAACTTGGCTCCCAAGTTCCCCTTTTTCCTTTATCTTTAGATCTCCTATTTTTAAGGGATATCGATCTTATCCATCTAGGAAGGGGGGTACTGTTCACGCGACATTATTCACGTGTGTACTGTTCATGCAGTACCCTTGGTCCATGTGGACCCCTCCGGGATAAGTGGGCCCTACTCTAGAACCCTCCGGAACCTTCTAGAACTTCTCCGGAACTCTGCCGAAAAAATCCCGAACCTTTCCGAAACCCTAAAAATACTTTCCCATATATGAAATTGTATCTCCGGACCATTCCGGAGCTCCTCGTGACGTCCTGGATCCCATCCGAGACTCCGAACAAAATTTCGGTCTCACCATATTAATATCTCATTCTCTACCCTAGCATCAACGAACCTTAAGTGTGTGACCCTACGGGTTCGGGAATATGCGGACATGATCGAGACACCTCTCCGATCAATAATCAATAGCGAGACCATGGATGTCCATATTGATTCCCACATATTCAATGAATATCATTTATCGGTTGAACCACGATGTCGAATGTTCTATTCATTTGTCTCACGATATTTTACTTGCCCGAGATTTGATCGTCGGTATCACCATACCTAGTTCAATCTCGTTTCCTGGTAAGTACTCTTTACTCGTTCCGTAATACAACATCCTCTGTGACTAACTCCTTAGTCCCTTGCTTGCAAGCGATATCGAATGTGCATTACCGAGTGGGCTCAGAGAATATCTCTCCGTCACGTGGATGGACAAATCCCACTCTTGATACATGCAACCCAACAAGTACTTTCCGAGATACCTGAAAGACACCTTTATGATCACCCTGTTACGGCGTGATGGTTGATGCCCTCAAAGCATTCTTCCGGTACTAGGGAGTGGCATTATCTCATGGTCGAAGGACTAGAACATTTAACATATGATAGCTGAAGCAAATAAAACTTAGTGACACGATCAAATTGCTACGCTCAACTTGGGTCTATCCATCACATCATTCTCCTAATGATATGACCTTGTTATTAATTAACAACTCATGTTCATGGTTAGGAAACCTTAACCATCAATTAATCAACAAGCTAGTGTTAGAGGATCACTAGGGACACGGTGTTGTTTATATAACCACACAAGTAATAATGTTTCCAATTAATACAATTATAGCATGGAGAATAAACTTTATCATGAACTTGAAATATGACAAATAACAACTTTATTTATTGCCTCTAGGGCATATTTCCAACAATACTTGTATGAGATCCATATTAGGGTTTATTCCCCCTATAACACCGAAAAGAAGCTCAATTCCCTCTATACCATTAACGAAGAGTTTATTCCCCCAGTACATAGATCCATATGACAGACGGGTCAAAAATTGTCATCACATACGGTTTTCTGACCCGTCTGGAGGGAAGGGTCTATGATAACGAAAATACATCATAGACAGTTTCTACTGTGTAACATCCCTAGAATCTTGAGCATATTTGTGCATCATGGCATGGAATGCATGAATCAAATTTGAAGTTAAATTGAAAAGTTTGAGAAATTTCTAGTTTGAAAAATGGGTAAAAATAAAAATAAAAAAAGAAAACAGAAAACCTAATCTCCCCCGACTGGGCCGGTAGCCCAGTCTGCTCCCCCTCTCTCTCCCGCTAGCCTGCCCTGCCTCTCCCCCTCTCGGCTAGGCCGAGCGGCCCAGCTTTCTCCCCGCTGTAGCCTGCTTGGCCCACTCCACTGCCTGGCCTGCCCCCCGCTCCCCTCATCCTCATCCGGACGCCGCCCCGTTGCCCTTATCCGCCCCACCGCCGCCACCCAGCTCGCCACTGAGCTATCGCCGTGGCAAGCAGCCGACGCCTCCCCGCCACCTCCTGCTTGGAAGCCGGCGCCGCTTCTCTCCCCCCCCCCTATTTCTTCTCTTCTTTCTCCCCCGGACCGAGCTCTACACGGGTGGTATAATGGGCCACCCACGACTGAATAATTTGTCTAGACTTGAGTCATGAGCTGCATAGTTTGCCATTTCCATTTGCTGGGTGAGTGAAAAAGGATGTGATGTGGTGCCTCAATGTAGGTGTAAGGGTTACACACGGTCCGGGACCGGGGATATATCACCTGCTACAACCTTTGGGACCATGTCGGGGTACCGGCCGGACTAGTGTACACGGATTAGCCCATTAGGGCGGCTCATGCTTAAGTCGAAAATATTGTAAAGGTCGTGTTCAATCACATTATGCTAACACACCTCGTGAAGTGTGTCTTTGGCCTAGCATTAAGAGTCGATTGGTACGTGTAGGTAAAGATGTACACCCCTGTAGAGTTTGAACTATTCGAATAGCCGTGTCCACGGTTATAGACAACTTGGTAAGAATCCGCATCGAATTAGACAACTATAACATTTCTTTAAAACATGCCAACTTTAAGGTTGAGGTGTTAGCGATTGCTTCCTCCCTGGTAGTTGAGGAAGAATCGAGGGTTATGTATGCGGTGGTCTGCAATAGAGTTCATCATGAAGATATGACTCATCTCCCTTAAAAGTAATCTAGTAGTCAAATTTTATTCTACTTAAAAAGTATTGTCAAATTCATAATCAGCTTTTCATAAAATAATCCACAATTACCCCCCTTATCAAAACCTATTGCATCTATTACTAATTTTCCTTGTAAGTCTTGCGGAGTATAATTTTTGTACTCACCTTGCAGTTATTAATAATTTTGTGCAGAGGAAATCATCCCCTCAATTAAGAGTGGAAACTGGTAGCGGATAATTCGTATTATCCGATATCCGTATTCGAGAAAACACTAAAACGGCAAGCAACATCCGTATCCGAATTAAAAAAGGATGCGGATACGGATATTATCCGGATTTATTTTCCGGATACGGATGCGGATATGGTACTGGATTATAAAACAAATATGGATATGGATATGGATATATCCGTATCCGAATAAAGTTATATTAGCCTATTTCAGCAACTCTCTAAGTCTCTAACCCCTTAGCCTAAATATATAGCCTATTAAGCTCAATAGGCATAGCAAAACTCTATTTCTCTATGTGAGACATATTTTATCATCACTTATCCATGTAGAACATATTACTATTATATGTCATCGATTTATATATGTCATTAACTCATCATCATGTTCATGTACTTATCTAGTTATGTGGTTTACCATAATCTATCATTAAAGCTGTAGGATATTCATGTCTGACTGAATTGAGTATATATCCAATTCGTATTCGTATTCGAGTAACATCCAATCCGCATTCGTATTTGACAACATCTGTATTCGTATCCGTATTCGCTTTGAAAATATGGAAACAGAAGTGGGAAGGGCACTATTTGATCCATATCCGATCCGTTTCCACCCTTACCCTCAATAGATGGTTTCTATGTAGAGATTGACGCCCACGATGACTAGTTGCTGGGAATCTCAGACAGTGGTCCTTCCCAGGGTTCGGCAGCTTAGTTTGTTTTGCTGCCATCTTTTGGCCCTACCTTTTTGGCTTCTTAGCCATGTTTAATCTTTCGCTGTGTAATCAACTCTTTGTGTGAATTATGTTATTAAGTTTTAAAGAACAACTAATATTATTGCAGTTTTAGTCGTAGAGTTGCTATTGTGATACTTTTTTGTTCTCACCTGCCTCATGTGCCTTGCGTGTATGTTATTGAAGCACATGGTGCGGGTAGAGTTTCTGAGTCTATATTATAGAATTGTTAGGTTTAATCACCCCTGTGAAGTGACTCTTCCACTGGGAGTTTGGGGAACTATATCATTCTAATCCAGCCGAGCATTCATTTGCCGGGACGAGTTTGGGATTGATGTTCCAGTTCAGTGAGAAAAGAGTGAGGAAACCATATCATCCTACTAATCTATGCATTAGTTTGCCAGAGCAAGTTCGGGGTTGACGTCTCGGGCTATTCGAAGCCATATCACTCCACTCCTCTTGGAATTGATACCCAAGGGTTGAGGTCGGGGTTGATGTTTCGACTTAGTGGGTAATTTCACTTAAGATTCTCTGTTATGGGTTTTGGGTCCTGACATACTGACCCATCTGTGATGCCAATATTAGAACAATAAAAAAAGCATCAGTGTTGACCGCCGGCTCTGATGCCCCCCACTCTGACGAGCTCTATGGCACTTGGACGCTCGAGCGAAGCGAGCTCGATGGTGGCGTCCCTCTCATCACCTTGGAACAGAGACTCGTCGACCGTAGTGCCCTAGTGGCCGCCCTCCGGCCTGCTCGCCGTCGCGGATCTGACGCCCTCCTTATTGATCATTGGCGCGAGCGACGACGACGAGGTCCGAGTCGAAGCGGCCGCAGAGGGGACTGAACGCAGGGAGCTAGATCTTCGGCGGTGGTTGCTGCTGGATCTTGGAGCAGCTCCGCCACCGGAGATAAGGAGGCAGAGGAGGAGGAGCGGCACCTGCACAAGAGTCGTGCCTCCACCAATGCCAGCACCACCTTCTCCGCTGGCCTCTTGTCGCGCAAGCATAGGAGCCACAGCTCCAACGGCTACCGCCACCGGAGATCGAGAGGAGGAGGAGCGGCTCTAGAGGTCCCCACAGAATCGGGGAGGATGGAGTGTTGGGAGGAGAGACACCAGATCTGAGGAGAGAGGAGAATGAGTGGGGCAGCGGGAAGTTAGGGTTTAATTGGTGCATGGCTGCCAGCTGGATATGTATGAGTGGTTGTTGGGCCTAACCGGGCCAGCCCACATAACAGAGGTTTTGCTGAAAAACCATTTGTGATATGTCACAGATGATTTTATGAAAAAACCGTCTGTTGCGTATAGGTTATCAGAGACGGCTTTTAGTAAAACCATATGTGACGTGTACGATCACAGACGGTTTTTAGTAAAAACCGTGTGTGATGTTTATTCTCATAATAACCGTATGTGATAAGTCTCGTCACGGACAGGTTTTTTTAAACCGTCTGCGATGAGATGTCTTAGATGACTATTTTCTATAGTAGTAACCCTACGTAACACCAAAAAGGAGCTCAACTCCCTTTGTACCATCAAATAAGAATTTATTCCCTACATATCACTAAATATTACTCCCTATGCCCACAAATATAAAATGTGCACAGAATTTTAGGTTTAATTTTGACTAATAATTAAACTAATAATTTTTTTAGTTATACGACACAAAAGTGATTCCATTGGATTCATATTCAAACGTATTTTCAAATGGTATCACTTTTGTGTTATATAATTCAATATTATTGATTTAATTATTGATCAAAATTAAATCTTAAATTTTATGCACACCTTATATTTGTGAACGGATAGAATAGTTTTTAGTTTCTTTGTGTCATTCAATCATTTTTCCATTAGTAGGTCTCCGTTAAATGTGTATAAACCATTATGCCCCTGTATTGCACTTGTCATGCAATTCCGAGCTGCCGTCGCTGCACCCTCCTCCTCCTCTAACACGCATCACAGTGGTGGCCTTGCTCTCCAGCAGCTGCTTCGTCTCCATACATCTCCTTGATCGCCGGGGCTAGTTCCATTGGCCTTGACCTTGTTCGATCACCAATTCCATGGCGGAGTTAACAAAAATGGAAAGCAGTCAGCTTGATTTGTCACGGGTGTTTGACCGAATCAAGGCAGTGTTCTAAGTCTTAACTTGGCGCGCCAGATGAATGCGGCGAGAACCTCCAAGGTTGTGTTAACTTGAGGTTGGCCTCGTATGACTTGTCACGGGTGTACGTAGGGGGAATAAGCCAAATAGAAAGCAATCAGCTTGATCTGTCACACGTGTCTTAAGCTTTTTCACATACGAGTTTTGGTCAAGCAGAAGACAAAAAGGGACAAGCGAGACGTTTGTAATGCATTCAAGACCAGATTGGCACGGGAATCTACGCAACATGGAGAGTGTAGCCTAGTCTTTGCTGATTTAAGGAGTCTGTAATAGTCCACCTCACTTGTATCTAAAGTGGTGCAATATGAGACTTTAGGTAAGATGCAAGATGGAGAAAAATGTCGTATCCTGCATATGCTTCAGAAACAATCAAAAGTGCATTGAAGAAGATTTTGTACGCGCTATACGCAATGTAAGGGAAAGGTATTGTGGTATGAATTCATACGAACATACAAGTGATTTCAAGTGGTTGTACTCAAGTGGGAGATATTGTAGGGGGGTTGCGTTAGCTTGCGACAACCGCTGTCTCTACAGTAGGACATATATGTACATGTACCAACCAACTCTAACTAATATACATGCTCGCATCACGTTCTTGCCTCTGGCAGCACTGCAACCCGACGGTTACTGCGGCTGCCCGCTGCAGCGGCAGCAGCGTCGCCAGGCTCACTCGTCGCCAGGTTGCACTCTGCCTCTCCCACGCGGACGCTGCAGCAGCTTCTCGATCCCTCTCCGACTCCAGCAGCGCATGCGCCCCGTGCCTATGGCCACAGCCACGATCAAGCGGCGACAGTCTAAGTAGATTGGGCCCGGATAGGCCGATTATTATCCACGGCGACGGTAACTTCCACTAAAGAAGGCGTCCATGACGGCAGGGCTGGCGACAGCAGCCACACCAGCCCAAAAGGCCGTGCCCAGGGCTCCAAGGCAAGGTCTGCTGCCTCTGTCCCGCGCCTCGTGCCAGAGGCTGCTGACTCGAGTAGTCGAGTCCCACTCCTACTCGTCACATTCGCAGAGTCAACCTGAATCGCAACGCCTTTGCGGTTCCCGGCGCGCTCCATTTGCCACGCCCAACTGCCCCCATTGATGCCCTCAGAGAAAAAAAAGGAAACAATAATAATCTATCGCCCGTAGAAAAGCAGGATCTGATTGATGGATGTATCATGTACCTGACCCTCCAAGTCCATTTCCATCCGATTCCACATTTCCATTTGCCTGGCGCCGTACGTCACGCCGCACCCGACCAGACCAGCAACTGGAAACCACGATGCGCACACACAAACCGCCACTACTCCAAACTAAAGGCATCTGAATTAACAAATCTCCCACTTGTAATCTAACAAAAGAAATAGGCAGCCGAAAGGAAAAGCTTATATATAAGTAGCTAGTTGCACCTGCGCCAGATGCATGGGGGAGAGAGAGAGAGAGGGGCCACTATTGTAGAGGAGAGGGAGAGAATGTACGGGTGAATAAAAGCGAAGGGCCAGGCTAAGGAGGGAGGAGCTGGAGCCGGGGTTGGTTTGCCGGGATAGTGGGAGGGAACAAGACAGGCTAGAGCGAACTCGGCGCTTGGCGGCAGCGAAAGGGCAGGGCCAAGCCAACGATCACTCATCTGCCCCACCCTACGTTGCTTTCGCTCCCTCTTAACTTTCTCCTCTCTTTCTGCTTTGCCTCCCCCCTACTTGTTCCTATCCACAACCCTCCTTCCTGGCTTAAATTAATCAAACATCCGTATACAACTACGCTGGTGCGCGGATCCTCTACCTCGGCTGTGTCATGTGTTTCGGTCTGTACCAGGCTTAGCTTCTTGCACACAATCTCACCTGTGGCTGTAATAGCGGGAGCAAGAGAGATCCGATTTTTGTATGGTGTCGTAATGTGCAAATCAAATATGGGATGAGAACAAACCACACAAACATCGTTGGCAAGTAAGAACTTGAAACAAAAGAGAATCCGTTCATCTATTGCGTGCATGATTGTATCGCCACACATGTGATGTAGGGTTATAGGATTGGCTACACACTTTTTGATAGATTTTTGGGAGAAATCAGTCAATTTTCTTGCATAGCACCGCTGACACCGCCTCTCTTGTCGAAACCCCCTATATTGCTCTTGTCTCGTCCTTCCCCAATGCTACCGGCAACGAGGGAGAAGAAGAAGAGAAAAGAAGAAAAAAAAAGAACCCAAAAATCTAGGCAAAATATAGAAAAAGGAATGGGGGTTGTACCCATCTATTATTGGCAATGTACCCACTACAACGAAGAGGAAGAAGAAAAGACCTCGCCGCTCACGAGGCTTGGGTTCGCCTTAGAGGAGTAATTGAGGCCAGAGAGGTAGGAGATGACGGGGAATGGATAATTTGGTTGAGGGGGAGCATGATGAAGCAGCCATTGGAGTCAAGTACGACAACGATGGTGGCATGTTGCTAGAGAGAAAGAAAAGAGATTGTGATAGAAATATCGACGGATTTGTAGCAATTTTGATGTTTTAGTTAAACATGCAATATGGATATAGTATCAGTGAATTTATCACATCAAAAAACTTTTATATCACTACTGTGTTTTCAGTATATTTTATAACTAAAAATAATTAATTTATTCTATGCACTGATAACCGTGTTATCAAAGAGACATTTTTAGGGATGAATGTTGGGCGAGAGCCAGTAAAGTGCGCAGAGGATCCTGCGGAAGCCGGACGAATGCAGACCGAGGCTATCGCGGCAACACGGAGGCGCCAACCGCCCATGTCATTGGAACCCCAATACCAACCAAATATTTCCTCGCGCCTGCGGCCCCCAGCCACTTGGGAGTCCGGACATATTATTTCATAAACATAATAGAAGTATTTGCATCAGCCCCTCCTCTTACCTGTATATAAGCGCCTCCGCCGTTCCGGCTCTCCAGCCCCTCCTGTTACTCCTCAGCTCTGCCGCTCATACATCCACTTCCGGCCAGTGAGCCACCAGTACTACGATCGATCAACACTGCAGATTCAACTCACGGCGGCACAGAGATCGATCGAGTTGGAGTGTTCGATCGATCGAGCGCAGTACAGGAGGGAAACAGTTTGTGTGGTTGGTCGAGGTGAGAAGAGATGAGCTGCAACGGGTGCCGCGTGCTGCGCAAGGGGTGCAGCGACGCCTGCGTGCTGCGGCCCAGCATCGACTGGATCGACGGCGCCCAACCGCAGGCCAACGCCACCGTATTCGTCGCCAAGTTCTTCGGCCGCGCCGGCCTCGTCGCCTCCCTCGCCGCCGTCCCGCTCCACCACCGACCAGGTACATACCTATTGGAATTGTCATGCTCACTTTGTTTAAGCACTTCCTTCAGATAATCCATTTCAAAAAGAAAAGTAGCTCAAATTAATAGCGGCAGTTAGGCTGTCGAAAACTAGGACGGCCTTGTTGATCACATCATCACAGTGTGACGCTTAGTCTAGTAATCCATCTTATCTTGTGCTAGCTTACCTCGCTGATCAGTAATACAAGCACGCGAGGCCACATGTGCCCAAAAGTTAAAAACTAGAAATTTCCACACCTTGATTGTGTCTAGATGAACCGTGCTAACTGATGACACTAGCCCTGAACTCTTGGTTGTGTCTATATTGTTATGATTAAATTTTAGAATTCTTTTTGGCCGGGACGCGGCCTTACACGTGCTCATGGGACAATATAGACGAGAATCTTTTAGCCATGCCCAATTGTACTTCGCCAAACACACACTTTAAACTTTAGTACCGAGAGATATGCTAATTAATTGTGACGATTGCCTTCTACCTTTGTCGAGAGGTCAATTCATATCTTTTGGCCTTTCAATGTTGAATAATCCATACTTGCAATATATAGGAGTACAAAACTAAACGAATATAGACTGGTGTAGAAATATATCTCGATATTTGAAGAATAATTCCAAACTATGTTGTCTTGCGACATTTTAGAACCGTAGAGATTCATTTCATCTTTTTGTGCGCCACCGCCCATCCAATCAGAAATTAAATACCTCTGATGCAGACAAGCACAACATTAGTGAAGCATAATTTTTGAAATAATAAAAGCACATGTCTAATAGAATTTCTAAGTTCTTGCTTATGTCACTGACTAAGCTAGAAATGTTTTTTTTTATGGTTAAGCATAATCTTTGAAATAATGAAAGCTAGCATATCAGTAAACCGCTCCATGCATTCCAACCGTGCCAAGCGGGGTATAGGACATCATTTCGGCATTTCTCCAGAAACTTGTACAGCTAATTAGCGCTAATTTAGTTAAGTAATTAATTAACGTGTTGTTCTGATGGGTATTGCAGCGCTGTTCCGGTCGCTTCTTTACGAGGCGTGCGGCCGGACGATCAACCCGGTGAGCGGTGCCATCGGGCTCATGTGGACCGGCAACTGGGACCTCTGCCAGGCCGCCGCCGACGCCGTGCTCCGCGGCGAGTCCCTGCGCGCGCTCTCCACCGTGCCCGCCGCCTTCACCGACCGCGACATGGCCGGCCTCTACGGCAACGTCGGCACCAACGCCGGCAGCTCCTCCTCGCTCCACTCCTCGCCCGAGAACTCCTCCTCCGCGCCCGCCAGGAAGCGGAGCAAGAACAACTGCGGCGGACAGGAGATGAAGAAGCTGCCGCCGGTGCTGCAGTCCTGCGAGCTGGACCTCTGCCTGACGCCGGTCTCGCCGCTGGCAGGCGAAAGGCGGGGCGGCGCGTCGGACGAGTACTCGACGACGACGTGCGAGGATGCTATCGGCGACGCGGAGGCCGGGGAGCCGACGCTGCTGAACCTCTTCAGCTGAGCGCGCGACTGATTGTAAGCTGTAAACTGTGCAGAGGCAGGGGTTCATCTGGGGGTGGTGATTAACTAGTTGCATCGGTGTTAATTAATGAAGCTTTTTGGGGTGTGCAACTTGGTTTTGTAGTGATCGATCAGTCTTAAAACTGTTAACTAGCGCTGTTATGATTTGGTCAATCAAGTAACAAGTTGGTTTTCTAGAACAAAGATGGGAGCGACACACAAATAAAGCTATAACGGTCTTGCATGTGCTTGCCCTGAAGGATCTCACAAATGCACCAGCGTTGCAGGATATGCACTACTCGTACTTCGTACTCGCTCTCTAGAGCTCATCAAGGCCTATGACGTGGTTTCAAAGTGGGCTTCGATTATTTTTTCAAACCCTGCTAGCTAGATCTTAGTCTTGGACATGATATTATATTAAATTGTAGCATTAATAGTTCATCCAGAAGACTAAACTGATAGAGATATATGAGCTTCATACCCCATACTTTAGCACTGAGGTGTTGTAAAGCACCAGCGTAGCACCAACGGATCCAGGGAAAGAATGAGGAAGTGAGGTTGCGACCCACAACCACATGGCAAAGGTGCTCTTAGTATTTTTTAGATTGCCTATTTCTAAGTTTGAGATTTGTTAAATTGCACACTTTCTAGATTACAACTTTAAGCTCGATGATGTACAATTTGAGGTGATGAAGACATAATAGAACATACAACACAGAATTAGCGAAACCATTTTTTAAATCAATACTTCTAAGGTACTTTGATAGGAAGACAAAGGGAGTGATGAGCAGAAGAGCAAGCTCACAGCATCACCGGTGATAGCACGTGCGACATCAACGCTCAACACTACCTTTCGCTCGTGACGAGGTTAGGGTGGGAAGAATAAGTAGTGTACACACGTGCATCTGGACAACACCTCATCAAGTTTCTGCTGGATGGGAATGTAGCTGATATCCGCGGATTAGCTGATCTAAAGCTTAAGACCAATTAAGGAAGACAGTGATATCAACTCCCACCAACATCACGCAACTTTAGGCCCATTGGAACGCGAGAATTGATTCTCTGTTCTAGGCAGACCTGAAATTGTCTACCTACAGCCTGCTGCAAGAGTGGACTAGGTGGGCTGTTCGGCACGGCTCAATTAAGCATGGAAAAGTTCGGCCCGATCTGTGACACCAGATCTCGCTGTGGTGGCTTCCCAGTTCCCACGCTCCCAGCCTAAGGGACCAGACGTTTCTCTAATATTTATTTATTATTTATAAATCGACTGAGAAATATTTATTTTTAAATCAACAATCTTGTACGTTAAATTTTTATTCAATGGTTAATTGGGTAGCTGTCATGACCCCGGAATCGCACGTGAATTAGAGAACAATGTTCCGCCCAAGACCGAGCAAACTACTCGACCGGTGACACGGTACCTACGCCGTATGCACCCAAAATCGAGTAGTCCGACACCTGACCAACGCACCATACGATCATCAGAGCCGTATGCCTTCACCGTTAGTCAAGTCGGTCAGAAGCAGACATTATTCAATAAACCACATGCAATTCTAAAGTCTGGTGAAGACCTAGCGTCCTTCTCGAGTTCGATCAACACAACGACTTCGGAGGAGCCCGGTAATAGTACCCTCACTCTAAACCCAGTCCGGAGACTGGTGAGTCACCCGAAGGCTCGGTACCATTACCCACACCCTGCCCAGCCGGCCAACGCATCTCAGCTGGCGGGTCACTCAACCGAATATCGTCCCGCTAACCGAACCGGGAGAACAACACTAATTCTTCATGACTAACCCATACACTTCAATTCATATACGCACGGTGTATGGGCAGCCACAATAACAACTCAATATCACAACAAAACTCTACTAGAGAAGGGTTAGGGATAATAAGCACTTCCTAAACCTGGGATAAGTACTTAACATACTTACATTGCGGCTCGGAAGTCGTTACATTTAAACACGATATTACAAACAGCAGCGGAAAGATAAACTAAAAATACCGAGATGGCAAACCTAGCCATCTCAAAAGCTCTATAAATATATTCCCTTGACCAAGCTGAGCAATCCTTGCAACTAAACATCCAGATCGAAATAACCGGAATCATAGTAAGCTACGATGCGAGAACAACCTGCAAGAATGGAATTCCCGAGTGAGTACTTTCGTACTCGCAAGCTGCGTAATATGCTCATTCCAGGTTAATCTTAAACATAGCATGGCAATTGAAACTGATAATGTGAATATTTCAACATAACATGGAGAATAAGCTACATAAGCTACCAATTTCAGCATACCCTGTCATGTTTCGACAAATCAAGTTAACCACTTGATGAATTGTACAATAAACATTCAAGTTCAAATCTGAATAAGTACGAAAAACAATCATACTCATCCACATATTACCACATTTCAACCATTCAAGTAAATTTCTGGAGTTGGGTTAAACCACCCAAACTCCCATGTCACAACATCATCCAATTTCAGATTTAAAGGCATGGAGACAACCATTGCAATCAAATCGAATTATTCTCCCTAAGCCACATAACCTAGGAAGATGCCGAATGGGTTTAAACCACCCCATTCGACTAAAGTATAGTGAGGGAGGGTTAAATCACCCTAGCCTCACGCGAACAAGTGTTCCAATGGGTGTTGGTTCATAGTAGGGCTCACTATGACCATCCAACTCCACTCGCTAACACTTATCGCCGTGGGTGAAGAGTACAGCCCTACGACACCGATATCGGCTAGGTTGACCGCCTGCCGACCCATCTGTAGGTGACAGTACCCCGGCTCTCACATCTCACATTAGGGGGTTCAAGTGTTAATTCAATCGATTTAATGGACACATCCATCGACCACAAACACAGCAAACCCTGCTCATGCTAGTAGTTCACACATCACAATTATCATTCAATCAACCAAGCATAGTAAAAGAATAACCCGGAATATTATCAACAAGCGAGCAAGCTTGCCTAGTTGTTCTGGATCGTGAGCTCGTTGAGAAGCAACTTCAGTATTACCCCGATTGCCCGATTCTATTGAAATAACCCCCGAAGGACCGGAAAACAACAAGGGTTATAAATGAAAACCAAGAAGAAAGAACGGTAATATGAAATGCATCCTAAAGTGTAGAAGATACTATTATGAAGCTAACGCAATTGGATTGGTTTAATTTGGACTATTAGAACTTGAGATATGTAGTATTGAAGAGTATGTGTTATCGTTAGGTTTATTTGGCACATTCTCTATTTAAATGCTGCATAACAGGGATGTATATAAAAGTAATGCCATGCTGGAATAAAGGTGAAGTTAAATCCTGATATGAGGTGGGTTCCAATTTACCAATTTTCTTCTAAACCGAGCTCAGGTGTATAAGGCATCAGCTAGCTAATTGATTAGGTATCATCAACATTATTTACCATACATAACGCATGTGATTCCTACGCTTGAGCATTAGCCTAAACTAATTGGGTATTAACATATTACATGGATTAAGTCCACTGATCAGATATGCATTAGCCCATAAATTAATCAGGGTGTTTACTAAGTGAGCTAACCACTGGTTGGTGAATAATTGGACATTTTTAAAAAAAGTTCAGACTTAGTTAACTATCAGATATTAGTGTAACTAGAGCATAACTGGTGTTTCAGTTTTACTAACCAAGACTAGCCTATAACTAACCCTGTTTGATCTCGCCACGGTCTTGTCTGTAACAGTGTGCCTAAATCAACAGTGCAATTATTGATGACTTTTTATCAAGGTGACTAATTGGTAGTACTCAGCTACAGACCAAATAACTTTCTTTTGTTTTAGGACTCAGCGTATGATTCACCAATTGAGTTAGAAGATGTTTGATCATTAGTACTGACCTATATTCATGCCAACAATCGAATAAGAAATTTGACTTGTTGCAGCTAAGACCCATTGGACAGAGGCTAGCTAAATTAACTAATTTTAATTGGGTGATTAATAATTGATTAGTTAACTTACTTAGAGAATTTTAAACACTACTAGACAATCAGACCACAACCTTCAACATTTCAGACTTAGAGATTACTGTCATCTAACCAATGTCTAGTGTTTAACTAATTCTGTCTTAACCCGACATAGCATCTTACGACAGTAGTTAGTGTTCATTGAATTCCAACCACAATTATCTTATAAGCATCGATATTTTGGAATACTTTAAACACTTGGCTAAACAGGCTTTTAACCAGACATAGCCCTTGTATAGATTGGGATGGTTAATAGTCAACTTGTCTGATTTAACCTAGGCATTATTGGTTGCACTAGTTTGTTGATTATTAGTAATTTGGATAAACAGCAATTGAGTCTACAATTAACACGATTCTTCACTTGAAATATGCCTGCACAACCCCCTAATCATTCAACATTTGTGCATTGGGTAGGTCGAAAGCATATTAAGCTAAGCTTTCACTGCCACGACCACAAAAACAATCTGAGGACTATTATGCACATCATTGAGTATTAAGTCCATTGATTAGCAAATTGGTCTGAGTTGAATCTATAACATTTGCTTCAGCAGTACAGGGAAATAAGCGAGAAGAAGAGCGAGAGGAAGAGGACTGGGGATATGGCCTCACCCCGGAGATGACTGAGCTTGAGGCCTAAGGGCAGGGATTGGTGTTAACGCCGGTGATGGAAGAGGTTGGCGGCGTGGCGGGTACAGCGGAGAGGTAGCGTGGAGCTGATGCCGATGGTGATGAGGAGCTCCAGGCGTGGCGGTGAAGAAGGCGGAGGCGGTGGAGGAACTACAGGCGTGGGGGAGTCGGGGCGCGGCACGTCGGTCTTGAGCAAGGCTCCGGCGGTGGCGCAGTTGTAGTGGGCTAAGGACCTCCACGGCAGCGCGCTTAGAATGAGGAGGTCGAGCCCTGCCGACAACGGCGAGCTGGGGAAGAGGAGCAGACAAGCAACGGCGCCAGTGGCGGCCGCTGGACGCGGGGGACGGACGCGCGGTGCGTTGCAGCGCACGGCGTGGCTGGAGCAGCAGTGGCATGGCGCGGATGGGGTGACCGGAGCGGTGGGGCGGAGGAGCGGTGGTGCGGTGCGAGCGGAGGGGAGCTGAAGGGGCAAGGGTGGAGCTCGGTGACCGGCTTGCTAGGGAAGGAGGCGAGGTCGCCGCGGGCAGCTTGGAGTGGGCGGTGAGGAAGGGCAGCCTCGGCATGGATGCAGCTGCGGGCGGCGGGGTGACCTAAGCACCGGCGTGGGGATGGCGGTGGTGAGTTGGGGATGCCGGCGAGGGCGGCGCTCGGGGCTTGGGCGTGCGGCAGCGACTGCGGGTGTGGCGAGGAGCGGAGCTAGGGCAATGGGCGGAGTTGGCGGAGAGAGGGAAGAGCCGGAGCGCCCGAGGGAGGCTTTCATGCCGATCAACGGGAGGGGAGAGAAGGCGAGTGCGCCGGCGGGGCTGACGCCGGACGCGTGCCCTGGCCACGCGGCGGTGAGGCCCTGTGGGGGGTCCCACCTGGCAGAAGAGGTGGTGCGGCGGCGCGCCTTGGGGAAGAAGGGCGCGGCGTGTGCTGGAAAAAGAAATGGGCCAAGGCCCAATGCGGCAAGGGAGAGAAAAGAATGGGCCAGCGGCCCAGTACGAAGGGGAAAGAAGAATTTTTTCTTTATTGCAGCCAATTTGTGAATTAGGTATAGTTTAAAACTAAAGAACCTCTAATTCAAAAGATTTTAAAAAATTGAAAAGGACATCGGCAACTCCTCTAATTGTTCATAACTTAGCATAACTTCATTTGAATTATAAATTGGTGCTTAAAGTGAATGGCTGAAGCAAAATTTAACTTCAAGTGGTTTCGAAATCTTTGTTCAAGATGTGTATTTACGTTTGGGTTGTTCTTCCAGACTTTTAGGAACATCGTCCACGAAGACTTGTCTCAACTGAGAGATTTTTGAAATGGTTTTAGTGTAAGATGCTACAATGCACAACTATACATATACATGCCATGCACAACTCGCACTAGGTCACGCTGAGCTCATGATAATATAGAAATTATTAGAGGGTTTTTATAATTGCACTTTTTAAAAAATTTATGCAACTTTAGGTCTAGTTGCATAATTTTTTTGTACTACTATCAAGAAATAATAATATCTTAAACAACTGAAAAACAACAAATCAAAAAAGAAAACACCACGAACGATGCTCTTGTACTTCCTACACAAGTGACACACTGACACCACATGGCTCTTAATTGTTCCTGGCTTTCGGTTCATTTCCATCAGCAGCAGTGAGTGTATCGATGTTTCTTTCTTCAACAGTTGTTCTGATGTCACTGAAGCTGCGGAAAGCAGCAGGGCACTCCAAGTTACCCCCAGTACTTTCAGCATGCAGCCACAGCCCACCAGATTGTAGTGTACAGCATCTCCTCTACATCCGTACGTGTGGATGAACAAACGGAGTAACTTGCGCACGAAACAAAACTAGCCCGCTGCTCCAGTTTATTTTTCATGTGCGATGCAACGTTTTATACACTGGTGTGGCATGCACAACAGATGCAACATTGTAAAAGACAGGGAATTGTACCATCCCAGATTGATTTCTTGTATTCAGGTTCAATCACGCGTGAGCTGAACCGTCAGAGTGGCCTCCGGATGTGCACCTCGACGACCTCTGGCACTCAATCATCAGTCCGACTGCAAACAGGAAGGGCATTCAGACACTAATCCTCCTCATCACCTGAGAGGTTTGGCTGAAAAGAAACAGGAGAGCTTTCCATGATCGCTACCTATCGTCGACTGGTATCGTAGCTCTGATCAGGGAAATGACATCTCAATGGCGAATGGCTGGCGCCGCTGGCCTCGAGTCCCTACTGGGGAAAACAACTAGCGAGTAATCGTCATGCTGCTGCCTCTTTTGTTTTCTTTTCTTTTGATTTTTGGGTTCCTAGTTTGCCCTTTTTCCGTCTTCGGTGCGATGTAAATATCGCTATCTGCTTATAATATATAAGCCAGCAAAGGCTCGATCTTAAATAAATAAAAAATCACGGGTGAGCTTTAAAAGCTGGCAATTTTCCACTTTGGCTTTCAATATTCAGGAGTACCACATAAGTTTGGGTAGTTGAATGGTAAATTTTCAAGTCATGTGCAAAGATTACGAAGTACAGATCGTAAATCGTCACCATTCAGACTGCAAACGCGAAACTGGAAGAACTAAAGAACATAGGTAAACAACAGTGCAGTTTTTCTTAGCAGGAATCAGAAGCTAGTATATTATACATCTTTCCTAGAATCTCTGATGCATAAAGTTTAGACCTCACCGGCTTTCTCAATCTGTAAAATACCTAGAATGAAGAAGTAAATCCAAACTAAAGTGTAAGCTAGCAAACTATGACAAGCAAAAGGGATCCTGATCGATGTGATGTTTCCCGTATGCATGTAAGAAACGAATATCACGAATTTCTATTGTTACCATGACAAACACTCTATAACTGAGGGAAGAACTTATGACATGAAGCAGATGGGAGGCAGATCAAGGGAGTTCCATAGCAGCACGTCGCTCTCGACGGCGTCCGCGTTCGGCGACGAGATCGCCATCTCCGGCGAAGAGCTCGCCACCTCAGACGACGACGAGCTGCTGTTGCTGCTTGAGCTCTCCTCGTGGCCCCCCTTAACACCATCATCTACTACTGCTTCTTGATGCTGTTTCTCCTGCTTCTTCATGCACGCATCCCTCAGGCCGGAGAGCGCCAGCTCGTGCCCGGCGGCGCCAGCACGATCGCCGGCGTTGCCCAGGCGCAAGCGGAGGCACTCCGACACACCGCTGAGCGCGTAGAGCGACGCGGAGATCTTCCGCTCGTATTTCATCCTCTTCATCACCTCGTGGATCGCGGCCGCGCTCTCGCCACAGCCGTACCCCGCCAGCTCTGTCGTCTCCACATCCACCGCGCCGTCGATCTCCGCCGCCATCATCTCGAACGGCGAGAAGAGCCCCGTGTCGGCGACCTCCACGTGCGGAGACGGGTGCGCGTCCATGAACCCGAAGTCCAAGGTCGCCTCCTCCTCGTCCTCCCCGTCCCCGGATACCTCTTCGCCGTGATCCTCCGCTTCTCGCGAGCAGTTCGACTCATCCTCGTGCTTCACGACGGCATGCTCGTCGCCGGTGGTGTCGTAGCTGAAAAAGTCGTCGACATGGAAGCCGCAGTCCTCATGGCCATACCCTTCTCCCTCTTGCCGCTGCTGCACCGATGCTTCTTGTGCAGTGGCACTCGCACTAAGGTAGTCGTTGCTGATGCTGCGTGCTCTCTTGAGGTGGAGGAGGAGGAGATCGGTGACCTTGGAGGGGAGAGCCGACGGCGACATGCGGGGGTGCAGGTGGGTCGCCTCCCCGGCCCCGGCGGTGGAGGTAGCTGCGACGGCGGCGGCGCGGGGCCAGAAGTTGGTGCGGGTGTTGGCGCCGCGGAGGAGGCACGCGGCCTCGTCGTAGGCGCGGGCGGCCTCCTCGGCGGTGTCGAAGGTGCCCAGCCACACCCGAATCTTCTGGATGGTGTCCTTGATCTCCGCCACCCACCGCCCCGACGGCCGCTGCCGCACGCCGACAAAGCGCTTCCGAGCCCGCTGCGCCGCCGCACCCACGGCGCCAACCGTCTCCGCCCATGATTCTGGCCTTGTCGCTGACGCGACTCTAGCGGTGGTGAGGAGCGACGCGTCGTGGCGATGATCATCGGAGGCGTGGTCAGTCATCGTGGGAGACCACTTGCGCTTCATCTCCATTTATGGATGGGCGCGCCGGCAGCGGTAGGTGGTGGCTCTCTCCTGCTGTGGCTCGCTACTAAAGGTGAATCAAGGGTGCGAGGTTGCAAGGTGTGAGGTGTGGAGGAGAGGAGTATAAATAAGGGTGGAGTCTGTGAGGAAGGAGTGTGAGCTGCTAAAGAAGGGAGGAGAAATAGGGTTCATGGCTTCATGCTCATTTTGGCTTGTAGGCGTGTTGCTGACTTGCTGTTGAGGGTCATTGTTTGGGGAGCTTTTTACATATGGAAGCTAGCTGAGGATTCAGAAGATAAACGTGTTTTCTTTTTTCTTCTTCACCTTGAAATCGTCTTGTTTAGTTCTTTTTTGTTGAGACGACATGTTTGGGGATAAAATGCAGAATCGGCCCCCCCGGACTCGTCAACGGCAGAAACGGACCCCGGAGAAAATCAAACGCAAAAAAGGGCCCCTGCCGCACCCCGGATCTGCGTGCCGCTCCCCCAGGCTGCGGGAGGAGGCTGCCGCACCCTCCACCCGCGGGAGGAGGCTGCCGCACCCCCCACCCGCGGGAGGAGGCTGCCGCACCCCCCACCCGCGGGAGGAGGGGCTGCCGCACCCCAGGCCTGCGGGAGGAGGCTGCCGCACCCCCCACCCGCGGGAGGAGGGCTGCCGCACCCCCCACCCGCGGAGAGAAAGCAAACGCCAGCGTATCTGGCGTTCTGGTCTCCAGAGCAAACGCCAGGTGCTACGGCGTTTGACTTACAAGGGAAAGGCCGCACCCCAGACCTGCGGGAAGTGTGTTCAGTGCGCGTGCTGCTGCGTTGGAGTCCGTGCCCACGCTGTCAGTACCTTTTCCCGCTCTGCTGTTTCCCATCCAATCCGCCGCAAGCATCCGAGGCTCTCGTATTTTTGCGCTGCGCTTCCTCGCGTCAGTTCTCTTTTTATAACCCGAGAACCAGCTCCCTCTCATCTCTCTAACATTCTCTGCCACCAACTTCTCATTCTCTGCCTCTCCTCCCTTCTCATTTCTCTTGCTCCTAACACTCTCTTCCTCCTAGCATTCGTAAGTAAGCAGCAGAGAAGAACAAGAAGGTTAGTCGGAAATTAGTATGCTACACGTTATTTTCATTGTTATATCTCATGCACTCAAGTGATGTTTTAGATTATTTTTTAGCACCGATAATATTAATTAGAATAATGGTTAGCACGTACTTATGGTGGTATAAATTTTGAACACAATCTTATTGTTATTCGAAATGTAGAGATCAGAGAGTTTTGAGGAATCTTCGCAGTGGCATTCTTGTATGAGAACTTGCATTCTCAAGTGAGCAGCAGAGAAGAACAAGAAGAGGAGTTAGAACTTTGGAGGGATTTTTGTAGATTTTGGGTGTGAAATCAGGTTGTAGCAGTTGAAGAAAAAATAAATCAAGTCGAGATATACAAGTAGAGGTAAGAAAATTTCGCATGCAAGTTGCCGATTAGTTGTTTGGTTAGTCGAAAATTAGCATGTTACTTTCTTTGCTATATGACATATATGCAACCTTAAATGTGATGTTTTAGGTTATTTTCTGGGACAGAAAATATTAATTGGCACGATGTACACAATGTTTACTATGTATTTACAGTGGTATAAATTTGAACACAATCTTGTTATTTGTGATATAGAGACCGGATAATATGTTGATATGTAGAATTCATATGATGACGTTAGTTTATTTTGTAGACCGCACAAAATAATGTTTGTATTACATAATAATTAATTAGTTAATTGAAGTAATCTATATTAACAGCCGGATGCTTGCGGCGGATTGGATGGGAAACAGCAGAGCGGGAAAAGGTACCGACAGCGCGGGCACGGACTCCAACGCAGCAACACGCGCACTTAACACACTTCCCACAGGCCTGGGGTGCGGCCTTTCCCTTGTAAGTCAAACGCCGTAGCCCCTGGCGTTTGCTCTGGAGACCGGAACGCCAGATACGCTGGCGTTTGCTTTCTCTCCGCGGGTGGGGGGTGCGGCAGCCCTCCTCCCGCGGGTGGGGGGTGCGGCAGCCTCCTCCCGCAGGCCTGGGGTGCGGCAGCCCCTCCTCCTACGGGTGGGGGGTGCGGCAGCCTCCTCCCGCAGCCTGGGGGAGCGGCACGCAGATCCGGGGTGCGGCAGGGGCCCTTTTTTGCGTTTGATTTTCTCCGGGGTCCGTTTCTGCCGTTGACCAGTCCAGGGGGCCCGATTCTGCATTTTATCCCATGTTTGACTTGAGTGCTTGACCAAGTGTTCAGTTTCTGGGCATGGTCGAGTAGGACTCGGTAGGAAAAGAAGCCTTTGAAATCCCTTTACACGCTTTTTCAGCAAAAGTCGAAACCTCCGAGATCCATCCCAGAGTATCTAAGATCAAGTTCTATATGTGGAGTTTGGGAACTTGGAGCCTCTGAATTACCCTTTTTTTGTCTAGATTTCAAGATGTTGGAACATCAGACATTTTCCTGGGACCTTCGAGTTTAGGTTCTGAATATGTCAAAGTCCTGAGTGCTCTAATGTTGGAGCAAGAAAAGTCTTGTGGATGCTTTAAGTCTCTATTCTAGACTTTATTTCCTTTGAAATCTTGAATATTCGAGTTTTTTTCTAGACCCTTCGAGTTTTGATTCTAAAACTGTCAAAGTCCTAAGTGATCTAAAATTGGAGCAACCAGAAGTTTCCCAGATGTCCTGAGTATCTGTTCTAGGCTTCTCTTTGAAATCTTGGATTGTCTGAGATTATTTCTAAAACCTCTGAGTTCATGTTTAGTAACACCTCATTCGAGATATTTTGAAATCTCGAAAGTCTCGAGTGCAATATTAGAGAGTCCGAATATCTATTCTAGACATGCCTTGTTAAGGCTATTCACTATCTCGGAAGGTCAAAGTTCCATGTCAAAACCTCTGACATTAGGACTTGTCTGCTGTGCTCTGAAAATCAGAACCTCCGAGTTTATGTCGATTGTTCTGAGATCTATTTCTGGACAGCAATATGGCAATTGGTTTCAAAATTTTGGAACCTCCAAGTTCAATGTTGGAAGTTCCAAATTCTTTCACTTTTTGCATAACTGCTAGTTTCTGAGGGGTTGGTTATATATACCCCCAAGATTCTTTGCACGAGTGACTCTTTGAAACATCTATTTCCTGCTCTTCTAAGCCTCCTACCACAGTTCCTCAAGCGAAAGCTCCATTCTATGTGAGGAAATCTCTGAGAGAGAGAGAGAGAGAGAGAGAGAGAGAGAGATTGAGCCTTAGTTGAACATCAAGCAAAAGTTCATCTCCAAGCCAATTTGGTTAAAGTATGGTACTCTTGGAGATTGGCGTCTCCTAGACAGCTAGGAATCGTATGAGCCTTCAAGAAGTGTGAAGTGTCCCTTCAAGTTTGTGAGGGTTTGGAGCTCGCCTACCACGAGGTGACGAGCTGCCACAAGTGAAGGGAGGCTTTGCATCGGCAAACTGCTTGGGAAAATGCACGTTTCAATGCTGGCTTCGATCGTTGGATCAAGCTTCCTCAAAGGAGACATAGAGCCTTGCTAAAGGCTCAAACTTTGACAAGAAGTCCTTGTCTCCATTGTCATTGTGATCATTCTCATCCGTTCATACTTGTTTTTCCTACATATCATGTTACTAGTATGCATAGGATTTGATTTTTTTAAATACAAATTTTGATAATATCCTATTCACCCCCTAGTCAATAGCTTTGATCCTTTCAATAGCCCATGTGCGCCACCCCGGGATCTGCTATTCACAACTGTCTCGATAGCATGTGGGCATCACCTCACAATATATTATCCGAGACTCCATGCAACATCCTACAGGCATCACCCCGCGGCCCGTTGTGCATGGTATACACGTTGGTGTCTCCACTGAACAACCGAACATCACCCTATGGTCCATCGTTTATGGTCATACCACAAACGTCCTAGCGAGCATCACCTTGCAAATCGCTGTCCATGGTCCCACCATCCAAAAGGAGTCGAACATAGAGTTCACAGAAGAAGGCAACAAGTCCAAGGACATGGATACTATACACCACCAAGATGATCGATACACTCCTCAAAGACCTTTCCAACAGGAAGGTACTTTGTCTCCTCATTTGCAAAACTTATTTGAGCTACGACGCATAAAGCAAGGCAGAACAACTAGTCAAGACCCCTCTTGATAGTATTGCTACCTACGCTAGCAACCCAGTCTCCTCCAACACTTGAGACCGACAAAACTGGAAAAACTTAGCTAGGCATACCTTTGCCTTGAGCATTCCACTTAAGTTTGATTTAGATGATCATCATTGCTTCAAGTCCGGAATCTTGCTTTGTTCATCTTTACTTGATGAAACATGAAGAAGAATGACAAGACCAACACGAGAGAGAGAGAGAGAGAGAGAGAGAGAGAGAGAGAGAGAGCACACCACCATTAGCCTTAATATATATTAAGGATCAACATGAGCATGTTCTTCGCTGATAAATATTTGGTCTCTAAGAATTGTGAACTGTTAAATATTTCCTCTATTTGCCATTTGATATTTTGAATTGTTGGTAATCAAAGGGAGACTTTATTACTCATTTTTGACTATGGCTTTGGACTATGTTTATTCTCTCATCATGTGCGAGTAATTTTCCATAGGCAGAAGAGATGAAGGAAAATGGAGGAAGGTAGAATTTTTTTATATCTTTTACTTCCATTCTGAGATCTTTAAGTTTCTAGTAGGATGATATTTATTCTCGTTGTGCTTAATGCGTGTTCCTGAATTTAACGGCCCAGCTAGCATGACCCTAGAACAACATTCCTAACTACGAGCTTAAACACTTGTTGCTTTACCGAATTTGCGACCTATAAGTGATAGGTAAAGATATCAAGACGAGCTACGCAACTCGAGGATAATGTCAAGCTAGCAAACTTAAGGCGCTCATGCGATTTACTGATCTTAACTATGGAGCCGACCACTCAACATGAGGTTAACGGAAGGAGGACAATAGAGTCATGCAGTACTAGTATTGGAGGAGCACGACTTCCATAAGGGACTCACCTAAGGAGTACTAGAAAGGATAAATATCTTTGTTAGCCTTCGACATAAAGAGCACTCTATCAGAAACCACAAACTGGTATCTCAAATGCCTAAATCTCATAATGTTGCATAAAGCTTTATTATTATTAAGTACTTTATTTCTGTGCCTTTTACTTTCTAGATTATTACCTTATCAAAACTCCAAAAATATTCAACTTGCGTTTTGCAATAAATTTTTTACAAGTTAATCCGGAGAACGAATCTAGGATAATATGTACTTGTGGCCCTTGACACCACATGTGTGATAGAGAAACACCCACTCACCTCAACTCCTGATAAGATTCGATATCAAGACTCGTTAATACTTCTAGTTAAAAGTTGTTACAACGAACCGTGTGTACTTGCAGGATATTAGGCCATGCAACCACAAGTAGGGATATGTGTAGGGGAATAGAGGTGGGTGGTGTTGGACTCAGCCAGAACATGGTGACAGCCTTGGGAGAGGACAACAGAGGTGAGAAGATGAGAGGAAGGAGGAGAACAAAGAAGAAGACAACGATACTTTGGTCCAAAAATCTGCATAATGGCATATGCGTGTGTATTGCAAAGTTGCAGGGGCATTTCTCCTAAGAGAATAATTTTAATGGCATTTTCCCAAATCAAAGGTTTTACGATGACATTTATCCAATTAACCCTAAAATAATGTTATGTTTGTTGATTGAAAATGACTACTAACTATACGTGAAGGATATGCTCCATATCATAATATAACAACAACAACAACAAAAACAACGATGACAACAACAACATTAACAACAACAACACAACAAGAATAATTAAAAAATACATTTAATGAAATAATTTTGTAATATAAATATAAATATAATATTTTTTTTCCATATAATATGTCTATATACACGAATTCCATGGCTACATCCATCTAGACAGAGGGAGTGGTTTTATATCTAGATCTAGGTAAGGAAAATAATCAGTTGAACTATGTCCCAAATCCTTTGACCATTATATTTCCTCCTTTGGCTAGATTCAAACATACATTAGTGTATATGTATTTTGGTAACATTGTTGTATATCCATCAAACTTAGGGAACAAATTCACATAAATTATTCTTCACTTATCTTGCACATCAAGAGCAATACATGATTAGGAAAATAAAGTGTGGAAAGTCGACACTTATTTTAATGAATTGCTAATGAGCATACGTAACTCCCTAAGATTCGTCAACCATGAATCAAGCACCACCGCTACCAGCGACGTCGAACTCATCACTAACGACCTCTTCAAGACCCGCCAACGTCGAAAACATGCTAAGGATGGAGATGCCTCTACCATGATGAGACAAGCCTAGAGAGTCTTGCTTCCTCTTCATCATCTCCTCTATAGTTCCCCCATCATCGGCGACCACCGTACCCTCTGTTGCAGCCTCCATCGCCTCATCTTTGGGCTTCGGTGGCCTTGCGGTGAGGTCCTAAGCTGATCCTAACCCTCTTTCCTCTTGTACCAATGCTTTATCGCCTTCCTCGCCATTGCTCTATTTTTGGCAGCCGCTGGTCAGCAACTCGCCGCTGCTCCAGTGAGTTGCTGGTCTTCCCGACCCTCAAATCATGTCTGTAGCAACGCTAGGAGCCGAGCAATACAAGCAACACATCCTGGCATGGCTTGTACTGCCCATGCAGATGCTCACTGGCATGCACGTGTATGGATGAGCTGACGTTTAAACACTGACCAGTCAGGCGGTTAGGATGGTTTTTAGCTATTGGGCCGAGCCTATGACCAGTGGGTCCTGCTCGTTTAAAATCAATTTAAAATGTGGATAAGTGTTATTGAGTATGACAGTCGGACCCCACCACTTAAGAACCTGGATAAATAGAAATGTTAAAATATATTTTTATGAAAGGTGGACCCCTTTTGTCATGGACTCACTAGTTAAAGAAAATAAAAATGTATTTTCCTACTGAGTATGACAAGTGGGCCCAAATTCCAATTGACCTATCGATCCTTGACCAGTCAATGTTGACCCTTGGTCCCACATATCATCCCATTTGGCTTAGTTAGAACTTAAGAAAAGTATTTATTTTTCAGGTTATTTAATTGAGAAAATGACCAAAAATGCTTTAAATGCTTTAAACTTATAGAAATAATAGAAATTTCATATGAACTCCAAATGGGATGAACATTTTTTGTAAATTCATGCTTTAATATTAAAGTATTTAACGGTATCATCTTCATGCATATTATTGTTGTGTAAAATCTCTAAATTACTGATATGTTAATTAAACCTAAAATTTTTATATAAATCTTAGAAAATTCATAACTTTAACTGTAAAACTTCAAATTGAGTAAAACCAAGTGTATTAGTTTTATAATTTTATTCTCTACACTTTAATATGCATTCATTCATCACAATGCATTTGGAATTCCTAGCATTGATTTATTCCTCTCTTTTGCTGTTTTCTGGCGTTTTGGTATTTCTTCGGTAGAACTCGGCAATGAAGTGAATTACAAAAGTGAGCCTCCTCGGGTCTAGGAATTTCATCAGGAAGGCAAGTATGTAACTCGTTAAGATTTCTCCTTTAATTTGTGCTATGGTTTGTGGATGAGATAATTAAGCTTGGTTGCATGATTTTGACTTTTGTCTATGGTGATGGATGAAACCACTCGTAGGTTAATTCTTGTTTGTGGATCATGAACCGTGGCTTATGATATCAATTTTTACTAATAAATATGAAACCTACTAAGTCAGATGCGAGAGTTGGGGTTTTGCTTCAACAGATAGATCTTTGAGTGAGGTAAGCGTATGCACCCCAGTCCTCCAATCGATACTGGTGTCGTTGGGCTCTAGTCTTCACCCACGGTGAAATTGTTACGTGGAAGTGTTGGATAGTCATAACTGGCCAGCTATGAACTAACAACAGTTAAAAATACTTTTCGGTTTGAGAAAAAAATGGATTAAGTCTTGGTTGACTGAATAAAATGTTGAATTGAGTCTCGGTTGACTTGATATGATGAAATGATTGGAATCTTGTGCAACTTCGCATATTATTCCTGATATGAAATATATGCTTTAAATCCGAGTATTGAAGACTATGACGTATACATATTGTTGCTTGTATTTTGCTCATCTTCATGGAGGTTACTTTATGAATGAATTATTTGTGTAGTATTTCAATTCTTGTCTCATGTCATGCTTAAGTTAATAGGGATGAGCTTAAAATCATTTATTGAGTATAAAAGTACTCATAGAAATTTCATTCCTAAAGTGTTGCAGGTGATCCTTGTCTAGATGAATACTACAACTCTGAAAATGCTGAAAGTAACGTCTAGTTACGTAGTTTGCTTTATTGGTTGAATATGGGCCTTATGTGGCTTTTGTGAGATGATAGTGACTGCCATCTCGGGTACTTGTGTTGTTGTCCTATGTTATCTTTTGAATGTTGAACGATCTTCAAGTCGTTTTGCTTGTAAACTAATTAACTATCCTGTGTATGGGACGTGAACTATATATCCTACAAATCTTTAGTTAGAGTTTGAGTTGTCATATGAAATTTGTTATTTGTGGCACCCTATACATCATTTGTGTATGATTTCCAAATGTATGGGGGCAGCCGTAAAGAATTAGGATTGTTCTCACGTTCGTTGAGCATGATGGTTAAGGTTGAGTAATCCGTTAGCTCAGATGTGTTAGTCGGCTAGGCAGAGGTGTGGGTATTTGTACTAAACTCTTGAGCGACCCATTAGCCGTGTTGCTTCAGTCGTCTAGGCTAGGGCGCGGGTACATTTATCAGGCACCTACGAAACCATTTTACTTAACGTGCTTGAAAACGGCGTTAAGTCTTTACAGGATTTTAGAACTTCATTTAGACTCTGGTTTTGATGTACGCCTTTCTCCACTTGACTAATGATGACACATACGCTTGAGGTGCGTATGAAACGTTGGCCCGGTATCAGACCATCTAACGTTGATGGATGTACGTTCTTTTATATATATATATATATATGTGTGTGGTATGTTATGCAGTTACTATGGTATTTATGTGGCATATAATTCATAAATAGAGTGTCGAGGGTCCTGACATAAAACTGATAAAAAAATAAAAAATAAAAAAAGAAAAAGAGAAAAAGAGAAAAGAAAAGAAAAAAAATAAATCTGTCAGCGCCCTGTGCTGGTGGTATCTCTTAGAGGCAAACGTTTACACATAATCAGACCCTTATTTTATTACCTATTTTATTACCTAGCACTTGAGTTGTGTTTCTGTGTTAGAGGTTTGGAAATTTTGCGCCATTAGATCTGGACCAAAGAATTTGACCATATAAATTTCCACTCTCTCCCACAAACCGTAGCTGGCCCCGGTGATGGCGCTTCTCGCTGGCGAGCCGCTGTAGCCGCCTACTTCTCCTCCTGCTTTTTTGATATGCTTTCCATCGCCTACGGTGACAGATGGCAACACTTTCTCTGCATCACCATACAATAATAAATTGAAGAGATTAATTGGCGAGGGGGGCATTTTGCAGCGCAGTGGCAACTGGCTTGTGGCTTCACCTGAGCGCCATGTAGGCGCATGTGCCCTGCTTCGCCGGTACAGTGCAAAGCGCCACATTTGAGAAAGAGGGATGTGGGTTGGAGTTGACTATGATTTAATGATTTTAAAGTGATAATCACAAGGCAAAATCGAATGGCTCAAATATTTTGTACTCCCAATGCAAAGACACATATTGCTAGTTACCAGTTTCCTATTTTACAAATGTACTAAGATCAGCAACATATCATTAGCATCATAATATATGTTACTAATATCCTAGCTGGCTATGCATGTTAGCTATCTAGATAAATCAACATCTATGAAGCCCCAATGAGTAAATTTCGCAATTGTTCTACACCCTCAAAATTTCAACTGGCTGTTCCCTGTCATTCCAATTCCATCAATTCAATCTTGGAAATTTCATTTCGGTTTCAGTTCTGCCTCTTTGCCATTTAAACCCTACAAAACTCTCATTAAGTACTCCTTCTACCCAGATATATAAGACGTATTTGATTGGTTAAGACAAGGCATTGATAAAAAATTATTCTATAAATATGTGGTTTATATGATATAAAATCACAATCATAATTAAGTACTTTTAAGTACGAATCTAATAACATAATTTTATGTCACATAAACTACATACTAATGAAGTAGCTGTTAGTCAAATATTGTCTTAATCGATCAAAATACATCATGTATATCTAGACGGAGAAAGTAGTATATTATGACAGCCAAAGGAAGGTGATGTGGCATACTATGTTCAGTGCAATCACCTCTTATATAGAGCGAAATCATGCAATTGACTATAACCAAAACTGTTTGATTGCAATTGCAGCCGCCCAGGTGTGAGCACCCCCTTGTTGGCGCATTTTGATATATCTTTTTTCAGAACAAACTCAATGCCTCACGGATTTTGTGAAATACATCAAAAGTTAGCTAATTATTGACTGCATATTTGCGTAAGTGGTGGTTGGTGTTCGATCTCGCGCTTTCATTCCCAATCGAAGGGCTATGGTTAGTGATTGCATGATTTTCACCCTAGGTGGTGATTTCACCGGTATGTTGCTTACCGCTAATACATCAATATTTAGTTACTCAGTACTAACGAATGTAAATCATTCATTCTCTAACGATGCAATAGTTTATTTCAAGTGATAAAAGACAACAAAAGAGGAAAAGGTAAAAGAACCTGACGTACGTAGTAGTTTATTTTAGGTTTTGACAAGGTCCATAATACGCCCAAATATCATCTTTCGGTGGTTACTGGATGTCTTATTATTTCCAATGCTTGTAGGTCGAACCAAAACTAATTACTTATACGGTATGTTGGCGGGCTTGAATTGGTCAAGCAGTGCATTCTGATGCCACTTGCTCCATTTACAATTGGAATCCAGCGCGAAAGGTCTCTAGAAGAAAGTCATTGAGTTCACATTTCGCACGTATTCAAGCCCTGTTTGGAACACATGAATTTTTCATGAATCCTGTATGAATTTAATTGAATGCTGTAAACTTCCTGTATTCTAAGGGTGCAATCGGTTCGGATAGTATCCGGTCGGATAACTGACCGAAACTCTCGGATAGTATTTCAGATAGATTTTTGATACGGTATCAAATATGGATAGTATTTCCTGGATAAGGATACGAATATGGTACGAGTAGTATCCGATCGTATTCGATATTATCCAGATAGTCCTCGGATAGTGTCCGGATAATTATTCGGATATTATCCGGATAATATCTGTATTACTGTTTTTGTGTGCATCATAGTATCTGAATTTACTAACTGTTAAGATATACCCCTTCTCTTCCGTCGTGTTTTATTTTTCATAGAAGGTAAATAATTTTATACTAAAATGGTAGAACCTATGAAAGACTTCCTAAAATGATTTAATCCATTCAGATGTGAAAGACTCCGTGTGTTATGTTGTACTACTATTATCGTCTTTCGATACACTTGTTGAACTAGTATTAATTTGATTGCCTGTTAAATTATTTTGTTAAAATGCTAGATATTGATGCATTTTGGACATGTATGGTTGGCTGTTCTACGAGAGAACATGTGTGTACTATATGAATTTTATTTTTGACGTGATATCAGACAAAATATTCGTCATTGTACATAATTCGATTGGTATTCGTACCGTATTCCTGACCGACATTATCCGTGTTCGTATTCGTGTTTGGCACTATCCGCTCCGATGCCGTATCCAGAAAAAAATATGAAAACAAATATGGTTTAAGCGATATCTGGCCGTATCCGCTCCGATTGCACCCTTACTGTATTCTAAATGGGCCTGAGGTACCTATTCGAGTATAAGTAAATTGAAATAGGTAAACCCTTTTTTTAACAAAAAATTAGATCTTCAACCACAGGACACACAGTAAAAGCGGTTAGCAGTCTCAAATTCAATATGAACTACTGTTGAAAAGGCAGTGAATAACTTATAAATCTAGCTTGTAGCGTAGTCTTTAGAAACTGGTCATGCATCCAAATTGTAGACAAATCTAGTTTACTGTACGTCTATTATATCCTCATACCCCTTCTTGTACGTAGTAGCCCGCGAATTAGATCAGATATTACGAGATACACCACAATCATACACGGTATCAAGACAAAAGTAGATGAGGCCCATAGAGAATATCAAAATAATGACGACAACAATCATGGTAAAATAGACAAGATTTGGCGAATCCGACCGTGAATTCTTTAAACAGAATCTAAAAAAAGTATAAGAAACTATAGTTCTCTCATAACCCTATGACACTTTTTAGGACCCTCAGATGCTTGCCATGTATAAGAATCTAGTGTTAAAGAACATAGCCTCTAATCCTCTCTTGCTTTGCACCCTGATTTAGATCTTTTGATTGCTTGGGTTCTTATTCCTATGCCCATCTTATCATGGGTTTATATATGTTCCAACTTAATTTTTGTCAAAGCAAGGAAGACTCCTTTTCTACGAGAATCCATCTAGGATTCCTTATAGCGCACCTTCTGAGTCTTAATAGGAGTAGATTTAGAGTCACCATATATTGAACAAAGTCCAAGGAATCCTCTGTCTTATTTACATAGTCAAATAGAGAAAACGTCGTGTACATAGCATATCGCTCTTTCTAGTGCAACTTGCTACAAAACATGTCCCTAACAAAAGAAAATTGCTCGACAGGGGTGCGGGCCATCTTGGCGTGGCGGGGTCTTTTTTTTACAGCGGCGCTGGGCGGGGTTTTGTTAGCCATGGTCTTTGTTAGTGGTGTGGCCTGAGCGCTTCTCTTGGCTAGCGGTGTCTTCCTTATTCATTATGGGGTCAATGACGGATCTAGCTTTCTCTGCGGTAGAGTCGATGCACTTTGCTGGCTGAGTGTTGGTGTGCTAGGTTTCGTCACTAGTGGAGTGTGTGGCTTGCGGGCTCCAGTGCTTCTTGGTTGCCGTTGGTTGTGGGTGTTACGTGGTGAGTCCATCCGTAGTGTTCGTCTTGTCTTTCGGTCTTGGGGTCCAGGCCTAGTTTAGCCAGGTGTTTGAACCCTTTTGTCTGGTTTACAGCCGGTTTCCCTCATTAATTGATCAATTCTCTTCTTCTATAGTGATGTGGATATCATCGCCACTAACACAACACCAACCATTAGTGGACCAATTACAAGAAGTCGAGCCAAACAAATCCATGATCAGGTGAACACTAACTTGAGATTCTCCTCTAATCTGAATGACATAGTTGTACTTTCAACTTCTACTTTGTTGGTTGAACTTAGATAGACATTGTAAAGTAAGAAATTACATTTGCATGCTTGAAGATGGAATATGCTATAACAGTCTGCACTTGCCTCTGATCTTTGGCTGTTGCACCACCATTCTGATTGTCCAACGTGACTATTGGGCATACCTTTGGGTACCTTATCAAGTCTACTTTCTAATGCAACAAACTGTGCATCATTTGGAGGTGTGTAGCAAAAGTAATAGTCATTTTTGTCGAAGTTGTCCAGGCTATCAAAAGCTATAGAGAATTGAAGAAGCTCCTTGATTAACTCACCAAGTTGACTACTTATCCACCCAAATCAGCCATGCAGCTCCTGATGTTATTTTGGAAAATGTTCACACCTAGCTAAGAGGGTTGCCCTTGGTTATAAAACCCTGTCTCTCCCATCCTTTCAGAAATCTTTGATTAGACTATTCAGTTACAAGCTTATATAGCAAGACTGTGAGTATTCCTTACCACCATTGTTCTTGTGAGTTTATCTGAATTCGCGACAAGGAGCCTCTTGTTCCCCCTAATCCATGCTCTACAGTTCTGGCCGTTTCGTGTGGGTTAGTCTCAGTTTGTGGTTCCGCAATTGTTCAGATAATGGGTCGAAGTCCTTGCAGCTTCAGATCATCCACCCCAAGGTACGGGTCACATCCAATCTTGGCAGGTTAAAGCTAGTTACCCCCGCTGCTTGCAGCTAGTTACCACTCTATCGTCATCCTTTGCCGTGAAGATTGGGCCACCCTTGGCATGAACTCCTTCATCGGGTTCGTGCCTACCACCCTGGTTGGATCTACTATCCACGTCTGGCTTGTTGTCTCATCTTTAGATCATGTGTTCTGGTTGATTATTTCCTTGTCCTATAGTCCAAAAGTCCCAAAAAAATATTTGAAAAAAGTCCTAGCCTTTGTTTGGTTCTGAGATATAGTTCTCTCCATTCCTTCTTTGTTGTTTTATCTCCTTTGCATTGTGCAAGATCATCTCTTTTAGTTGCATTTTCCCCCCTTCTAATTAATTGTTGTTAAATCTGGTTGTGAAAGAAAAAAGAGAAAAAAGGAGAAAGAAGAAGAAGAAGAAAGGAGTGAAACAAAAGACAAAGAAAGAAGCAAAGAAAAGACAAAAAAGTGTTGAGCAAGATCCCAATCATTTTAGTTTGGCATAAAAATTACAGGATTTGAAGTGAGTTGTGTGCTTATCAATCTTGGTGCAATGGTTCAGCAATTCTATGTATTTTTTTCTTGGTTTTCATGAATTGGATTTCAGTACTAGCCCTCCTTTGTTTAGCCCACCAAGTTCCACCAAAAACCGATGCTTGTTCTTTTTGCTCATGTTGTTCAATCGCTTTAACACATCCAATTAAGGACTTACTACTTTGCACAATTGTGATCCGGTGTGAATGCATAAGAACTTTGGTGAGTAAGAGGTGAGATTTTCTGCTTTCACAAAAAAATCTATTCCACCTTTGGCTTTACTAACATGACAGGATCCACATCAAATGTTCGTGGAGAGAATAATGAAGAAGAAGTTGTTCTGGTCACAGTGTTGAGCTGTAGCAACTAGGGAACACCATGCTTCGATCGAAGGAGAGGATTGTTAATGGGCATCTTCCTGTAGGTGGTAATGGGGTTCGAATCAACAAAACCCTATTGACCCGCTGCACGAAGTTGGCAATGAGAATTTTGTGGGAGCTGCTGTGCAAGGTGCATTAGATGATGATTCAGCGACCAAGCTGGAGATGGTTGAAGAATGGTAGCCCCAGGTGTTGCTGCTCGTGGACATGGTGTTGCTGCTCATAGACTGTAGCAAGGAGCAATGGGTGCAACTACAACCCACATGAGCAGGTTGCTTGTGATCATGGTGATGGGTATGCTGATTTTGATGATGTTCCACACCGTTGTGGAGCTGTCTATGGTGGTGATGGTCGTCATGGTCATCACCATGGTAGTGATGATGGAGATCATATAACTCGGATTAAGTTTAATGTTCCAATGTTCAATCCACAGGAAAGGAAGATCCTGATGCATACTTTGATTGGGAAGAGCAATGCAATTAGATTTTTTGCGTCCATAATATTTTGGATGATGTTGGTTTGTTCCTTCACAATATCAAAGAGACCTTCAAAATAGATTGCAGTGGCTTACTCAAGGATCACACCCCGTGGATGAGTACTACAAGGAGATGGAGTTTCTTATGGTCTGTGCTCGTATTTAGGAGTATGCTAAATCAAAGATGGCAAGGTTTTTGCATGGTCTCAATACCAAAATTTCAGATTTTGTAGAAAATTTTCCTTATGCGACTCTCCAAGATATTTTGGATCAAGAGAAGCCCACTGAGAGGGAGGTACAACGGTATGGTCATGCTTGACCTTCTTTCAACCATGCCACCACAGCAGCATGGCATCGTTCGTAGCCAAGTGCATGTCATGGTGGTTCTCAATCTCAAAGTTCACCACACCATTCAGCTGAACCGGCTGCCACTCGGTGACCAACGGCTTCATTGGCATCATCACCGGCACCACATAACAATGACAAGAGTCTCATCGCCTCTGCAGGTGCATCAACTTCCACACCCACAGCTGCGTCATATTCTCAAAGCCAAGACATCGAGTGTTGGAAGTGCAAAGGGCAAGGGAATGTTTCTTCTGAGTGCCCTTGCAAAAGAGTTTTACTCACTAATGAACAAGGTGAATGGGAGTCCAAGAGTGAGCATGAGGAGTATGGGATGCAAAATGAAGAAGTGGTTGATGAGGAAGGTAGGAATGGGTGTGATATTCAGGCCGACATGGGAGATTGCTTTATTTCCCGCTGAGTGCTCAGTATCAATATAGCTAGATAGGAGAAGGGGTAGAACCACAACATCTTTCACACTCGTGGCACCATCAAGAACAAGGTTTGCAGAATCATTATTTATAATGGAAGCTGCAACAACATTGCAAGTTCAGATTTAGTGGAGAGAATGAGGCTGAAACAATGACAACACCCAAATCCATACAAGATGTAATGGCTTAATGACTGTGGTTCGCTACGAGTAAGCAACATCGTGACGGTTCAGTTATCTATTGGGAAGTATCAAGATCAAGTGGAGTGTGATGTGGTACCAATGCAAGCATGCCAATTGCTATTGGGACGTCCTTTGTTGTTTGATCATGATGTTCTAATTAGTAGCCGTGCTAATCGGCCTACTTTCCAATACAAAGGAGAGCGCATGTCTTTGATTCCTTTGACGCTCGAAGAAATATTGATGGATGATCTGAAAAAGAAAGAGCAAGAGAGCGAGAAACACTTGAATGAGATCCAACATCATAGTGAGCGAGAGAACCCAAAGCCAAATAAAACCCCACATCTCAAATTATCCCAGCCACGGGAAAAAGAGGGGTTAGTGATGATGGCTAGGAAAGGGGATATGAGGGAATTGAGTGAACCCAAATCTTTGTTATTTGTACGTTTGTATAAGGAAAATTTATTATCCACCAATGACTTACTATCTACCACTCCTAGTGTTGTTCTTGAGCTTTTGCAGGGATATGATGATGTTTTCCCTGAGGAAGTACCACTTGGGCTGCCACCATAAAGATGCATTGAACATCAAATTTGATTTAGTTCCAGTACCTATATTGCCAAACTGTCCAACGTACCGCACCAACCCGGAGGAGACAAAGGAAATCTAGAGATAAGTACAAAATCTTCTAAACAAACGTTATGTAAGGGAAAGTCTTGCTCGTTGTGCTTTACCGGTTCTTTTAGTTCCTAAGAAAGCTAGTTCTTGGAGAATGTGTGTGGATTGTAGAGCCACTAATAACATTACCGTGAGATATAGACATCCAATACCAAGACTTGATGATATGCTTGATGAGCTTAGTGGCTCACATTTTTTTCTAAAATTGATTTGCGAAGTGGCTACCACCAAATTAGAATGAGAGAGGGCGATGAATGAAAAACTACATTCAAAACTAAATGTGACTTGTATGTGTGGTTGGTTATGCCCTTTTCGATTAACAAATGCACTAGTAGTTTCATGAGGTTAATGAATCATGTGCTTAGGGCTTTCATTGGCAAGTTTGTGGTTGTTTACTTTGATGACATCCTAATTTATAGCAAGACTTTGGATGAACATGTTGAACATATACGGTGTGTGCTTGCTAACCTAAGGGAGGAGAAATTACATGCTAACATGAAAAAGTGCACCTTTTGCACCAACAATGTTGTGTTTCTTGGCTTTGTTGTTTCAGGTCAAGGTGTGGAGGTAGATGAAGAGAAGATCAAAGCCATTCGTGAGTAGCTATCTCTGCAAAATGTGAGCCAAGTGCGAAGCTTCCTAGGGCTTGCTAGTTTCTACCATCAGTTTGTGAAAGATTTAGTACCATTGCTGCTCCAATGAATGAGTTAGTGAAGAAAGATATTCCATTCAAGTGGGACGATACACGAGAGAAGGCATTCCAAGAGCTGAAAGCTAAATTGACATCCGCACCATTGCTAGCACCATCGACTTTGGTAAGACTTTCGAAATTGGGTGTGACGAGAGTGGTGTAGACATTGGAGGAGTGCTTATCAAGAAGGTAGGCTCATTGCATACTTTAGTGAGAAGCTAAGGGTCCAACTCTCAATTATTCTGTTTATGACAAAGAATTATATGCACTTGTGAGAACTTTAGAGACTTGGCAACATTATTTGTGGCCTAAAGAATTTGTGATACATTCTGACCATGAATCATTAGAAAATCTCAAGGTTCAACTAAATCTAAACCTTAAACATGCAAAATGGAGTGAATTCATAGAGTTTTTTCCTCATGTTGTCAAATACAAGAAAGGGAAGGATAACATTCTTGCTGATGCATTATCTAGATGACATATTTTACTTTCCCAACTAGATTCTAAAATTCTTGGTTTAGAGAGCATCAAATAATTATATGCTAAAGATTCATATTTTACTGAACCACTTTCAAAGTGTAGTGAGGGAAAAGTTGGAAAAATTTTCGCTTGCATGATGATTTCTTGCTTCGGGCTAACAAATTGTGCAACCCAGATTGCTCTGTTCATTTACTACTCTTGCAAGAAGCTCATGCAAGTTATCTCATGGGTCACTTTTGGTGTCAAGAAAATTGAGAGTGTGCTGATTGACCGCTTATTTTGGCCAAGAATGAGGCATGATGTTGAGCGCTATGTATTGCGTTCTGAGATTTTCCACAAAACTAAGTCCCACTTAAACCCTCATGGACTTTATACTCCTTTATCCATTCCTAGTGTACTCTGGGAGGATATTTCTATGAATTTTGTTCTTGGTTTACCATAAACTAAGAGGGGGAGTAATTCGGTCTTTGTGGTGGTGGATAGGTTTAGCAAGATGGCTTATTTTTATTCCATGTCATTGGAGCAACGATGCTTCATACATTGCTGATTTATTTTCAAGGAAGTCGTGCGGCTACATATGGTGCCACGTACCATTGTGTTAGATACAAAGTTCTTGAGCTATTTTTGGAAGACCTTGTGGGGAAAGCTTGGCACAAAACCTTCTCTTTCAAGGATGTGTCACCTGCAAATGGATGGACAAACTAAAGTTGTGAATCGCGCGTTGTCCATGATGTTGAGGGAAGTTATGAAGAAGAATTTGAAGATGGGGGAAGAGTGTCTACCTCAAGTGGAGTTTGCATATAACAGCGAAACATTCAACTACTAAATATTGCCCTTTCAATATTGTTTATGGGTTCAAATCCACTGCTCCCATAAATATTTTGCCTTTGTCTTTGTAGGAACAAACCAATCTTGATGCAAGTAAGAGAGCTGATTTTGTGAAGAAGATTTATGAAAAGGCGAAGGAGAACATCGAGAAGATGACTGAACAGTATGCAAAGTGAGCAAATAAAGGAAGGAAGAATATTTTGTTTGAGAAAAGCGATTTAGTGTGGGTACACCTTCGGAAGGACTGTTTTCTTGAGCAACGCAAATGCAAGTTGCAGCCACGTTGAGATGGCCCATTCAAGATGCTTGAGAAAATAAATGACAACGCCCATAAGATTGATCTTCTGAAGGAATATGGTGTTAGTCCAACTTTCAATGCTCCCAATCTTTCCGTACTTTTTACCATTAGAGTCAAGGATTACTCCTTTTCAAGGGTGGGGGTGATGACGTGGACATCACCGCATTGACACAAAACCAACTATAGATGGAGCAATTATAAGAAGTTTAGCCTAATAAATTTGTGACCAGGTGAACGCTAACTTGAGCTTCTCCTCTAATTTGAATGGCATAGTCGTGCTCTTAACTTCTACTTTGTTGGTTGAACTTAGGTAGACTTTGTAAAGTAAGAAACTATGTTTGCATGCTTGAAGATGGAACATGTTGTAGCAGTCTGCACTTGCCTTTGATCTTTGGCTGTTGCACCACCATTCTGTTTGTCTAGCGTGACTATGGGGCATACCTTTGGATACCTTATGAAGTTTACTTTCTAATCCAACAAATAGTGCATCATTTGGAGGTATGTAGCAAAAGTAATGGTCATTTTGGTGAAAGTTGTCTAGGCTGTCAAAAGCTGCATAAGAATTGAAGAAGCTCCTCGGTTAACTCAGCAAATTGACTACTTATCATCCAAAGCAGCCATGCAGCTGCTAATGTCATTTGAGTGTGTTCACACCTAGTTAAGGGGGTTGTCCCTAGTTATAAAACCCCATGTATCACATCCTTTTAGAAACCTTTGATCAAACTATTCAGCTACGAGCTACAAGCTTATACAACAATACTGCGAGCGCTCCTTACCATCATTGTTCTTCTGAGTTCATCCGAATTCGCCAGAAGGAGCCTCTGGTTCCCTTTAATTCATGCTCTATAGTTCCAGCCGTTTTGTGTGGATTATTCCTGATTTGTGGTTCGGTGATTGTTTGGATAATGGGCCGAAGTTATTGCAGCTCAGATCATCATCCTCAACATACGGGTCGCATCCAACCTTGACAAGTTAAAGCTAGTTATCCTGGTTGCTTGCAGCTAGTTACCCCTCCATCCTCATCTTACACTATGAAGATCGGGCTCTCCTTAGGCCCTGTTTGTTTGGGCGGTAGCTTTTTGAGAAGCAGCTGGAGCTGGTAAGATCTGAGAAGCAGCTGGTGGACAGTAGCTGAGCCATTTGGCAAGGGTGCTTTTGGATGGCTGGTGGACCTGTGGCTGGTGATGAATGTCTGAAATACCTGTGTCTGCTGAAAATGATGTTTAAGTCCTGACTATGCATGGTTTATGTGTTTACTATGATTTAGCACAGATGACATGCTTAGCACATGATTTTAGCAATAATTAGATGTTTTGGCCATGTTGATGGTTCTTGAAATTTACAGGTCATTACTGATGATCTAAATCCATTCATCATTTGTACCACCAAATAGTAGTTGGAAAATGACATATCATCCATTCATCATTAGTAACTCAAAAATGCACACTTAAAACAAATGATACATCTACAGGATATACAAATCAACAAGCACAACTCATATGTTAGCCTTTTTCCCCTAGTAGAAGGGTCGGATTGGCCCCTAATAGCTGAAATATTGCACAAATATTTCAATCCGACACAATATTTCCTCAAACAATATTTCACAAACAGAGAAGAAATCTGGCGGGCTAGGCTCGGGGCCGAGGCTCGGGGCGAGGGGGTCCGGTGGGCTGGGCGATGGACGTCGACGTCGGGGTTGAGGCCGGTGGGTCCTGGGGGTGACGGAGTCTGGCGGCTCGGGCGCTGGGACACTAGTCAGGCCGCCGCATGCTCTGCCCCGTTCCCGATGTCGCCAGCCTCCGCGAGCTAGGCTCAGGGGCGAGGCTCGGGGCGGGCTAGCGCTCGGAGGTCGGGGCAGACGCGATCAGGTTGGCAAGACCCGAGAGGCGAGCGAAGGACGGGCCGGGAGGGAGAGGCGGGGAGGCACTCCGGTCGGGTGGATCTCGGGAGGCGGCGGGCTGCGGGGATCCGCTCGGGTGGACAGAGGACAACGTCGGGGACGAGGCCGGCTCGTCTGGGGGGGGGCGGCGCTCGGCGCAGATGGCAGCGGCGGAGGACCAGGGGAGGCGATGGCGGCAGGGGGAACCCTAACCCAGGGGGACGCCGGATGCGAGCGGGGCAAGCGGGGGGTTCTACTGGGAGGGAGGTGGCAATCCAACGTAATTACATTACAAAGTTGGAGGGCAATTTCATAAGGAGGGGTGCGGGAAGCTGGTGGAGATTGCGGGAAACTACTCTTTTGATGCTTTTCATTTCTAGTGCAAATGTCACAAGTGCTTCTGAGAAGCAGACTTTAAAAGTTGGGTGTTTGTTTGGACTTGTGGGACTAGAAGCACGAAAAGTTAAAGTACAAATCCAAACAAATAGGATCTTAAGCGTGAACTATTACACCTGGTTCGTATGTATCATATAGTGAAATGTAGAGCTCCAGACTAAAAAAACTTAATTAGGCAGCTATTTTGGAACAACGGATCAACTTATGATCACCAAGGCATGTTGGATGGTCGCTCTCGAGAGAAACGCAAACAACAGCAAGACAGTAAACCTCGAATTGTTAAATCAGCAACGCTTTATCTCATCGCCTCTGTTAGTACATGTAGCGGTCAAGCCTGACGAAACTGTCCAGATGATGACGGCGTATCCGATGCGGCAAAATGCCCTTTTCCAAACGCCTTCGCTAGTCTCTATTCGCCAAAATGTTTGTGATCTCATCCGAGCCTCATCACTGAAGCTGCTCTGGTTAGAACAGGTGAAGCCACTGGAGAAAGACAAACATAATAGGCCAGTAACGCATTGTGCAAAAGCGTTGATGATGTGGAGGCCAGTAACGCATTGTGCAAAAGCGTTGATGATGTGGGCGTCAGAATTAATCTAACCAAGTGACAGCAACTACGGCAGTGGCTCTATGGCAAGTAAATCTGAATTAAAAATTGCGCGTAACTTTTTCTCTGTTTTACGAATTAAATCAATTGTGGAAGTGCACATAATTCTGATAAAAAACTGTTACTATGATGCCAGTGATCTCTATAGTTCCTCTTGTTTTCTGGAGAGAAGTGAGAGCTCAACTGTCTCCTCAACTTGACTACATCTGACTTACTTAAGCTTTGCATCAGCTATTCAACTGCCCCGCAAATTGGTCCTGGTCAAGTGTAAATTACCTTCACCTTTAAGTGCGACATGGGAAAATAGGGGCCACTACCTTCACAGTAGCTACTTTCACATTCCTCTACTTTTAGTTTTAGGTAGCATGTCACATCACAAAGTCTCTTTCCCATGCCCTATGACCAAGATTGTCGACAAGGTTTTACCGTGTAAATGATAGTGATATAGAAATCACCTAATACATATAGATATCAAGTGTGAACTTTCCGATTGGCTCATAAGTCGTAACTGATCTATATAGAATAGAAATTAGGGTCTATATCCAGTATCATATATAGTTACAATGAACAGAGAACAAGACAATTGGCACGCAACACTGACCAACGTTGCCATGTGTGGCTAATGCTTGCATTGGATGGATTGACAACAAATTAATGCTTTTGCTTAGCTCCAAGCGGCAGTCTCGTCCAGAGTAAAGTTATTATTATGAGGCAAATAATGCTCGAGTGTTCAACCGCAAACAACTAATATATTTATTGCAGAATGAATTGAACAAAGCAATTGAGACAGAGTTTGGGCACAACAAATGATTGTCTTGTATTAATTCTTGGATGTAATTTACATATATACAATGCAAAACGACGGCAGTTGTCGCTGAAGCGTCATTAGCAACCGCTTGTGACAGTTGCAATGTTGATCATCGTCGCGTCTCCCTGAAGAGGCGTCAGTTCACAACACTCCTCTTGATCAATATTCTCCTTTGTATATATATATATAAACATCTGGGAAAAACTCCTCTAAAACCCTCTGGGAAAAATATGAGGAGAAATATATAATGATTGTATGCCATGAAAAACTCCTTTAAAACCCAATGGAAAATTAAGGAGAAAATTATATGGCATATATGAATTCTTACTGTTGGATAATATGTCATGGAAAATTTCTTTAAAAACCCAATGGGAAAATAAGGAGAAAACGATATGACATATAGTGCTTGTATTAATATTGCCTCACTAAAAACCTTTTATGAGAAACCATTTAGGAAAAACTCATAAAGGAAAAGAGTACAATATATATGAGCTGATGATCATTTATCAGGTTATATTTCAGGAGTTTACTCCCCCTGAACCTTGCAAGTCTCGAATTCGTCTCATACCAATTCCATGAACATATTTCTGGAATAGAGATGTTGGTAGGGACTTTGTGAATAAATCTGCAAGATTTTCACAAGACTTAGTTTGTAAGATTTCAATTTCTCTGCTTTTCTGTAGCTCATGGGGATAAAATAATTTAGGAGCAATGTGCTTTGTAATATTGCTCTTTATATAACCTGATTGCATTTGTGTAATACAAGCAGAATTATCTTCGTAGATAATTGTTGGTGATTCTAAAGAACCAATTCCACGTGATTGTTGTATGTGGTTGATCATTCTGCGAAGCCAAACGCATTCACGTGATGCTTCATATAATGCAATTATTTCAGAATGATTAGTGGAAGTAGCCACTAAAGTCTGTTTTGATGATTTCCATGATATGGTTGTTCCACCATGTAGGAATACGAACCCAATCTGAGATTTGGCATTATGGGGATCAGATAGATAGCCAGCATCTGCATATCCCACTATAGTCATATCTTGATTTTTCTGATAGAATAAACCAAGGTCTTTTGTGCCTTGGAGATATCTGAGAATATTCCTGACACCTACCATATGCCTTTTTGTAGGAGATGCACTATGTCTAGCCAATAGATTAACTGCAAATGAAATATCAGGCCTGGTGCAGTTTGCTAGATACATTAGTGCTCCGATGACACTGAGATAAGGAACTTCAGGTCCTAATATCTCTTCGTCATCGGCCCTAGGTCTAAATGGATCTTTATCTCTATCAAGAGATCGAACGACCATAGGAGTCTTGGATGGATATGATTTATCCATATTGAATTTCTCCAAGATCTTCTGGATATAAGCGGACTGATGTACAAGGATTTCTGAGGGAAAATGCTCAAGTTGTAAACCTAAGCAGAATTTGGTTTTACCCAAATCTTTCATCTCAAATTCCGTCTTTAGATGATTACTTGCCTCTTGTATGTCTTGTGTAGTTCCAATGATATTGAGATCATCGACATACACTGAGATGATGCAAAATCTTTTGAGGATTTCTTTATGAATACACAAGGGCAATCATCATTGTTTGAATAACCCTTCTGAAGAAGGAATTCACTTAATCGGTTGTACCATATTCTTCCCGATTGTTTTAAGCCATAGAGTGACTTTTGTAATTTTACACAATATATGTTATGATTTGCATTTGGATTCGGGATTTTAAGTCCATCAGGGACTTTCATGTAAATGTCCGAATCGAGTGACCCATATAAGTATGCGGTCACTATGTCCATCAACTGCATGGATAATTTCATTTGTACTGCCAAAGATATTAAATATCGGAACGTTATTCCACTCATAACAGGAGAGTATGTTTAATCATAATCGATGCCAGGTCTCTGCGTGAATCCTTGTGCTACAAGTCTCGCTTTGTATCTCACCACCTCATTGTTTTCATTTCTTTTTCGAACGAAAACCCATTTTGCTCCCACAGGGAAGACGTTTTGAGGAGTTGGTATTACTGAAGTAAATACCTCTCTTTTCTTGAGCGAGCGCAATTCTGCCTCGATTGCTTCCTTCCATTTGGACCAGTCTGAGCGCTTGAAGCACTCTGCCATGGACTTAGGTTCTGGATCCAATTGAAGGTTCTTAGCAATTTTTGAGGAGAAGTAAATGTCGACAACTGTAGTTTTTCTGTTAAAAGATTCTCCTGAATCAATATAGTTTATGGAAATTTCATTATCATCTCCTAACTCATTGTGATTTCCCTCAACATTAGAGTTAGGATGTTCCGATGTCTCAACACTTAAATTTATGTGCACATTTTTGTTGGGTTGTGGATGTTGAGCATCTGACAAATGTTTCTCCTTTTGAGATTGATTTGCATTTACTGTTTGAGGATTTAGAGTCCTCTGTTTCCGCGGGCGTTTTTGAGAAGCTGGATCCTTTGTGGCAGAAGTTCTCTCCCTTTTGCTCTCATTAGGGAGTTGAGTGGTTTTATTAGGTACCTCCACTCTTTCTGGCACATTAACCGCCGGAATATGAGATTTTGTTACACCTTTATGGTCAGTAAATGCATCTGGTAGGTTATTTTCAATGTGTTGCAAATTTATGATTCTCTGAACTTCAGATTCAGATTCTTTAGTACGTGGGTCTAAGGATTGAATGCCAGTGACATTCCAATCTATTTCTCGGCATTCTTTGTGATACTTGTCTTTATCTCCCCCTAATGCTGGGAAATGATCTTCATCGAAGATGCAATCAGCGTACCGGGTTGTAAATAAGTCCTCTGTTAAGGGCTCGAGGTATTTAATTATCGACGGAGAATTATACCCCACATAGATCCCCAATTTTCTGTGAGGGCCCATTTGTGTACGCTGTGGTGGTGATATTGGCACGTATACAGCGCAGCCAAATTGACGCAGATGGAAAATACTTGATTGATTTCCACGTACTAACTGCAACGGGGAAGCCGTATGATATGCAGTTGGACGAATTTGAATTAATTCTGCGGCGTGTAAAACCGCATGACCCCAACAAGATGTTGGTAGATTTGAATTCTGTAAAAGTGGTCGAGCAATTAATTTGACTCTTTTAATAAGAGATTCAGCCAAGCCATTTTGGGTATGTACATAAGGTACAGAGTGCTCTAGATTTATGCCTAATGTTAGGCAATAATCATTAAATGCTCGCGAAGTGAATTTTGCGGCATTATCAATTGGAATGGTTTTTATCCTATGTTCAGGATAATTTGCTCGTAATTTGATAATTTGAGCAATTATTTTAGCAAATGCATGGTTCCTTGTGGATAATAAACACACATGCGACCATCTTGTAGATGCGTCGATTAGAACCATGAAATATCGGAATGGTCCAGATAATGGCTGAATTGGACCACATATATCTCCTTGAATGCGTTCAAGGAAGTTAAGTGGTTCATTTCGTATCTTAAGATAAGAGGGTCTTAAGATTAATTTCCCTGTAGCACATGCGGTGCATACGAAATCTGAGAATTTGGAAAATTTTGCAAGCTTTAAGTCATGATCAATAGAATTTTCAATAATTTTTCTCATCATCCCTATGTCAGGATGACCAAGGCTATCATGCCAAACCTTGAATTTATCAAGATTTTGAAAAATTATTTTATACGTAACATGTTGAATTGGTCTAATGTATGTGTAGTACAATCCAGTTTTTAAAGAGGGAATTTTCTCAAGTATTTATTTTTCATATCCGTCATTTTTAGTGTTGAGGAGACTTTCGTCATTGCACTCAACACTAGTTTAAATGTGGAAACCATTCTTACGGATATCTTTAAAACTTAGTAGGGTACGAGTTGAATCGGGATACAAGAGCGCATCCTCTATTGTGATTTTGGTACCCATAGGGAGAATGATTGTGGCTTGACCAGAGCCTATGATTACAGCATCGCGTCCAGCGGTAGTCATAATATTTCCTTTACTCTTTTTTAGAGTTTAGAAATATTTCATTTCCCTTAAAATTGTGTTAGTGGTGCAACTATCCACTAAACATATTTCCTCCTCCATTGGATTGTCTTGAAAATTCTATATAAAGAAAAGAAAATTTATTATGAACTGAATTTATATAGAACACATACATCATATTTAACTATTATGTCTGAGGTACATAATAATACAAATGCAATAAAAGACAATATAGTACGTCTTTTACAACTTAGTTCGTACAATATAGGCTAATGACATACTTATGGATAAATTGGAGACTAATTGAGGTCTCCATACATGTCTTGAGAATTGAATTCCACAAGCATGTCATCAAGATCCATGGGGTCATCGTCTTTCTTGGCTTGTTCGTTATTCTCCTTCTGAGGAAGGGTCTGTGAACATTCTGCCTCCAGAGTGATGTCTAGTTGTTCGTTGAAGTGAGCTTCGAATTTCGCCCCTTGGACTTGTTTGCCTTTACCTTTGGATTAGAGATACAACTCAACCAGGTGTTTTGGAGTTCGGCATTTCTTTGTATGATGATTCATACATCCACATTTTTGACAAACTTGAGAGTTGTCTTTGGAGGCATTTTTCTTGAAATGTCTTTTGCCCTTATCAAACTTATTGAATTTCTGCTTGTTGCCTTGTTTCCACTTTCCTTTGAACTCTTTGCGGTTCCTTTTACGACCATTGAATTTGTTCTGAGTATTGGCATGAGCCTCTGGTAATGCCATAGTGCCCGTTGGGCGACTTTGATGATTCTTCATAAGAAGTTCATCATGCTTCTCAGCTTGAAGAAGCGTGTAAATCAACTCAGAATGCTTGGCGTATTTTTGTTGACGATATTACTGTTGCAATATGCGCATAGAGGGATGAAAAGTACACAAGGTCTTCTCAATCAGATCGGCGTCTGAAACAGCCTTGTCGCAGAATCTCAACTTAGCGTTGATCTTATGAATAGCGGAGTTGTAATCTGCCACGGATTTAAAATCCTGAAAACGAATGTTGGACCATTCGCGTTGTGCTTCGGGTAGCATGACCGCTCTTTGTTGGTCATAACGCTCCTTGAGAGCGGTCCATAGGGCTAGTGGATCTTCCTCTAGGAGATACTCAATTTTGAGATCGGGATGGAGGTGATGCCGAATGAAATGCAAAGCTGCATATCTTGTTCTTTCTGGTAGAGCCTCATCTCCTTCTTGTGGAGGATTTATGGTAGCACCAAGACCACGACCTAATAAATTGATTTTAAGGTCCATGGCCCAAGTCAAGTAGTTGCTCCCATCTAGGGCAAGTTCGGCAAAATCCTTCTTGGTTATGTCTGCCATTGTCATGCATGAAATAATCATGCTTGTATTAATTTACTTGAGAGTAAATTAAAGGAATTTTGATGATGCAAAGAGTTGCGCAATATTTAGGTCAAGATGATTCTTTAACGACCCAAGTGTAGATCTTCATTATAGTATAGGCGATAGAAATCGTCGCTAATATTTTTGGACTTCATTTCTGAGGAAATGAGTAATATTATAATCATCGCCAAAAACATAGAGACTATACTGTTGAATCTTGGTTTAAGCACTTTGAAGGTAATCACCGTATATCGGTGTAGAGCTCACAGTAATGGGCGAAATAAATCGCTGCTATTATCGTGGACACCATTCTAAAGAACGGGCGATACTACAATCACAGCCATTGATATAGTCTCCATTACCTTATGCATTTGCCAAGAATTTTAGAAGATAATCACTTAAATATGCGTAAATGTACATAATTTTCCGCAAATTCTAAAGCAAAATGATACTTAAGGAAATAAGATAAGCGGAATAGCGAATATTTGCAATAATACAATAAAGTAATTGCAAAGTAAAACATGCATATTATAAAACCATAGTATTACTGAGGTAATACACACGTAATGCATGATTACATATTAATATATGCAAATATTTAAGACCTGAGGATCTTAAATGCAAAATTACATAAGCCTGAGAGCTAATATGTAATTAACAGTAAGCCTGAGGGTCTACTGGTAAAAGGAAATACTAAATATTCTACTGCGGTAGAAAATTAGTAAATATGTGAAAACCGGGGGGCTAGAACATAAATATACAGCCCCTGGTTTTTTTTCTTGGGCTGCCTCGGATGGGCCTTTGGATGGCCTAGGAAATGCACCGGCCTGATGGGCCGGACTGTGGATCCCGCCGGCCTGATGGGCCGGCTTGTTGGGCCGGCCGGGTCCGGCCGGGATGCCCCATAAAGGAGCGGGCGGTTTAGGGATGAATCCTAAAACCGCCGCCGCCGCCGGGTGCTGGTGAGGAGGGGCCGGGGCTCGGGGGCTCCGCTGGGTCGCCGGGGAGGGCGCGATGAGGAGGCGCCGCCGCTTGGGGCTGGTCGCCGGGGGTCAGCCGGAGGGCGCCGCCACCGGTGCCTTGCTCGCCGGGGGTCAGCGGTGCGGCGGGGCCGGGAGGCCAACCGCCGCCGTCGTCGAGAGGAGGAGGGCGGGCGCCGCCGGTCACCGAAGATGCCCCGCCGATGTTGAGGGTGCCGCCGAAGGGAGCCATGCCACCGGATGGAGCCGCGCCGTTGGGGAGCCCGACGTCGGGGTCGGAAGGCCATTCGCCGCTTGGAGCCGCGCGGACGCGAAGGGCCGCCGGAGGAGCCCCTCGCCGGAGGCCGGCTTGGGCGGACGCCGCCGCCGTGGGGAGGCCGCCTTGTCCGAGCGCCGGGTCGCTGCTGCTGGTCGACGAAGACGCCGCAAAAGCCCAACCACCACCGCCATTCATGCCGGAGAAGAAGGGGGGTGGCGGAGGGGCGGCGAGCGCCGGGTCTGAGATGGCCTCAAATGCCGCTGCGGGCATGGGAGGGCGGACCGGGCTTGGCCATGGCCGCCAAGGCGACGAGGCACGCGGAGGAGATGCTGCATCGGACATGGGGGCTTTGGGCGCCGGTGGAAGAAGACCCCATGGGCGCCGGTGCTGAGCGCGCGAGGAGCTGCCGGCGTCTGCCGCTGCCGTGAGGGCGAGGCGACGAGCTCGCCTGCCGGTCGGGGCCAGCATCGTGGCATTCTCCAAGAGACGGCTCGGTGCAGAGATGCGGGATGCCATCGTCGGAGGATGGGGCGCACGGCGAGGACGGCGTCGACGGCGCGCACGGCGACGGCGCCGGCGAGGTGGTGGAGACGGCGGAGGAAGAAGCGAAGACATCGCGATGTCAACCGTCACGAGCAGGGTGAGGATGTTCTGAACGATTTGTTCTACCATGTTGCTCACCTTCTTCTTCGTGTTCTTGAATGCTTCTCTCTATTCTTGTGGAGTTGGCCGATTTGCTCTTAGTAGTGGCAAGTGCTGATGACGTATTGTAGAATGAATTGAACAAAGCAATTGAGACAAAGTTTGGGCACACCAAATGATTATCTTGTATTAATTCTTGGATGTAATTTACATATATATACAACGCCAAACGACGGCAGTTGCCGCCTGAAGCGTCATTAGCAACCGCTTGTGACAGTTGCAATGTTGATCATCGTCGCGCCTCCCTAAAAAGGCGTCGGTTCACAACAATATTCACCAAGATCATGATAAGAGTGAGGTTGAATTTTACATTCTCGAAGTTCCTCCCAATCGTGACATTTCCTGATAGAGAATTTCTCTGTTCCCCTTTTTCTTTTTTGAGACCAAGAGCTGGTAATTTATTGATCAGCAGGAATTAGTAGTCATGCTGAAGGCACGTAACCGGGAAGGGTGGCACCGAGTCCATCCACATCCCTTCTGGTTGGTCGGCCGTAGCATGTTTGGCCACTAGGTGTGCTGCAACATTGGCATCTCCTTTTACATGAATAATTTCGAAAGAACGAAAATTCCTGCTTAGCTCTTGTATCTGTCTCAAGACCGGCCGAAGGCTCGTCCGTTCTGTCATGTCAATGGCACTATTGAAAAGTATCGAATATATGTACAAATAAATTATGTAGTGAAATTAGAGTCAAACTAGCAGATAGAGTTAGTAGAGTTCGAATTGAAAACGTCTGTAATCTGGGCTCCTATAAAAAGGAGATGCTGCTGATTGTAACCAGAAGCTAATTTAGATCTGTCGGAGTCATCCCGCAGAGGGCGGTCTGACTGGCCTTGTAGGGCAGTCAGACCAGCCAGCCCTCGGCGATCGGGGTGTCAACAGGGATAATCCAGGCATAAAGGGGAGGTGCGCCCGACAACAGCCCCGAGGATATAGGTTTCGGCTGAATCTCGTTAACAAATATCGGTGTTGATTCTCTCTTTTAGTTGCTTCTAGATCTAATCACTACGAGACGATCGATGTCCGTGGTCAAGATCAATAAATGCGGGGGCTGGTTTTGCGACAGACACTGGACCTTCAAGAGTCTGTCTCAACGACTATATGGGTATGTCCCCATTGAGCAGCCATTTGGACTCCATCTCTGCATGCCAACGTTTCAGCATCAAGGGCGCTAGAAAGGGAACCGTACCAAGTCTTCTTCGCCGGAAGACATTGCCCAACTTCATCACGAGCCACTGCTCCCGTAGCCCCGCACAAGCTATCAGCATAGAAGGCTAGCTCCATCTGCATTCACCTTCACAACACCAGGGGGCGGTGCTTTCCATTTCACCACTGACTTTGGCAGGGCACCGGCATCTTTTCCTTCGGTTTCACTGATAAGGTCAAAGGCAGTGTCTATTGCCCATTTGCATGCAGAGCTCATTCTCAAAGATACTTCTCCATGTCGCCTCCCATTCCGCGCGCACCACAGAGACCACATCCCACACAAGAAGATAACGGCACAAGACAGCTTGCAAATAGGCTCATCAAGAATATCTTGTGCCCAAGTAACTGGGTGCAAAGGAGGTAGTTTTATACCTGTTAAGCTCATCACTTCTGACCAGGAGGACTTTGAAAAGTTGCATTCCAACATTGCATGGTACTCCGTACATGGTTTCTTCGTCAGCACCACAGTCAAGACATTGGCTCTGTCGTTCTCTGTTCCTCATGGTGAAAGTGGAACTGCTCTGTCGTTCTCTGTTCCTCTGGCGAAAGTGGAACTTTCTTTTTCCACTTCCCTACAGTTAATATTAGCTGAACGATAAGATATATAATTTGTATTCTCAATCGTCGTGTAGTAAGATCCTCGACCAAGTAGTTGAGCCTGGTAATTTCCATGTGGCAAACGTGCCATGTGTGGGCGTGAATTGGCAGCTTCGTGACATAGAGCTGCCGTGTCGTCCTTCGAGCGCTATATAAGGGCTCATGGCGGGATGGTAGAGGGATTCAGCACTCATTCTTTCACTCACACGACACACCGATTCACAAACTGTTCTTCCCGATCAGTGCTACCACAGTTCTAATCAATCATCTTCAATAGTAGAGCCAAGGAGTAAGGTTATTATCCTCGACTGGAAAGCCTGAACCTATCTAAATTTTTGCGTCCATTGTACATTTCAATCCCGAAAGTCCTTTACCTACACAAATCTCAATAACAGAATTCTTTACTTCGAGACATGGCATCCTGTTGTGCGCAGCTGCGACGGCGACGACGAAGTTGGAACCTGAGAAGAGCCTCCACGCGTCTGATGCCAAGACCTAGACGTGGCAGCCTCACTGCTGGGGATATCCGAGCCGTGTGGAGAGAAGGGCCTCCATGGCGCACTGACCACGAAACCAGAGGTTGACCTGCAGATAGTTTCGTGTTAAGAAGATGATCACGCGTTCATGGGTTAGTTAGAGAAAAACCGTGTTGTTCTACAGATAGGATTCGGTTGGATTTAAGTTGAGTTCATATTCGGGTATAGCTATAACCTCTCGTACGTGTATATCTCTCTGACTATATATATACAAGTACAACCCATGATCAAATATGAGTCAATCAACCTAAAACCAATCTACCGAGTCCCTATTTTTTCATGGTATCAGAGCCATGACGATCTCAGTAAATACCAATCCGTCGTCAGTACCGCGGCTGCCGGCGCTCCGTCGAGTTTCGCGGGTCTTCTGCCTCACCCAAGCACACCTCCTTTTTCCCAACTAGTTACCATTAAGCTCAAACTGGAGAATTATCTCCTATGGAAAGCTCAAGTGCTACCATGCCTGATGAGCTATGGCCTCATGGGATATGTAGATGGATCCAAGGCAGCTCCGGCGAGAGCTGTCACCACTGAAGCTACTACTGAGGGAGGCACGGCATGTGTCATCCCCAACCCTGCATATGCAACTTGGGAACAACAGGACCAGGTTGTTGTGAGCTGCTTGTTGTCATCGCTCTCTGAAGATGTGCTCGGTCACGTGATGCTCCTCCACACCTCGGCAGCAATCTGGACAGAGCTCGAACGCATGTTTGCGTCTCAGTCTCACGCCAAAACTGTCCAAGTGCGCATCCAGCTCGCCAACTTCAAGAGGAACAACATGCCTATCATTGACTAGTTCCACAAGATCAAGAATTTGGCGGATACTCTCTCTGCTACAGGGAACCCACTCAGCGAGGAGGATGTTGTCTCCTATGTCCTTGCTGGCATAGGGCCACGCTACGAGTCACTCGTGGCACCGAATGACAGTGCGTCTAGATCCAATCTCACTTGGTGATCTGTACAATTACCTGGTGAGTCATGAGGCGCTGCTCAAACAGAACTCTTCGTCAGGCACGCAGCAACTGTTCTTGTCATCAGCAAACCAGTCATTGTGCGGCAACTATCAAGATGCCGGTAGGCGTGGACGCGGCAACGGTGGAGGCCGTGGCCGTGGAAGAGGAGGAGGCGGCCATGGACCGAACCAAGGGCGTGGTGGCAATGGTCAGCAACAACAGTACCGGAGCAATAACACGCAAGGACAGGGACGGCTGACGTTACCTACCTGTCCTGAAGAGAACAACACTCATGCTTACCAAGTTGACACCAACTAGTACATGGATTCAGGCGCCACGGACCACATCACCTCCGACCTCAACAGGCTAACAACCAGTGATCGGTACCACAGCACCGAGCAAGTCCAAGTCGCCAATGAAGTAGGTTTGCCGATCTCCTGCATTGGCCATACATCTTTTTCTGGTTCATCTAGTCCTTTGAAACTCAAAGACGTTCGTCATGTTCCTAATATTCGCAAGCTTCTAGTTTCTGTTCGTAAACTAGCCACTAATAATAATGCCTTTGTTGAGTTTCATCAGAATTCCTTCTTTGTCAAGGATCAGGTCACGAAGAGAATCCTGCACCAAGGACCGTGTAAGGGGGGGTCTCTACCCTCTTACAATCTCGGAGTCTACATCTCTACCAAGAAGTCTCCTTTCAGCCACTAAAGTCGATCAAGAACTATGGCACCGTAGACTTGGCCATCTGTCATCATTAGTGTTGTACCATCCATCTTGGAATCGCTTAAACTTTTTCCTTTCAATAAAGAAACGCATGTGTGCGATGCATGTCAACAAGCGAAAGCTCATAGGTTACCTTATAGTCCTTCCTCTCGAGTGTCTACCACTCCATTAGAACTAGTCCACTTAGATGTTTGGGGTCCTACCCTATCATCTTTAAATGGTCATAAGTATTATGTTCTATTTATTGATGATTTCAGTCGTTTTACTTGGCTTTACCTTCTCAAGCACAAATCAGATGTAGAGCATGTCTTTCTTCAATTTTAGCAGCTTGCTGAGAAGTTGTTGAATGCCAAAATCAAATCTGTCCAATCAAATGTGTGGTGGTCAATATATCAAACTTCGATCCTATTTTGATTCCACCGGTATTGTGCATAGAATCTTTTGCCCTCACACTAGCCAGCAAAACGGTGTTGCCGAAAGAAAACATCCCCATCTAGTAGAGACAGGGCTTGCACTTCTTGCACAATCCTCCGTCCCTCTTCGTTATTGGGATGAGGCCTTTTTATTTGTATGCTAATTCATCAATAGAATGCCAAGTAAAGTTATACACAATCAAGCACCTGTTGTGTGTCTCCTAAAGAATCCAGCGGACTACTCTCTCCTCAAAATATTTGGTTGCGCTTGTTGGCCAAATTTGCATTCATATAATAGTCGCAAAATTGAGCTCAGATCTAATTGATGTGTTTTCCTTGGTTACAGTGACAAGTATAACGGTTACAAATGTCTAAATATTATTACGAGACACATATACATATCACCCGATGTAGTATTTGATGAGAAGGTGTTTCCCTTTGCCACTATATCTGAAAATTCCTCACCTGAGTCTGTCACCGAGCCACAAATTCCTATCATATTTTCTTTGGTTCTGCCTCTTGCACCGTCCTCGTTCGAACCAGAAATAGATCGATAATGATCATGCTATGGGTGGTAATCCTATTTTATTATCGACTGATAATGGTGCTGCAACTTTTCCTAATTTTGCAGATCATGCTTACTATGTCCATCAGGATGCAGTTCAACTAGAGGCACCTGCAGACCAGGAACCGGTCATACTGGTTGCTACCTCTCCTATTGAGTCAGACGCGCCACCTGCAGTAGAACCGGATGCTCCTATGCCAGCTGCACCGCCACCAATTCCTCGGGTTCGAACACGTCTAAGTCATGGCATCAGTAAACCCAAGGAGTATATAGATGGTATGGTGCGTTACCCCCCAAACAAGCGTGCTTTTCTTACATCTACAAGCTCTTGCCCTGCCGAGCCTATATCACATGTAGAGGCGGCCAAGTTCCCTGAATGGTAAGTCGCAATGGACAGTGAATATGTTGCATTGATGCGCAACAAGACATGGCGGCTCATCCCTCACCAAGCACTCCACAATGTTGTCGGTTGTCGATGGATTTTTAAAGTGAAAAGCAAGGCAGATGATGCACTGGATCAGTACAAAGCTCGGCTGCTTGCAAAAGGCTTTACACAGCGGGAGGGCATTGATTACGGCGACACGTTTAGCCCTGTGGTAAAGCCCACTATAGTGCGCCTAGTACTCTCATTGGCTGTGTCTTGTGGCTGGCATTTACGACAGATTGATATTCAAAATGCCTTCCTCCATGGTGATCTCTCTAAAGATGTATTTATGCAACAACCGCTAGGCTATGAAAACTCTCAGCATCCAGATTATGTATGCAAACTTGACAAAGCCTTGTACGGTTTCAAGCAGGCTCCTCGAGCATGGAATGCTAAACTCGGTATGAAGCTCTTAGCGTTTGGGTTCGTGGCATCCAAGTCTGATTCCTCGCTCTTCATTTACATCGCAAGCTCCAACAAGAAGGCGTCTGATCAGCTCCTTTGCCAACTGTCCAGTGAGTTTGCAGTCAAGGACCTTGGCTCGTTGCATTATTTTCTGGGAATTGAGGCCACATATCACCGAGACGGAGTAGTGCTCACGCAAGGCAAATATGTTCAAGGCTTGCTGCACCGTACCAACATGAAACTAAGTAAACCGACAGATACACCAATGTCAAGTACTGAGAAGCTATCAAGGGAACATAGCAAGGCCATCAGTGACCGTGATGCCCTCTTGTCCAGAAGCATCGTGGGGGCACTCCGGTACTTAACTCTCAAGCGACCGGACATCTCCTTCTCTGTGAACAAGGTGTGCCAATTCTTACATTGTCCGACTGATGTACATTGGGCAGCTGTGAAGCGAATACTTCGATACTTGAAAGGTACATGCTATGTTGGATTGAAGATACGACGTTCATCCTCCCAAGATCTTAGCGCCTTTTTGAACTTTGACTAGCGGGACGATCTACGGGAGGATTTGAAATGTTTTGTGGTCCAAACTTGGTGTCCTGTAGCTCTTGGAAACAACCACCCATCTCTCGCTCAAGCACAGAGGCAGAATACAAGGCTGTGGCAAATGCAACCACAAAACTTGTTTGGTTGGAGTTGATGTTGCGAGAATTAAAGGTTCCATCTCAAAGGCCCCGAAGTTGTGGTGTGACAATCTTAGTGCAACGTACCTCACTGCGAACCCAGTGTTCCACGCTCGCACTAAACACAATGAAATAAATTTTCATTTTGTGCAAGAACGAGTTGCACAATGACAACTCGAGGTACAGTTCATCTCTTCCGAAGATAAGTTGTAGACATCTTCACTAAGCCGCTACCGCGCCATGTGTTTCGCAAATTCTACAACAATCTCAATCTGCTAGAGATAGGTTGAGATTTAGGGGACGTGTTAAGAAGATAAACCATGTTGTTCTATAGATAGGATTCGATTAGGTTTAAACTGAGTTCTGTTGAGATTGTATTCGAGTACAGCTATAACCTCTCGTACGTATGTATCTCTCTGACTATATATACAAGTATAACCCACGATCAAATGTGATGCAATCAACCCAAAACCAATCTACTGGGTCGCTATTTTTATATTTTGAACCGGCGATCGACCATTGTCCAGCGTAAACATCACCAGGAGCATAAGTTCTGGGGCCGGCCACAGGGCGATGCACGCCAGAATCCACGAGGCCGGATTATGCATGAGTAGATTGGGAAGGCTGCTCAAGAACTCACCAGATTGTTGCAACCAGGAAAACATGGCAAACGGCAAGTGCACTCGGTCTGTGAGTAACCGAGAAGCATTACCAAATTGTACGCTTGTAGAGATGCCCTCTCCATCAACATAGCATTTATAAGTTATTTATCAGTGTTGCAGATTTTTCATTTGTAGCTACCTCTTTTTTTCATATAATTGTTGTAAGTCTCGTTGTGACAAATAAAGCAATGAGGAACAAGGAACAAGAGACATAATGTAGTCCGAGAGCTTTGAAATAAACATATTATGGAATAAGGAACAAGGAGGCCTAATAGGTAAATTGCCTGTCTGTCACTGGATGTTCACGGATGTGTGGTATATTATGAATCGCATAGTTATTTTCATATATAAGCAATTTGCTCAAATTAATAATGGGCCTTGACAGTCTATTGGACCTTAACGGGCCTGTTGAAAGAAGTATCCAGGAATTTATTTATTATACGACAATAGCAATGCCTTTCTACAACATATTGCAGAAAGTGGGAGCTTACTGCTACATCAACAGGGTAAAAGATAGAGGTGCCGACCAAGTTCATGGAAGCAAACTTTGCTCAGACATGCAACCATAAAAACTTTATAACAATTTGCAGAATTGCATTTGCTCAAGAAATTGGTAATGATTGAGGACCACACCCTACCTTCACCTGCAGACAGCACAAGTCGATGATCACATCTAAAGTTATCTGTTATCTTCTGTGGAAATTGCATGATCATCCAAGTAATAAAGGACCAAGTTCCTGATACAGTCCTATACGACAATACCTACTATTAAAGTTGTACATCAAAACAACCCATGCGATGCATAAACATAATTTTAATCAGGCAGATGCCATAGTAACTTTTATGTTTTCATATCCTTTGTCACACAGGAAGCACATTTTCACTTTGTAGGTTGTGACAAGAATTCTATGCTAAAATATAGTTTGGTTTCATGAAAGTCAGTAATATGAAACATTTTTTTTAGTTGCATCAAAGAATAGGCATATAGGTATGCAGCCTTAACATGTTATTTTCTTGCATAAAGAGCACGTCAAGCAGCAACATGAAACTGATATGGCCCTACAAAGAAGCCACGTACCATAGTTTCTTGCTCACTGCATCAGGTAGAAAATCGCCGTTTGCGCCTCTGAACATCAAACTCTACATCAAGGAGGCCAGTTATACCAGCTTTGATCTTCTGTCCTACTCGGACAGGACCAACACCCTCAGGAGGAGTACCTGGAAAGGATCCTATGAATAACGCACAAAGAGATCCCCAATGCACTAAAGCAACTGATTAGTAACAAAAAGAGACATTACCAGTTAATATCACATCGCCCTCCATTAATGTCATGATGGAACTGACATAACTGATTAGAAAAGGAATCTTGAATATCATGTCACTTGTAAGTCCTTTCTGTCTAAGTTCATCATCTACCTAGACATGGTTCCTCAATGTTTGTTAATGGTATGACATTGCTTCTATTACTTCAGGCTGCAATAAATAGATTCAGTACATATTTGTGTAATTACCTTTAGCCAGAGCTCTAAATCATAGGGATCAGTGATAGCTGATTTTGGAACCTATTTAATGGAGAAACCATCATCAATGACAGTGAAAAGCACATCTTATTACGATAATGGAATTACCTATATCATGTTAAGTGAGACGAATGATATGGAGAACATTAAAAGCATGAAATGCACAAGCCCACAACAGTGGGAGGTGTCAATTCGTTCCCACTATCCAGCACTTTTTCGTGCTCTCGACTTATTTCCTAGCGCTACTACTTTATTTCTGTTTGTGAGTAATAATAAACAAGACGAGTGCATATTCCATGTGTTTTCACCGACTAACTTTAAAATGAAAGTTAGGTAGATTTATTAGAAACAAATATGTACAGATGAAAAAGTATAATGTCCCAGTCTCTGAGTAAGAGAAACCATTGCTTACCACTGCACTAATTGGAGTGAAGGTGTCTTGTACTTTACCCAAAGTCCAAGGAAGACCTGCAGACTACAAATTCCATTGGTTAATAAGTATCAGAAATTTCGGGAAAAGAAAAAGATCTTAAATGACTCATTTCAAAAAAGAAAAGAAAATATCTTACATTATGGACCTGTGCATTTACTTATAAGGTCATGCTGATCTGTTATTACAAGTTTTGCACAGAGATAGTTCCAACACCATTATGTCAAATTTATTGGAGGGAGAAGATAGTAACAAGTAACAACATGCCAAGACAAAGAAGTACCCGGTTCATGTTTTAATAATTCACATGATCATAGAAAAGATGCAGCTTTTGAGAATACAATGTGAAGTTTGTTGCTGAATTTCTTTATGCAGGTTGAACTTTCATATCTATTTTTCAACTACTAATTGACCTGATCATTGAAAAGGAGAAACTTCCAAGACCATGATTAGCTTTTTGCTAAATTTCTTTTCGAAGGTTGAATGCTCTATTAATCTCGATTCTCGACAACCACCATGAATGGCAGATGGCAAGTAGCAACAATAATAGAACAGGTCGAACAAGACCAAAGAAAACAACAGCTGTTAGTGCAAACCTTAGAAGCGGATTGCAGATCATTTGATGACATGTCCAAAGCAAGCGCATAACCTGGGAAACCCCACTATGTAAGCAGTTACATAAAATGTACTATGTCACAGCTGCAAAACAAAACTGAAGCACACAGAGTGAGCCCCAAAAATGCTCTATTTTCCGGAGTACTCAAAGAAAGAGAGGAAACCTACCAAACAAGACCACAAATAGTCAAACACTGAAGCTTTTCACTCGAGTTGCCTCTCACAAAAAACGCAGACTACAAATAGATGTCAAGTCAAGCCATTTGCCAGCATGAGTATTGAGAAGAGAACACATCCAGCACCAGACAGGCAAACAGCACAAGAAAATGTGATTTCGCTCAGCAAAACAGGCATTTAAGAATGGTGACCAAGAGCTTGTCTATTCTAAAATCCACATTTGCATTTTCCACCAGGCTTGTCAAACATCAAGAGATTAATATCTTTTTTGGAATTGCTCAAAGTCATTGCCCTCGTTCTCTCAGACCGATGTCCAAATCATTTGCAATTGCTGAATCCAAGTTCCCACAGTTTTTATAGCACGAGGCATATCCGAGCTGATTTTGCAAGCAAAAGTACAAACGATATGAATCGTTACCAAACTATGCAATTACGCTAGTTTTCCTCCACGAACGAGAATGCAAATCTCTCATGTCGCACAATTTTTCAGATCACTTGTTGCAACACTACCTCTTAAGAGCGGTAATCGCGGAGATACGGCATCTCATAAGTATGGCTCTTAATTACCTCCAACGAAGTCCATAGCGGAGGCCTCGGGGACGTCGCGCGCGCGCCGGGAGATGACGACGGCGAGCTCGACCTCGTGGTGCAGCGACTCGAGCGGCTCGGGCACCTCGATGGCGCCGGCGGTCGGGCCCGCGTGAAGGAATGACGACGTGGGCTTCAGGAAAAGCACCGGTTCCTACAAGAAGAGTAACAAGGCCGGCGCCGCCGCCGGGGCCGCGACCGAATCAGAGACCGCGCAGGAGGAAGGGTGCCCAGCGTCCTGGGGTCGAAGGGGGTCGAAGGGGCATGGTATGGAGCTTGAGGCCAGGGTTACCGAGATCCTTGGCGCGGGCAACGTAGTTGCGCCCGGCCCCGACGATCTTCGTGCTCGCCGCGAGGAGCCTCTGCGCCGCCGCCGCTGCCGCCATGGCCGGGAGAGCTGCGACTTCCGAGCTGAGGCGGCCTCGAGGTGGCGACGGAGAAGCAAACAGAGACGAATGGTTTTCCCGGTGATAAATGGATCTTACTACGACGTTTGGACTAATACATAGGTAAGGCCCAGATGCAGGCCTACTGGGCCCATGCCTACTTCCATGTCAAGATATTCACAGACTATATATTTTCTCCTCTAAAAAAAAACTACATAATTTCCTTCCTTAAGAAAACTTATATGCCAGAAAGGGGGGAGCCTCCATAAAACCCTAGCCATTGGCCTCATCTTCGTCTCTCATCAGTCTCCCTCCTCACTTCCTTAGTTTCTCCTTGGCATTGAGCGAATGAGGGGCCGATTGATTTCTCAATGTATTTTTGTACTTCTCCACTTGTATCTGTTCTTTTTTCTACATCAAATTTTCTAATGTTAGTTCTTATCCGGTGGGTCACTAACCAATTTTATTTACATGTTATGGATTTATCAGACTGACTCATTTAGATGAGGATAGTGACTCGTACATTAGAAACCGACACCAAGACGAGTCGGGTGCAAAATAATCCATCTATAATTTTATTCCAACAAACAATACCTTTTACCGAGGTGAAGATCATGCATATTAATGAAGACCATCGACAATCTACTTACCATTTGTGTTGTCAGCGGCAATGAAGATAGAATTGTAAGATAAACAAGCCAAGCGCATTCATCAACTAATGGACTAGCATGTTGTCCGTCTTTATTTATTCTTTAGGGTAAAGAGAGATTATACTAGATCATTAAAGATAGTGTTCATATAGTCGTTCATGCAAAAAAGTAGAAATACATTCGAGTATATGAAAACCCCAATGGCCAGAAACAACATCCCTTCTAGCAATTTGAACCAATTTGTGGGCCACTTGATTAGCATCTCTCTTTATCTTCTTCACTTACACTTGAGGCAAAGTATGCATGACAAATCTACAGAAATGCCTATCCCAGATGGTACATCCTTGACGGTTCAACAAAATCGTCATGGATTAGGGACATCCGAGACGGTTCAATAAAGCTCACCATCTAGGAAATAATCAGATACCTCGGTGCAATAATGAACTGTCTCGGATAAGGCCACATTCTAGACGGTTTTGTATAAGAACCGTCTGGGATAACAACCGAGACAGTTGAAATATGAACCATCTGGGATGTGGCCTTTTTCCCAGACAGTTCTTCACATGAACCGTCTAGGATAGGTTCACATCCCAGACGGTTGATACTTTGAACCGTCTCGAATGTGAAACCCTATATAAGACCAGAGCCCGATCGGTAAAATCTGGCTGTTAGGTTGGGCTGACGGCTAGTGGGCGATTTGGGTGATTTCTGTGACTTGATTTGAAATTGGGCCTAATTAGTGGAGATCAAGGTTGTCAAAAGTTACTTGTTCATTCTAATTATATTGTATTCCTCTCCATATCCTTGCTAATTTTGAAAAGAGAGCTAGAATAGGTTAATTCCTATTAATTATGGAATTAGACCTATGATGCATGTGTAGGCAGATATATTTAGATAGTAGAGGATTATTTAGATCAATACAAATGTCTTAGGGTTTAGAACTACCTAGCAATTGGAATTTTATATGCATATAGTTTGTATTTTGATGAAGAAGTAAAGAGTAGCTAGGCACTTATTTTATAAATTGTACTTTAAATCATTATGCTTGTTATGGAGGGACGATGAATCTTAATAAAATCTTTGTATTAAAAACGTAAATAGATCGAAGGTGGGTGTATAATGAGAGTCGTTATAATGAAGCCACATCAATGACGTTTCTTATTTTACAAGAGCCAAAGAGGAGGATATGTTGAATAAGGGGAAAGAGTGGATGCATTGTCCATGCTTTGATTGTGAGATCATAAGATGTGGCAGAACTCAAAGTAGATCAAGAACCACTTGATCCAAAGGGGTTTTATGAAAGGTGAACTAAGCATGGTGAAAAGGAGGTGATAGATGAAGACAATGATAGCATTGTGGACAACCAAGTCAATGATATGCTGGACATAGGCAATGATGATAGGCTAGATGACGGCGATTGTGTTGGTGTTTGATCAGATGCCCATTAATGAGGATGCCTTGCCCGATCTGGATCAGATGCTGCGTGATGCATAAGGAAACAATGATGACAGAGGCTATGATGAATTTTGGGCTTACTCGGAGAAATCTTTGTATCCGAGTTGCAAGAAAAGTACTCAAAGTTGTCTTCCTTATTAGAACTTCTGAGGCTGAAGGCAGGAAAGATATGTCCTAACAAGAGCTTCATCGTGTTATTAGATCTTTTGGCAGACATGCTTCTAGGGGAGAATGAATTGCCCACAACCACTTATAGAGGAAATAAGATTATTTGTTTTTTGGGAACGAAAGTAGAAAGAATAAATGCATTTCTAAAGGACTATATCCTTTATGGTAAAGAGTGTGCAAACTTGCGTTCATGTCCAATGTGCAAAACATCTCGATACAAGTGTAAGAGCCAGTTAGACATCATTAATGATGACACCAAGGTGATGAAAGGAACTCCAGAAATGGTTGCTTGATATTTTCCTGTAGCTCCTCAGTTGAAGCATTTGTTTGCGAACCGAAATGATGGAAAACTATGACACCCTGCTGATGCAGCCCAGTGGAGAAACATCAATAGAAAGTACTCATGGTTTGGTATAGAAGCCAGGAATATAAGGTTTGGATTGAGTACTGATGGAATGAATTTTTTTGGCAACATGAGCAACCAACATCGCACTTGGCCTATGAATCTCTGTAACTATAGCCTTCTACTTTGGTTGTGTATGAAGTGGAAGTACATCATGATGGCTATACTTATCCAAGGTCCGAAGCAACCAGGGAATGACTTTGATGCGTACGTTGCGTCAGTAGTGGATGATTTGTAAATCCTGTGGACAGAAGGGGAACAGGTTTAGGATGCTGACAAATGTGAGTACTTCACCTTACACTGAATGTTGTTCTTGGTCGTCAATGATTATCTTACCTTTGGTAACATGTCGGGCTAGACTATAAAAGGAAAAATCTTGTTGCAATGTTTGGATGATACAGTGAGTGTGAGGTTGAACAACTCTCGCAAAAACAGTATACATGCGACACCGTCACTTTCTTCGGAGGAGTCACCCATACCACAGGATAATAAATCAATTTGACAGTAAAATAGTACATGGTTCAAAACCATTGCCTTTTAGCAGTACAGAGGTGCAACAGATGGTTAAGGATATCACTGTTTTTCTTAGGAAGGGACAAAAGAAACCAAAGAAGCCCGTTGAGAAGAGTATCTAGAAAAAGACATCAATACTTTGTGACCTTTCTTACTGGAAGGATCTAGAAGTTTAGCATTGCATCGATATACGTAGAGAAGAATATATGCGAAATCATGCTTGTTCTCTTACTGAACATTCATGACAAAATAAAGGATCGCCTTAAGGCATGCTTGGACTTGGCCGATATGGGCATCAGACCTGAGTTAGCACCAATAGATACTGAGAAAGGCCACAAGTTCCTTCCCCCTACTTGTTACGCTTTATCTAAGTCCAAGAGAATTGAACTATGCAGCTTCTTGTATAGTGTTAAAGTTCCATCAGGTTATTCTGCGAACATAAAGAAACTTGTTTCCATGGAAGACTTGAAATTAATTGGCATGAAGTCTCATGATTTTCATGTGTTGATCACCTAGATGCTCCTAGTAGCAATCAGAAATATCTTGTCGATCGATGTTAGGGAGACAATCATGAGATTTTATTTTTTCTTTAACACAATTTCTTAGAAGGTCATGGATCTTGGTGGACTAGATTATCTGCAAGAGGAGATGATGAAGACTCTATGCTAACTTAGGATGTATTTTCTACTATATTTCTTTGATATCATGGAACATCTCATTGTTTACCTTGTTTACAAGATAAAGACGTACAAGCCTGTGTTTCTACGGAACATGTATCCCTTCGAGCGGTACATGGGAATTCTCAAGTACTATGCGCAGAATCGATCTTGGCTGGAGGGCAGTATTGTTGAAGGTTATGCTTCAGAAGAAGTTATTGAGTTTTGCATCGATTACATGGTTCAGGCCCAATCGATTGGTGTGCCTTAATATCTACATGAGGGAAGACTTCAATGAATCAGTACTCTCAAAAAATAATCATTCCAGATTTTTGAACACGACGCACTTGCTCGAGCCCACTTCACAGTGTTGCAACACATGACTATAGTTTCACCATATATTCAAGCGCATGAAGACAAGCTAAGGACAGAGTATTCGAAAGCAACTGATCCTTGGAGGATGAAAGAGCACAACATTTAATTCAATGATTGGTTCAATGAGTGAATATGTGGGGGATCATCTACTCATACTCTGACATGGTTGGAAAAGGATCATCCTTTACAATTACAGCTTGGCAAGGATACAACATAAATGGGTACACATTTTGTACTAAGACTCAAGATGCAAAAAGCCCTACCAGAATAGCATTATCTGCATTGATGCCCAAGATATAGCTGATAGGAAAAGGTCATACTACAGGTTCATATAAGAAAAATGTCGTACTATGGGTTTACGATTCTGTTGTTCCGTTGTCATTGGGTTAATATACAACACGTCAAACTGGACAAGTACAGATTAACCACCGTCGACCTCGACCATATTGCATACAAAGATGAATCATTCGTGCTTCCCAACCAAGTTGATCAAATCTTCTGTTTAACTGACCCCACAAATAAGAAGCACCATATAGTTATGCTTGGAAAAAGAAGTATTGTGAAGGTTCAATATGTAGTGGACGAGGAAATTTGATGACTTGCTGCCTATTGGGAACCATATAAGGGTCGAGAAAGAACAACCTGCGAAAACCTGCTATAAACGTGACGATCATTCGGAAGGAATAGTGTTGTAATGGAAAAGTTGAATAACATATTTTTCTAATGGAATGATGAATGAAATATTTATGTAATGTATAAATTTAAAATATATCATCCTTTGAGCCTAACAATTTTAAATCATACTAGAAAATATGCAAAACAAAGGAACTAAGGTATATGGAAAAATTGCTGGAAATATCTAGATGGTTGAGAGTGATGAACCGTCTAGGATATTCATCACTTTCAACCATCTAGGATAAGTGAACCATCTAAGATAAGCCATACCCTAGATGATTCCTAGCATTGAACCATCTGGGATTTGGCCCCATATATAAAGTTGGGCTAGGGTTCCATGCGCCTGTTACACAAATTTCAAATCTTGCTCCTCCACACCCTTTGCCCTCCCTCCTCCATGCCAACCACCGAGGAATCCTCCTCCTCACCCTAGCCCTCGCCCTCGCCATTGCCCGCTGCCGCTGCCACTCTCCTCATCCACACTACCGCCTCCTCCCCAACTTGACGCGGGTGGTCGCCTCCAATGCCAACCACATGCTCCTCCTTCTCCTCGATGTGGGCCACCGCCTCCTCCTTGACATGGGCCACCGCCTCCTCCTTGATGAGCTCGCCCTTGTTGCTACCGCCTCATTGACCTCGACCAACACCAGCCATCGTGTGTTTCCTCCAAGCAGGCCACTACCTCGACCGATGCTGGCCACCGTTCTCCTCGTCCACAACAAGGTTTCTTCTTCCTCTCTGTTCTTCCTCATAAAATGTAACTAGGATTAACAAAATGTAATTAGGGTTTAGTTCTTGGTGAATGTAGTTAGGGTTCCTGTTTGGTGAAATAAGATATTCAGGTTTAGCAAAATGCTCGCTGTTTGGTTAGGGTTCTTGTAATTAGGGTTCTTTTTTGGTGAATTAGGGTTATTGTCATTATATGATCGCAATTTAGTGAATTAAGATATTTATATGCTCACTGTTTAGGGTAAGAAAAATGCTTGTTGTTTGGTAAATTAAGATATTTATATGCTCTCTGTTGAGGTTAGCAAAATGCTCATTGTTTGGTGAATTAAGATATTTATATGCTTGCTATTTAGGGTCATATAAATGTAATTAGGGTTCTTGTTGGTCAATTGGTGAATGTTTGCAAAAGTGATGTTAATCTTGGTGAATGGTCATTGTAGGGTGTTGTTAATTTTGCTATTTATATGCTTGCTGTTTTCGTGCTTGCTATTTATTGGTGAGATTTTTTAATCATGAAAATATTAATTATTATGTCATTATGTTAATATCAATTTTTCATTAACAAAAATAGTCAAAATGTCGGCCAATGATTCATCGCCGCCGAGCTCGCCGGTGAATCAGGGTCACCGCGAGCGTCCGACTCTTCGGCGGCCAATAAGACTTGCTATGGTAGAAAACCCACAAAGAACCCCTCTGGTCGCCATCCAATTACAAGCGTAGCTCATGATTTTGGGGCTCTAGCATCTCCTACCAAAACCGCTCAGAAGTTCAAGATGATAAGCGGGGTAGTAGCAAGGGAACGGGTGAAAATACCATAAAGGACTGAAGGCGCCTTAACTTTGAGCAGCGCAACCTTATCGTGGACGACATAATAGAGTCATTCGAGGTGCCTGATGAATGGAAGGAGGGCATGCGACAATTCATGCTAATGATGGCTAGCAAGGGTTGGAGGCATTTCAAGTACACCCTCATCAAAAATTATTTGAAGGAGAAAAAAGAGCCCTTCGAGATGTACTCATGTGTGAAAGAAACTAACTGGGAGCAATTTGTGGCGATGAAGATAATGCCTGAACTCCGCCGTGGCCGGTCCCAAGCCCGGGTAAAGGAGGAGGGTTGTGTTAGGCTTAGCGAGCCAACGTAAAAACCCAGCCATTTTTATGGATTTGAAACCCAATAGAAATTCGTTAGGGCATCACCCTCTTAGCGACGCACCATATCGGAACCTGGGTGTGGTGTTAAATGAGCAAGGGCCGGGTCATCACTCCCTTAGTGGCGCGCTACATCAGCGCCCGGATGTAGTGACAAGTGTGCAAGGGTCTTCGCATTTTGCTCGACGAATGCCAAGGGTAAGGAAGCTAGTCGATGCAAATAGGGTTCGTGTGGGTAGTTGGAATGTAGGGTCCTTAACTGGAAAGCTATGAGAGTTAGTTGATGTTGCGATTAGGAGACGTGTAAATATCCTTTGTGTCCAAGAGACTAAATGGACGGGCCAGAAGGCGAGGGAGGTAGAGAATACTGGTTTTAAGCTATGGTACTCAGGGTTAGTTGGGAATAGGAATGGTGTAGGCATTCTGATTGATAAGAACATCAAGAATGGAGTAGTGGACGTCTGGAGACAGGGAGATAGGATTATCCTAGTCAAGCTAGTCATTAGGGATTTGGTCCTAAATGTTATTAGTGCTTATGCCCCACAAGGAGGTCTTGATATGAGCATGAAGAGGCAATTCTGGGAAGACTTAGAGGACATGGTTAGAAGTGTACCTACTAATGAGAAACTCTTCATAGGAAGAAATCTCAATGGCCATGTGGGTACATCAAATGTGGGGTTTGAGGGGGTGCATGGGGGCTTTGGGTATGGCGATAGGAACCAAGAAGGCAAGGACATCTTAGATTTTGCTCTAGCTTTCGACCTAATGGTAGCTAACACCTTTTTGAGAAAAATGCAATCCCATTTAGTGAACTTTAGCACTGCTCAGCACTCCAGCCAAATTGATATTGTCCTTACTAGGAGGGTGGATAGACGTGTTTGTGTAGATTGCAAGGTGATACCTGGAGAGTGTGTTGTCCCACAACATAAGCTGGTGGTGGCTGATTTTTGCTTTCTTTTATGGGTTCCTCGGGACAAAGGTGACAAAATTATGAGAACAAAGTGGTGGAAGCTCAAAGGGGAAGCACAACAGATCTTTAAGGATAGGATGATAGGAGGACCATAGAACGAAGAGGAAGACGCGAATAGCATGTGGATGAAGATGGCAACTTACATTCGAAGGGTGGCTAGGGAGGTGCTTGGAGTGACCAAAGGAAAGAAATGCGAACCTAAAGACACCTGGTGGTGGAATGAGGATGTCCAAAAGGCTATTAAGAAAAAGAAAGAATGCTATAAATGCTGGCATCATGACAGAAGCACAAACAACATGGAGAAGTACAAAGATGCCAAGAAGAAAGCAAGGCGAGCTGTGAGTGAAACAAGGGGGCGGGCTTATGATGAGCTATACCAGCGATTAGGCACAAAGGAAGGTGAAAATGATGTCTACAAGATGGCTAAAATTCGCGAGAGGAAGACAAGAGATTTTAACCAAGTTAAATGCATTAAGAACGAGACAAATCGACTTCTAGTGAAAGACGAGGAGATCAAGAACAGATGGAGAGATTACTTTGATGAATTGTTCAACGGGGGGAATGAGAGGATTATTCTTGAGTTAGACGACTCCTTTGATGACACCAATAGGCGTTTCGTGCAGAGGATCCAGGAGTCCGAGGTTAAGGAGGCCCTAAAAAGGATAAAAGAAGGCAAAGCGTTGGGCCTTGATGATACCCCTATTGAGGTGTGGAGATGTCTTGGAAACATGACAGTAGTATGACTAACTAAGCTATTCAACCGCATCTTTCGGTCAAACAAGATGCCCGAAGAGTGGAGGAAGAGTATATTAGTACCTATCTTCAAAAATAAGGGAGATATTCAAAACTGTACTAATTACCGAGGAATTAAGCTTATGAGTCATACTATGAAGCTATGAGAGAGAGTGATTGAGCATCGACTAAGAACATTAACGAACGTTACAAAAAAACAATTTGGTTTTATGCCTGAGAGATCGACCATGGAGGCGATTTTCTTGCTACGTCAGCTTATGGAGACATATAGGGAGCAGTAGAAGGATTTAAATATGGTATTTATTGACTTGGAGAAGGCGTATGACAAAATACCAAGGGCAGTCATGTGGTGGGCGTTAGAAAAACATAAAGTCCTAACAAAGTACGTTACCCTCATCAAGGATATGTATGATAACGTTGTGACAAGTGTTCGAACTTGTGACAGTGAAACCGATGCCTTCCCAATTAAGATAGGACTACATCAAGGGTCAGCCTTGAGCCCATACCTTTTTGCCTTAGTGATGGATGAGGTCACGAGGGATATACCAGAAGATATTCCTTGGTGTATGCTCTTTGCTGACGATGTGGTGCTAGTAGACGAGAGTAGGATGGGCATCAATAGGAAATTAGAGCTGTGGAGACAAACTTTAGAATCGAAAGGGGTTAGACTTAGTAAAACCAAAATCGAGTATATGAGGTGCGATTTCAGTGGTGTTAGGTGTGAGGAGGGAGAGGTTAGTCTAGAAGGACAAATAGTGCCTAAGAAAGACATTTTTATCGATGAGGATGTTAGCCACAGAATCAAAGCAGGGTGGATGAAATGGCGACAAGCATCTGGCATCCTTTGTGACAAAAAGGTCCCACAGAAGCTAAAAGGTAAGTTTTATAGGACGGAGATTAGACCTGCGATGTTGTATGGAGCAGAATGTTGGCCCACTAAAAGACAACACATCCAGCAAATAAGTGTCACAGAGATGCGTATGCTACGGTGGATCTGTGGGTATACAAGAAGGGATCGAATTTAGAATGAGGATATGCGTGATAGGGTAGGGATGGCACCAATTGAAGAGAAGCTTGTTCAACATCGACTAAGATGGTTTGGACATATCCAACGGAGGCCTCCAGAAGCACCGGTGCATAGCGGTATTCTAAGATCTATTGACAATATTAGGAAGGGCAGGGGACGACCAAAGTTGACATGGAAGGAGGCAGTAAAAAGAGACTTAAAAGATTGGAATGTATCTAAGGTTTTGTCTCTAAATAGGACCGCGTGGAAATTAGCGATCCACGTGCCCGAACCATAATTTTCTTTCTAAGTCTTTTTCTTTTATCTTTTGGCTTATGAATTTTTTATTGGGTTTCATCTCTAGCCTACCCCAACTTGCTTGGGACAAAAGGCTTAGTTGTTGTTGAAGATAATGCCTGAATTTCAACATCAAAGTGAAGAACACAAGGATCTAGTGGCAAAGAACTTACAACCACATAGACTTGGCACACGTGGATACATGGGTAAAAGAAAGATATTAGAAAAGGATGACGAAGAGGCACGCCATTTGGGCATAGAAGAACTTTTTTCCAAAATCCAAATCCCCTGCGCCCGAGACTGGTGTAGAAGAAGGTCAACTGCTAGCTCAAGGGGGGAGGTCCAATTTCCTAACCCTGTAGACCGGGAAGTCTACGAACGATTGGTAAGCTAATGGCCACCTAGTTTTGCAATTTGTCGATAACTTTTAGGTTCCTGAAATAATTTTGGGGTTTTGCAAGACTCATTGAGTGAACAATCTTCCCAAGGCTCATCCGTTTCTGACAGGATGAATGATATACTCAACGTGGGAATTAGGACAAAGAAGCACCCAGGACGTACCCGGGGTCACAGAGTCCTCATAACGTGGGACAAAGCATTCCCACAAGCCATCGCTGCCCTATCTAAGGAAGAGGAGAAGAGAGTTAAAGAGATGGCGAATGTCTAGTAGATTAAAGAGAACTTACACCGGAGTTCGAGAAATTGATTCATATTAGGGTAAACATGGCTCTTGATGCCCGCATGCAACAAGAACACCCTAGCTCTGGTGGCTGATGGAGTAGCTATGTGTCTGTGGACCATGATGATCTGGATGATATTGGTGCTAGATACTCGGTGGATGACATCCAATGTCCCACCAAGTGCTCTCTTCATGTGAAGTGCATGAGTGTCTCTGTAGAGGCTGCTTGTACAGTGGCGTTTCCACCCACTGAAGGGGAATTGTTGCACGGTGTCCCAACCAGTCGCGGTTTCACAAGGTGCAGCTTGGACCTCGTTCACTACTCATTCAAAAAAATACCGCTACCACGTTCTGATGAAGAGTTTCAGGTTTTAACCCAAGACATTGGGTCATTCATCCAGTGGCTGAAGAGGGACATAGTATTGTAGGATGCACCACCCACAGTAGCACCTTCGTAGCTTCCTTAGATCTCTCAGCTCTTAGCTCCCAGTTGCTTCCATCGAGTAAGAATCTCAAGAGAATCTAAGTTGTCCTGCTCAGATCAAACTAACTACACAGACAGTGCACGAGTCGGAGAACACTATGCTAGTTCAGCATTTGATCCCTTCTCCGGTGAAGGCAACATATGAAAAGTGAGCCATGAAGAGCTTGAAGAGTGCTAAGGGAAAAAAGGAGCTGATCAACTACGAAAATCACCCTTTCATGGAGCCAATCAGGCGGTTCATTCTTAGAGAACCAATGCTATCAGCTAAAGAACTGAACAAAGTAGTGCTTGTTTGGCAGACTTTTCAACAAATATACATGGAGAACTCGAACAAGCCACCTGAAAATAAGGAACTGGTATAACCACTTGGCTCAAGCCGGACCATTTTCACCACGTGGCGGGTGATGTGGTCGTGGAATATGCAGATATCTTCCTCCTCTACAACCTAAGGGAGTTGGATGCCTCCTTGATGAGAATCTGGACATTGTAAGTCTTTACGTAGAAATTTCCATATTCACTTGCAATTTTTTGAATTAATGTATATAACAAGTTTGTTTTGTACATCTACACATAATTGCTCCAGTCAGAGCAAGGAGACAACCAATGGGTTTCCTCGATCCACATTTGGTCTCCGAACAAAGCATGGATACCAATGAAATTCTTTTCGAGAGATACGTGGTAGATTCATTGTGGAGTCAATAGGATAAGGACTCCTTGCCTTCAAACGGGAGTGATCGATGCTCATACTTCATCCTTCATGTAGTTTATACACAATATCGGTTATATATAACCATGCAAACCTACTCTTGTAGCTATCACTGGATCTTGATGTGATAATACCCCAAATGGAATAAGGTTATATATATTGATTTCTATAAGTGTCAGAACCACAATTTCACGCATATAACCCAGTTAATCGACATGTCATTAATTAACACATTTGCCTCTTTATACAATTGTTTTTATTCATTTATTTCCTAATTTCCTTAAAAAATTGAAACACGCAGGGTGTTTGCCACTTACTTATCCCATGGAGGGAGATCCAATTTAGCATCCCACAAAAAATTAAAACACGATTTTAATTTCAAAGTCTTCCCTAAATACAAAATAATATTTTATACCTTTACTTTTAATAAATATTCTCCTCTCAAACTTAGACATTTTCACTTTGCTGTGCCCCCAGCAATCAAAAGAAACCAACCTTTGTGGGTACTACGCCTGCCATCATATGTGGCAGCTCATGGCATCTTCGAAGACCCAAAATGTTAAGGTTTGTCCGTCCTACCACTACTTCTTCATATATTCATATCTTACATATATACATGAATTTAATCTTACTCCATATAGGTTGGCATTGATATTGGAACAAAAATGATGACGAAGGCCGAGCTCATGGAGATTAAGAGGGAGTTCGTCTTATTCTTCATTGACCAAGTAACCATCATCAAGAGCGAGCGCCATCAACCTAGCTAGCTGCGAATGTGAACTAAAATGAGTGGTTCTAATATGTCGATACTTAGAAGTTCATTTGTTCTTCATGTACTTAGTTATGTGGACATTGAGGAGACGTTAATATATTCATTCTATCCATATTTTCTTTATATCAAAAATCTGTTTATTTGCTGTGAATGTGAATATATACCTATGAATGTGAAATCTATGAAATTTTCTATTTAGGAAAGAAATAAAAATAAAACAAACATTGTTGTCATAATTGATATCCTACACGGACCGTGTAGGATATCAATTATGATAGCAATCTCACATAACTTTCCTAGACAATTCAAATCTAAAGAACTGTCTGTGATATAGACGTAATCCTAGACGGTTCAATTATGAGAACCGTCTAGGATGTGATGTAATCTAAACCGTTTTAATAATCGTCTATAGTAAGAGCCAACTATCCACGACACATGTTCGTAGACGGTAGCCAAAATCATCTCTGATGACGATTTTGAACTGTCTGAACGTAACCTTTTTATAATAGTGATACTCCATCCATCAGGAGGTCCGATCCAGTGTTTGTATTCATTAGCACAGACCCTCAGACACTGATTAGTGAAGTCTATCCCAGTTTTAAGCATTGAACCTTTTCCCTTAGAACCATCAGACTGTTGTCGGATCGGTAACAAAATTTGGATATAGTTTTGTAGAAATTCCACTGATCCATCAATCGTACACTCACCATTACCATGATAATATCATTCCTCAAATGCCAAGCTCTCCACAACATGAGCAACTCCAATGATCTGATACCCTTATTAACCAAAACCAACAACAAAATAAGCCAATCAGGGCCAGAGCACATAAAAGAACTTTCGGCCGGTAAACTCCACAGTTTTGGAGACTGTGCCGTAAAGTTTTTGCCTTTGCAGACATAACCGTGGCATGATAGCTTGATTCTTCTCCCATACGACATATGTCACAAGTGTTAATATCCTCAAGTGTTCGCCTCCATTTATTCTTCTTTGTCGGGAGTCCGTCAATCTCCAAACGGCAGCCAATTTTTTTACTTTGCTTGGAACATCAGCAGACCAGATAGTGTTCCACAACTTCCTCTCCCCAACATCAGCTTCACTTCTTCCACTTCGCCGCGCATCAGGCAGATTAGCTCGTTGTGCAAACTTGTAGGCACTTTTTACTGAAAACATACCACTTTTATCATAATGCCAAGCAATATAGTCTTCCTGCTCCCTAGAAGGTGTCTGCAGCTTCAATATTTCCCGAGCATCATGAGGGAAAGGATATGTTGAATCAAAGGGACATCCCACTCTCTCTTCCCAGCCACCATGAGCTGAGAAACCCACTTCAACGCGAATGAATCTCTTGCCGGTCACCATCACGGAAGCCTCTCGTGAGATCCAATTATCACGCCAGATGCGGACTTTATTACCTTTACCAATTCGCCAGATGATACCTTTTTTGAGAAGGTCAAGTCAATGTTCGATTCCTTTCCAAGCTGGTGAAGCATCTGATGTAAAAACGATGGATTTTGGATCAACCTCCAAGCTTGGCGAGCAAAGTAAGAGATGGACACATTTGTACTTTTTAATTGAATTATTAATATAAATAGGTGGATATTTAAATTTATTCTTTTTTGCATCCGAATTTTTTTCTCTGCGAGGCCGAGTTACTCCAAATCTGATTGGCAGATTGAACGAAGCATATATCAAGATCAATTAGTTGATTTGAATCAGCAACTCAACATAATGAACTCATTCACTGGTGACACTACAATTATGACTAGCTTGGGAAATGCCGCTGCCGTCTCTTCGGAGATATCCGACAAAAAATGCTCGGACTCTACAGCCTCTGCCTACAGGGCGCAGTTCTAAAGCTCTATTTGCACTATCTACAACGGATGGGCACCACTGAAGTACAAATTCTTCGCTTAGCTTGCCTTCCAAAATAGGTCATAGACCTCTGACAGGCTTCAAAAGTGTGGCCAGCCTCACCAACCTCACTGTGTCCTCTGTAGGCGCGACCCCGAATCAGCCTTGGACCTTCTAATCTCTTGCAGGTGCTCAAAGTGTTGAGCCATTAACCCTGCTGCTCGTTAATGTTAGGTTTGTTTGAATCAATGACAAATAAAGCCGGTCATGTAACGTGAGCATGTTCACGACTTGGCCGGTAAATTAGCTGGGTTAGTTAGCTGCGGTTGATCGCGTCGTGGGATGGCACGAGCTGTATGCGATCGTGACGCGGCAGAGTCAGAGGAGTGATCGAGTGATCGTGCGATGGCGTGGTCGTTGCGCTCGGTCATGCCTCAAGTTTAGGGAGTAGTTTGTTAGCATGTAACAGACTATAAATAAGAGAAGAGAAGAAGAAAACGTCGCAACGTTACGCGGCACAAAAACACTCTTCTGCGTCATGCTCCATTTGTGTCTTCCAGCTCCAGGTGTTCACGTGTGTTAGGTTTAGCCACGACATTTGGTACCAGAGCGTGTTGACGTCTCTGGGATCATGGACGGTGGAGCTGATCAGAGGTCCAGGACGCCTCCGTGGACACGTGCAGAAAGCCGCGGACGCAGTCGGGGACGAAGGGGCGGCAACGAGGTCGTCATCCACGAGCGTGTGGTGCAGGAGCGCTACATCCCGAGCGGCAGCGCCATCTACCCAACCCTCACCGCGACGAACTACATCGAGTGGGCCCTGGTGATGCAGATCACCATGGAGTCCCAGGGTTTGTGGGATGCGGTGGAAGGCAACGCGGCGAGCATACGCGACGACAAGTTTGCGCTCGCTGCAATCCTGCGGGCCGTGCCAAACGAGATGATCGGCACGCTCGCAGTGAAGAAGACGGCGAAGGAGGCGTGGGACACGGTGAAGGCCATGCGCATGGGCGTTGCTTGTGTGCGTGAGGCTACGGCGCAATGACTACGCACCGAGTTTGAGCACATCACGTTCCACGACGGCGAGACGCTAGATGTGTTCGGGATGCGCATCACGAACATTGTCAACAACTTGCGCTCACTCGGGGATATCGTTGAGGAGGTGAATGTCGTGAGGAAATTCCTCCGTGTTCTGCCTCCACGATACAGTCAGATCACATTGTCCATCGAGACTTTGCTTGATCTGAACACCCTAACGATCGAGGAGTTGATGGGGCGACTGCGTTCAGCCGAAGAACGTTACTTCCCCGACGACGTCTAAGGTGGCAGCAACAGCCGTCTACTGCTCACGGAGGAGCAGTGGGTTGCACGACGGAAGGAGCGCGCGGCAGCTCAGGGGCAAGGCTCCAATGGTAGCCCGAATTGTCGACGCGGCAAGCCCCCGAACGGTAGGCGCAGCAACGACAACCGCGGCGCACAGGACGGTGGCGATCGTGACGACGGTACACAAGGGAGCGGTACCGGTGGCGAGCGTGACATGTCATGGATCAAGTGTTACAACTGTAACAAATACGGCCACATCTCCAGGAACTGCAAGGAGCCACGTCGTGAGCGGAAGGAGCAAGCAAACCTGGTGAAGAGCGACGAAGATGAACCAACGCTCCTCCTCGCCACGGTGTGCGCGTCCACCGTCACCACCGAGCAGTCGGCACATCATGTGCTGCTCAATGAGGAGGGCTCGCAAGCTCGAGCCGCCAAGGACGGTGATCGCTGCGACACCTCGTGGTATCTGGACACGGGGGCGAGTAACCATATGTCCGGGCGTCGCGAGATCTTCTCCGAACTAGACACCAGCGTCAAGGGCTTCGTCAAACTCGGCGACGCCACGGAGATCCAGATCGAGGGCAAGGGGACCATCCTCTTTGAGTACCGAAACGGTGAACATCTACAGCTCTCAGAGGTATACTTTATTCCTCGTCTTCGGAGCAACATAGTGAGTATCGGCCAAATGGACAAGTTGGGTTGCGAAACCCATATTCGTCACGGCTGGCTACGGCTTCGCGACCCGGCTGGACGACTACTCGCACGTGTCAGGAGGAACCATGGCCGACTGTACGTGCTGTCTCTGACGCCCGCGAGGCCTGTGTGCATGCTGTCCGAGTCGGATGACGTAGCGTGGCTGTGGCATGCGCGCTACGGTCATCTGAACTTTCATGCGTTGCACAACCTCGGGCGACACAGCATGGCTGAAGGTGTACCGCTCATTGACCGTGTCACGAAGTTCTGTGATGGCTGTGCACTCGGCAAGCAACACCGACTCCCGTTTCCGCAAGCATCGGCGTACCGTGCGGAACGTGTCCTCGAGCTAGTCCACAGCGACTTGTGTGGACCGATCACACCTGCGACGGCAGGAGGTAATCGTTATTTCCTCCTCATCGTCGACGAATATAGCAGGTTCATGTGGCTCGAGGTGATCAAGACGAAGGACGAGGCGTTCTGACGCTTCAAGAAGATCAAGGCACTCACCGAGGCCGAGTCCGGGTGCAGGCTGTTGGCATTCCGGTCCGACCGTGGTGGTGAGTTCAACTCTGGCGAGTTCCAAAGCTTCTGTGAGGACGGAGGCATCAAACATCAGACCACCGCACCCTACTCGCCACAGCAAAAATGGTGTGGTGGAACGACGCAACTAAACAGTGGTTGAGATGGCACGCTGTCTGCTGAAAAGCATGACAGTGCCGGCCGAGTTCTGGGGCGAAGCTGTGAAGATGGTGGTGTACCTGCTCAACCGCGCACCAACGCGCAGTGTCGACGGCAGAACGCCTTACGAGGCGTGGCACAAGCGCAAGCCTGCGGTGCACCATCTTCGCACATTCGGTTGTGTCGCTCACGTCAAGCTACTCGGCCCCGGCATAGACAAGCTTGCAGATCGATCGACCCCGATGATCTTCGTCGGGTACGAGGAAGGCTCAAAGCCTATCGGGTGTACAACCCGGCCACGAAGAAGCTGCACATGACACGTGATGTCACGTTCGAGGAACAACGGAGGTGGAACTGGTCGAGTGATACTCGTGGAACAGTATCGCGTCTGGACGAACAACTGGTGGTTGAGTACCGTGACGCACCGACTCCATCGACACCGACTCCCACTCGGACAAGTGTTCCTCCTACCCCGACAACTCCGCTGAGTAACGACTTCACTCGGCACGACCTCGACGACACACCACTCCGCTACCAGACCATGTCGGACATCCTCAAACAACTCGACTCGGGCACCCCGAGCACCTCAGGTACCCCGACTACTCGGACAGAGGCTGCGCCCCGAGTACACTGCTCGGGTATCCCGACTACTCGGACAGAGGATGCACCCCGAGCACACCTACTCGGGCACCCCGAGTACCTCGACTTGTGCTCTGAACAAGTCGACTTGTGTCTCGTTGCTACCGAGGAGCCTACCAATGTGAAAGACGCACTGAATGAAGACTGCTGGAAGCGCACGATGGACGTCGAACTCGCATCGATCCATGGCAACAAGACATGGGAGCTGGCGGTGCTCCCAACTGGGCATCGAGCTATAGGGCTCAAGTGGGTGTTTAAAGTCAAGAAGGATCCCTCAGGTAACATTGTGAAGCACAAAGCTCGATTGGTTGCTAAGGGATATGCTCAGCGACAGGGGGTGGACTTCGATGAAGTATTTGCCCCGGTGGCGCATATGGAAACAGTGCGGCTTCTGCTCGCACTCGCCGTGCACAAAGGATGGCAGGTGCATCACATGGACGTCAAGTCGGCGTTCCTCAACGGCGACCTCACCGAGGAGGTTTATGTGCATCAGCCACCCGGCTTCGTCAACGACGGCAACGAAGGCAAGGTGCTTCGGCTACGCAAGGCCCTGTACGGACTTCGACAGGCACCTCGTGCGTGGAACGCCAAACTTGACACGTCTCTCGTGTCACTTGGTTTCACACGCAGTCCACTCGAGCACGCCGTGTACCGAAGAAGCAATGGCAACGCAATTCTCGTGGTGGGTGTCTACGTCGACGACCTAATTATCACCGGCACCAGCCACGACGACATCGAGGAGTTCAAGGACCAGATGCATCACCTCTTCGACATGAGCGATCTTGGGCCCTTGAGCTACTATCTGGGGATCGAGGTGGCATAGAACAATGGCACGATCACGCTCTGTCAGAGCGCGTATGCCATGAAGATCCTCGAGGCTGCTGGGATGAAGAATTGCAATCCCACTCACACTCCAATGGAGAACAGGCTAAAGTTAAGCAAGTCAGCCACCGGCGAACCCGTTGACGCAACATGGTACCGGAGTGTAGTCGGGAGTCTTCGCTACCTCTGCAACACCAGACTCGACATCATGTACGCAGTCGGGATCGTAAGTCGATACATGGAGTCACCGACAACAGCACACTGGGCGGTGGTGAAGTAAATTCTGCGCTACGTCAGCGGCACCACTGCGTATGGCTGCTGCTACAAGAAAGGCGACACGACGGAACCTATCTTGCAGGGTTTCAGCGACAGCGACCTCGCTGGCGATGTCAATGACCGCAAGAGCACTGGAGTCGCATTCTTCCTCAGCTCCAGCGTCATCACGTGGACATCGCAGAAGCAGAAGTTCGTCGCACTCTCATCTTGCGAGGCCGAGTACATAGCTACGGCCTCAGCGGCTTGCCAAGGCGTCTGGCTTAGTCGGCTACTCGGGGAGTTAGTTGGCAGCGCGCCAACGACGGTGAAGCTACGTGTCGATAACAAGTCAGCAATCGCTCTCAGCCGAAATCCAGTGCATCACGATCGAAGTAAGCACATCGACACTCGATTTCATTCCATCCGTGAATGCATTGAAGATGGCAAGGTGGAAGTTGACCACATCGGTACAGACGGACAGCTTGCCGACATCCTCACCAAGGCACTGGGTCGAGTCAAGTTCATTGAGATGAGGCAGAAACTCGGCGTCATTAAAGTGAGCTCCGAGCAACAGGCTAAGGGGGTGATTTGTTGAGCCATTAACCCTGCTGCTCGTTAATGTTAGGTTTGTTTGAGTCAATGGCAAATAAAGCCGGTCATGCAACGTGAGCATGTTCACGACTTGGCCGGTAAATTAGCTGGGTTAGTTAGCTGCGGTTGATCGCGTCGTGGGATGGCACGAGCTATATGCGATCGTGACGCGGCAGAGTCGGAGGAGTGATCGAGTGATCGTGCGATGGCGCGGTCGTTGCGCTCGGTCATGCCTCAAGTTTAGGGAGTAGTTTGTTAGCATGTAACAGACTATAAATAAGAGAAGAGAAGAAGAAAACGTCGCAACGTTACGCGGCACAAAAACACTCTTCTGCGTCATGCTCCATTTGTGCCTTCCAGCTCCAGGTGTTTGCGTGTGTTAGGTTTAGCCACGACACAAAGTGAGTCTGGAAGCTCGCGGCTATTTGGGAAGGACTGCCCGTGATGGGCCCGGACTCCTGGGGCTTGGCGCATCTCAAGGCCTAGTCGATTTGTGGGCGTGCCTAACATCAACGGTCAGGCTCTACTAGAAGGGAACAAGGTTTCTTTTTCTTCTTATATCGCGTTGAGATATAGATAGAGCGCAACGCGAGAGTGTTCACTAACAAATCCTCGCCCACCCGCTGTATTGTTTGAGAAGATCAAAGAGGAGGCGCGGGCCTGGTTCATAGCCGGCTGTTCTGACATGCAGCTTTCTTAGCCGAGAGTAGGCTTTTGTTTTTGGGACACTTGTAAATATTACTATTGTTCGAACTTCTACTCTATTAGTGAAATAAGGCAAAGCTTTTGCATCTGTTTCAGAAAAAAAAAGCATCTACAATTCAAGTTGTTGGCCGTGCTTAGCAAAGTAACTGTTGTTCTTAACATGTAGGATGATCATTGTTTTTAGCAAAATAAACGATCGTCAGAAGAACTGGCGGTCTGGCGCTGATCTAGATGGCTATTAGCGCTGACCTTGGATTTATATCCATTTTCGAGGCGCCTCTCTTGCAGCCCCTGTACCGTCCTGACTCCTAAGGCTGCAAGAGAGATGGCGCCGGGATGGCTGTGGTCGGTACCAATTTTACTAGGCTATTGCTTCTTATGTTCCTAAATAGATTATGCATGGTTTTTAATATTTAACTTTGACCGTTAATTTTTACGTAAAAATATAAATAAAATATTTAAATTATAGAATTATTTTTCATGATAAATCTTGTACAAAAGGCTGTCCTGGCGGTCTTTGCCAACAGCAAGGACGGATGCAAATGAGAGAAAGGGAATCGTGTCCGTAAGCTTACATTCTTACTCTCAATATACTGGAGCCCCTGCGGAAGAATAGGAATGGTTGTGTCTTCAACAACACCCTAGCCCCAGGTTAGAGGCTTTAGAGCATCAGATTAAGAGAGTGAATGCCGCCAATGGAGTGTCTTACTGTGTTTCTTTCCCATGTATGCTAGGCCTACTCATGGAGCTGAACTCTGTGCGACGTGTGTCCAGGAATTAACAGGACATCAATAAACTTAGTGGGGTGCACATTTGCACAGTATCTCGACGTGTGTGCGGCGCATGTATATATTGGTCAAACCAACAAACGTGCAACATGGCAGCTTGATCAAGAGCAGAAGCTGGCACAGATCAAGCCATACATTGACTTGACCACAGGAATAATGCATGCATGCATGCACCGACATATACAACGCCACCACGACGCATAGTACGGCTGTCCTATATATACAGGCACCAGCTTAATTACGAGGCACCTGATCGAGGTTAGAGGCTCAGAGCTAGCTAGTAGCATCGCAACAACCAATACGTGGTAGACGGTAAAGGCGAATCAAAATGGCTGGTGCTGCTTTCGTCCAGTCGAGGAGCCTGGCCACCACCTGCCTCCTCGCCCTGCTCCTCACCGGCTGGCTGGCCGTCGCGCTGCCCACAGCCGAAGCGCGCCGTCTCTACGACTACGTCACGGAGATGCCACCGGCGGCGTCCCCGGGGCACGCACCGGCGCCGGAGTCGGGCGCTGAGTACGGTCAGTACCACGCCGGCCGGATGCTTTTCGAAGGTCGTGGGCTGCTCGCCGGAAGCCTCCGGCTCGCGGGGAGGTTCCTTCTTGGCGTCGGATTCTGAGGGGGGACGCGTATTCTGAGGGGGGATTACTTTTGCCTTGTTCGTCGCTGTATTTCATACTGCCTCGCTGCACTCGTCATCATTTCTTTATTTTGTTATAAACCAGACCATTATTACTATTATCATTATTTTGTTTCGAGGAACAACTTCTCCGTTGTTCACTTGAACAATTCGATCGGTCGCCGTGTGTGTGTAAGCGTGTATTAGTAATTTTGATTGTTTTTCCCCGGAGATTCATTTTATTTCTTAATAAGATCCTATTCTGTTTTGCTTACACCTCCTCCCGAACACCAACTCTATTTCTAGCGGTTCTTATTATTTTGATACTTGCTTAGTAGTTGCTTGAATGTTGTAGTTGATTTCATGACTCTTAATACACAAATACAAAAAGAAAAACTTTCCTCACAAAGGAGACAGTTATATCACTGAAAAATATATTGAAATCAACTAATAAGCACTCAAATCATTGAACCGAAGAACAAGAGATAACAAAAACAATGAGAAATATAACTTAATATTTTTATTTTTTATCACATGTAATGTAACATCACTGAGACTTAACCAAATAGCTGAACATAATGCCATGGCACTGGAAAGAATTTGGAGCAGCAGTTGTATCCTTAATGCTAAAAGGCATGTTCTCAACATATTGCAACACTATGTGGGGAAGGTAAATTAAAAGCGTTATCTCCAAACATAATAAGCTACTTGATAGCCGTAAAAAAGGATGTTGAATAGTTTATTCCTTGTCACGAAAGCAACAAAGTTCGCTAACTTGCCAATTTCACTTAATCAAGTTATCATTTGTTAGAATTACCGCCTACCTAAGAACCATAGAATTTTTCTTTCTGAAGGTATTCTCATTTTCTAAAACGAGCCTGAGAGTTCATTTGAATTTTATACATTGATTGAACAGAAAAAGATCTATTTTTATGTAACAACCAATTGATCATAAATTAGCTTGAGCAATCCTGCACGGCCTACAATAGCTCATATGAAAGTTCTACTAGGGAACGATGCGTTTAAACAGTGGCTACTGTATCACGTATTTTGATAGTTGCTTAGTAGTTGCTTGAATGTTCTAGTTGATTTCATTACTCTCAATACACAAATACAAAAAGAAAAACTTTCCTCACAAAAAAGACAGTTATATCGCTGAAAAATATATTGGAATCACCTAAATAAGCACTCAAATCGTTGAACCGAAGAACAAGAGATAACAAAATGATGAGAAATAATTGGTAATGTAAGCCATGAGGTTATTTCTACAGTAACTTACTATTTTTATTTTTTATCACGTGTGATGTAACATCACCGAGACTTAACCAAATAGCGAAACATAATGCCATGGCACCCGAAAGAATTTGGAGCAGCAGTTGTAGCCTCAACGCCAAAAGGCATGTTCCGAACGTATTGCAACAATATGTGGGGGGAGGTAAATTAAAAGCGATATCTCCAAACATATAAGCTACTTGATAGCCATAAAAAAAGATATTGAATAGTTTATTCCTTGTCACAAAAGCAACAAAGTTCGCTAACTTGCCAATTTCACTTAATCAAGTTATCCTTTGTTAGAATTATCGCCTACCTAAGAACCATAGAATTTTACTTTCTGAAGGTATTCTCATTTTCTAAAACGAGACTGAGAATTCATTTGAATTTATACATTGATTAAACAGAAAAAAATCTATTTTATGTAACAACCAATTGAAACTATCAAGTTCATTTGACAAATTAACTTGAGCAATCCTACACGGCCTACAATATAGCTCATCTGAAAGTTATACTGGGGAGCGATGCGTTTAATCAGTGGCTATCGTATCGTGTATTTTGATACTTGCTTAGTAGTTGCTTGAATGTTCTAGTTGATTTCATTACTCTTAATACACAAATACAAAAGGAAAAAATTTCCTCAAAAAAAGGCCGTTAGATCACTAAAAAATATATTGGAATCACCAAAAGAAGCACTCAAATCAATTAACCGAACAACAAGAGATAACAAAAACCATGAGAAACAATTGGTAATATAATCTATGAGGTTATTTCTATGGTAACTTTATATTTTTATTTTTTATCACATGTGATGTAACATCACCCAGACTTAACCAAATAGCCGAACATAATGCCATTGCACCCGAAAAAATTTGGAGCAGCAATTGTAGCCTCAACACTAAAAGGCATGTTCCCAACGTATTGCAACACTATTGGGGGAGGTAAATTAAAAGCGATATCTGATATCTTCAAACATAATAAGCTACTTGATAGTCGTAAAAAAGGAAGTTGAATAGTTTATTCCTTGTCACAGAAGCAAGAAATTTCGCTAACTTGCCAATTTGACTTAATCAAGTTATCATTTGTCAGAATTTCCGCCTACCTAGGAACCATATAATTCTACTTTCTGAAGGTATTCTCATTTTCTAAAACAAGTCTGAGAGTTCATTTGAATTTTATACATTGATCGAACAGAAAAAGATCCGTTTCTATGTAACAACAAAGTGGAACTATCAAGTTCATTTGATAAATTAACTTGAGCAATCCTGCACGGCCTACAATAGCTCATTTGAAAGTCATACTGGGGAGCAATGCGTTTAAACAGTGGCTCCTGTATCACGTTTGTTTCTAGCTACATTATATAAAATGGAATATTGTTCACTTAATGGGGAATCCCAGAGCTAAACATCTTTCCAATTTTTTTGAACTCCTTCATTCAAAATTAATCTCCCGGGCTACAAGAACAAGTGTTTACTCCGAAAGTATCATTCTTAAGAGACTTTGCCAAAAACCATCTTCACATTTAGTAATTTTACAAGCCACGTATGGACCAAGCATTTGTTTTTTTAGGTTTTGTATACGTAACCCTCCTTGCTCTTTAGACCGCCAATAATGCTCCATTTAGCAAGTTGATAATTCCGTTTATGGCTGTCACTTTACCAATAAAAATAGGAGTGAAAGAAGTCTAATTTCTTCCTGCATGCCCCTCTTAATTAGGCACCTCATATAAGGATAACACTAACTGTCGACGATCAGTAAACCGTCGATCCTACGTAATATGTGGTGAAAAGAAATAGGGGTAGGGGACCACTGGGTCCTAATTGCGATCGTTCCAAGCTAGGCCAAGGCTTTTTACTTTGACTCCTCGTCGAAAAAGACAGCGAACTTCACAAATATAACTAAGATTCTAGATGCAGCTTTCTTCAGAGCCAAGTTCTCGAGGCATACAAAAATACCTGCAAAAGCGACAAAACTGATACACCATTACAAGTTCCCTTGCAGAGTTCAGCCGGAAAATAGTGTGACATGTGGGTACTACACCTGCGCCCATATGGACCTCTTTGTCCGGTACAAGAATAAGCATTGGAAAGATATGAAAGAACCGAAGGCTTGGAGCGAGCTGGGAAGTCATATGTACGACTGGCGACAGGACTTTGCTCGCATCCAAAAAGTCTTCGCCAGACTCATCAACCTTGAAGTCATCAATCCGATGGGTGAATTCTACGCCGGCCCCCAATTTCCGAAACCAAACTTAAGCGGGAATCAATAGAATCGTTGTTTCTGTAATTCAATAAACAATTGTTTCATACTTGTGATCGTCGTTCGAGTGTACATACTATATATGTGATTATAAATGTTATGCGATTAAGACATTTGACTCTGTGAATGAATACTTCGTATAGTTTGTGATTAGGAATAATGTAATACTATAGTCTATTATTATGAATAATCTAAGTGTGATTATGAGCTAACACAAATCAATTTCAGTTAGCAGGAATACATACCTCTACTGACGGGCACTTACGGACAGCCCGTCAGTGAAGGTATACCTCTACTGACGGGCTTTTATTACGCGCCCGTCAGTACTGATACAACTAGGTGCCCGTCGACATATCTCTACTGACGGGCACTTACGGACAGACCGTCAGTGAAGGTATACCTCTACTGACAGTCATTTATTACGCGCCCGTCAGTTCTGATACAACCAGGTGCCCGTCGGTTAGCAGGAATACATATCTCCTCTGACGGTCAATGTGGGCCCGTCAGTAGAAATAAACAATACTGACGGACCTTATGCCCGTCAGTGGAGTGACCCCCTCCACTGACATTTCCAGGGTGACGGGCCCCCTGTCCGTCAGTAGAGGGGGTTTGGCGACCGTCAGTAGTGACCTGTTCTGCAGTAGTGGGAGCCAAGTCAAGTCGTTTGGAGCCAAAGATTTTATACAGGTTCGGGCCTTCCTGAGGATAACAATCGTACGTCCTGTGTGTCTTACATTGATCTCGAGACAGAGTACAAGGGGAATAGATAATCTAGATGGAAACTTTAACTAGTTGGCAGTAGATGTCTAGGTGCGTCTTCCCTTCTACTCGCTCAAAAGTCTTCTCGAAAGGTATATGGCTTGTCAATCTGAATCGACTTGTCAGATCTATTCAGCTTGTGAATTTGAGTCGGCATGTCCTCTCTGCAGGGCCTTCTGGATCCTTTCATAGAGTATGCCGTAGCGGGTACAGATTCGTTTCCGGGTAGGACTCCTGTCATCTTTAAACATCGATTGACTTCCTTGTTTAAGGGGTATCCAGATTCTTGCGGATAGTTTTCTTATCTTCTTAGAGTCCCCCTGAGTATGAATGTAGCTCTGGATATCTAGAAGATCTTTGGGTATTTGTATATGGATATTGTCGTTGTATGCAGTAGAATTGTACTACTCATCATCATAACGTAGATGGACTCTTAAAAATAGAGTTAACTAGGACTAACCTGTCACCAAGGGATAAATTTTTGTCTTTCCAGCTACTAGTCACTTTTCAAATCTGTAGGAAACAAAAGCAGTTTCCAATTTGTTTTTATCATATTGCATGTTTTATAGGAACTCTACGCAGAATACGATAGTGCTCTCCAATCTCCATTTGCTGATTCTTGTTTCTGTTCGTTCTTGCTTGAAAAAGATTTAGGAATTTAGGATGCCTCGGCTTGGAGATGCAGAGGCAAGTCTGCAACCTAGAGTACGTCAATGCAGAGATTGGATATCTGACTTGCGTCATCACGGTGGCTACACCCAACGAGAGTACACCATAGGAGTACGTGAGAGGAGCATTATTCTACTTCTCTTACAATTTGGTATGTCCCATGCAGGATCCGGCTATTTTAGACCTACCACTATAGGTTTTTCCTTGATGCAATCGGTTCGCCTCAAGCACGGTCCTGGAGAGCTGGGAGAATCTAAGCTTCATATTGTCGAATTTTTAAAAAAATATTATTTTTTTCCCGTAAATTGCAAGAGTACGATACGCTCTGAATAAATTTCAAATTTATCGATCCGTCGGCAAGGGAAATGCCGAAATGTGTAAATCGGCGTGCCAGTTGCCGAAAAATGGGAAGTCGGCAGCCCGGTTGCCGAGAAGAGGCAGGTCGGCAGCCCATCTGCCGACTGGGGCAACTATTTTTGGCGCCAAAGAGAAGTCGGCAACCGAGCTGCCGACTAGGGGGAAGTCGGCAACCGAACTGCCGACTTGCCCTAGTCGGCAAGCCACCTACCGACCTCCCCCCCAGCTCCCTATTTAGCATATCCCGGACCCCTCTCTCTCACACCCACCGACGAAGGCAAGCCAGCTGCCAACCTCCCCCCCCCCAGCCCCCTATTTAGCGATCCCGGACCCCTCTCTCTCGCACCCACCGACGAAACACTAGCTACGTGCATACAGAGGAGACACCGACGAAACACTAGCTACATGCATACAGAGGAGACAAGAGAGGTTTTGGAAGCGAGGAGGCTGAAGTGAGGTAAATATTTGTGGAGTTTTTTGAGTTTGTTTGAATTACTAACGACGGGCATAATGCGAAATGGTAGGAATGGCTTCATCTGGTTCGGACGAGATGCCGAAGGAGAAGTTTCCTGCCGATGTGCCGAACGGAGTCGAAGTTCCCCTCTGCTGGTGCCAAGATCCGTGCAAGCTAATGGTGTCGAGAGAGATGTCGTACACCTACGGAAGAAGGTTCTTCATGTGCGCTAACTACGATGAAGAGCCACCGAAGCTTTCCGTGCGCACAGAGCGGCGAAGGATAAAACACTCGTTGCACCCGATAGTTCGTTCTTCCACCCGCTCGTAACACTGCAGTACAATGCTAACACTCATTTGCTTGTAGTCTCCACCCACTATATGTGACTACATACAGTGGCTGGACCATACCCAATCGAAAGAGGATGAAGAACAACTGATGCGTGAGGTCTATTTTAGGTGCGATTACACTCTGCAACGCATGCACGAGGCGGAGAAGGCGGAGAAGCAGAAGCGTTGGCAGGAGCAGCTACGCAAGGAAAAGATGGAGGCGGAACGTCGAGCCGCGGAAGCACGTGAGGCTGAAAGGGCGAGGAAGCGTGAGATCGCGCGTCGCACGAAGGAAGAAGGAGAGGAAGCTCATGCTCGTCGTATGAGGAAGAGAAAATATCCGAAAGGCCCTGAATAGGTTGTCTTATGTTGCATTATCTTAGTTGTTCTATTATTAGATCGTTCGGTTCCATGGGTGTATCACGGGAATGTCGTCGTACCATGTACCGCACGTGTACTGTTGGTAATGTATCGTACTCGTAGTCTAGATTTCGACGAAATAAAGTAAGTGTTCGAATCTAACGAAAAATAGTAGAACTAAGATAGATAAAAATCGAAAAGATGCTGTCATAACTATTACAAACAAATAGTCCTGCTAGTCTCCCTGTGCGGGTCCTCCTGGGCCTCCCTGTCCACCTCCTCGACGCGGCCCCCTCCGCGGCCTCTTGCGGAAGTCGGAGTACGTCAACTGTGCCGGCGAAACAATCGTACGACGGCCCCTGCCGTACAAGGGCTCCTCAGGCTGAGGTGCAGTAGGCTGGGTATCCTGCGTGACTGGCGGCGGCGAAAGCGGTGAAGGATACCCCCGCCCAACGCAGAACCGTCGGCGGGGTCGAACTGAGTGTTCGTGAAGTACTGAGACAGGCTGTCCGAACCTCCTCCTCCTCCTTGTGAGAAGGGAACAAAACCTGTGGGAAACAATACGTCATGAGTGTGTGCAAACATGTTGAATCTATTCGAGAAGCAGGAAAATGTTACGTACCCGGGTTGGGGATCATGGCCGAAAACTGCGTAGGTGTGCGCTAAGAGCTCGCCGGCATGTCCCAGGGAAACAGCTGCCTGCCCTCGAGCTAGGGGCCGTGCCACGACGACCCACCGGCCTGTGAAGGTCCTGGGGGAGGCGGGGCCTGCCAGGACGACCCACCAGCCTGTGAAGGACCTGGGGGAGTACTCTGCATCGCGGACGGCATTGGAGGGAGGTGTGCTCCACGTCCTCTCTGCGGGTCGTGCACATCCGACGCCCGTGTGCAGGATAGAGCGCGGAGCAAACTACGGCAGAGCTCCTCTGCACGAGACCACGCAGTAGAGTCCTCTGCTGTCCTCGATCGTGTCAGCTCGGTCGTGATGTGGGGGTGAAGCTCTTGTGCCACCTCAGCCTGCATGTACGTAAGATTTTATTAGAAACGCACAAAGTAGTTTAACACATAGTTTGAAACACGTCGTAGAACGTACCGCATTTGCCCTCAGACGCGCACTGTCTACTGGGTACAAATCTGTGGTGCGTGCTGGCTGGATCTCATCACGCTCCATGCGTGGTAGGAGGTAAATACGAGTCCGAGCAACATACCATTGGAGGTAAGCCCGATGGGCCTGAAGGTCGAAGGCCCTAGACTCATCCCAACAGTCCGCCGTAGCCGCCTCCCAAGCCTGAATGTAAGGGTGCAGGAGCTGTGTCCACTCCTGTGCCCTAATAGCCCCCCTCTACGAGACCAGCTGCGTAAGGGTGCAGGAGAAATGTAAGTCATTTTGTTGATTCCATAATAAGAAGACAAATCGGATGTACCCATGCGTGGCACGATCTACAAGAACTACATCTGGCGGTGGTCCGTCCTGGTATAGGCCGAACTGTCGCATCACATGATGCACAGCGTAGTCTTCGACGCAGATGTCGAAGACCAACTTCTTCCTTGTCATCCAGTGTGCATCGTCCGTAGTGCACCATGGTGACAGGCCGTGGGGAGCGCGATATAGTCTCGCCTCCTCAGTGTAAGGCTCCCACGTAACCTTCTCTGGAGGCAAGAAGTCGAACTGCTCCGTGAACGCGACGTAGCAGTTTCTCAACTGTGCGGACGCGAACTGTGGCTGTAGAATGAAAGAGGAAGTACGTAAGTTCCAACCTTCTAATCTTGCCAGTAACAGAAGTACGTACAGTTATAGGCACGAACTTACCCGACGCCGTGTCCACAGCGAACCGAAAGTAGGTCCCCCGAATGGGTTGTTGTGGTACAACTCCACTCCGTAAGGCTCGTCCGTGTTCACGAACGGTCTCCCTACAGGGAAACGCTCGTACGACCAAACCTGTAACGAACGTAATGTAATGTAACATAATGTAATATTCAAAGCGTAGTACCACAAACAACTAACCTGTAGTAGAAGGGGACAGCCCAACAACGACGGCTTCTTCGTAGTCCTGGTGCAGGCGTCACACAGCGCGCGTGTAGTGGCCGCAAGAACGGCCGATCCCCAACTCCGGGGTGGGACATCACCGGGGTGCTGCCCGTCAGCTATCTCTCTCGCAATCTCGATGTGACGCACATCGACCGTGTCGCCGTGAGAGTTCATGAACATCACGTAGCTGAAAAGCCACATGACGTACACCTCCAACGAACGAGTGACCTGGTGGTTCGTCAAGTGCTCACCAGGCCAACCAAGCTCTGCTAACTGCACGAAATGCTCATTTAGTTAGAACTTCAAAAAACAACAGCACGATGGAGATACGTTCTCGCACTTACCTCGAACCGCCGGTACCACGCCCACTTTGGACTGTGCTTCTGCCGCTCGTCGATAGGCTGTAGGGGATCGTCGTGGGGACGAACACCTGCGAAGCGCTGCACGAGGTCTGCACGCCAGGTGGGCGAAGCCTCCAAAGGTCCAACCGCTGTCCCCGCGATCGGGAGACCCAGCAGGTAAGACACGTCCTACAGCGTCGGGGCCATCTCTCCCCAAGGGAAGTGGAACGTATGGGTCTCCGGCCTCCATCGATCGACGAGGCACGTCAACAAAGCGCTGTCGAAAGCAAAACATCTAGATCTGACCTCCATGTCGTGAGGTTCCTCGTCCTCACCGAGCAGCTGGTAGTCCTCGTCTGTGCCCTCCACCATCTGTGCCAGCGAGAGTAGACCCGCCCACTCCAACCTGTAAAATTAAAAGCACATTAGATATGAAAATGACATCATTACACGGGTTCTCGCGTGCACGTACCTATTGATCCACGCTGGGTGAATCCTCAACGCGACACGGGGGGTACGGGTCCAGAAAACTGGGCTGAACTCGCCGTCGGCAATCTTCTTCGCCCGGTGCTTACTGTCCACTCGCGCATCGAGCAACTCGAACTCCATCATACCTGCATGCGTGTTGCAGGAACATAACACGAAGCCTGTCATATCAGTGCATCAAAACGGTACGAGAACAAATATTGAAGTACATAATTCAATGGAAACAAACAGGCACATTTTAGAAGTTCAGTACAATTATTATAAATATTTTCGAACACAGTACGACATCACAGCAAAGAAGTTTAAGTACATAATATACCAGGGATAACACGCGCATATTACAAGTTCCCTTTAGTTATTACAAACACAGTGCTACAGTTCGAACATAATTCGGAAAGTACAAATCATTATTCAGAAAGTAACAGGGCGAAGCCTTGTTCTCACTCCGCAAATCCATGTTGTCCACGGCCTCGACCAGTCCAAGTAGAAGGGGCTGCCGATGTACTTGCCGTGGGATCACCTCCCGCTTGGTCCTTCAACTTCGGACAATATTTCTTCCGATGGCCATATGCAGCACAATGCAAGCACTGCCTTGTAGGGCCCCCAGCCTCTGACTCATCCATGTCGTTGCGAATTCGTCGAACTCTACGCCGCCCCTTGTTGTCACGAAGTAGGCTCTAGTGAGGTATATATTCCCTTTGATCCTCTTCTACTGTGGTGAAGTTGTCCACAGCATGGAATCCAGTAATTTCGCCGCTCCATGTTGCGAGGAGGGACTCCTTTAAATAAAACGGTGACATGAAAGAGGAAGAGTCCATACCAATTAACCCACACGCGGCTAGCACATGCGAGCACAGCTTGTGTAGAAGGAAAGGCTTGTTGCATGTGCAGCTACAGGTTGGAATTTCTTCACACCCGAAAGTAACCTCGAACGTCCGAACCTCATTTGCGGTTCCAAAACCTGTCTTATCCCGAAGTCGCACTTCGTACCTATGTTGCAGGTTGCCTATCCTTATGACAGTGTGCATCTTCCCCTTTGCTATCTTCTGCTCCATGTATTGCATGACATTCGCGCAGAATGGAGTTTCAGTGTTCGTGCTCATGTGCAATGCAGCTGTCTGATACCTCTCTTGGAAGTACCAAATTGTCCCATGAAGTATGCTCTCGACTATAGCAGCTAAGGGTAAACCGCGCTGTCCACGAAGTACCCAGTTGTGCACCTCTGCCAGGTTGGTCGTCATGATACCGTACCTTGCACCGTGAGTGTCAAAGAGCAAGGACCATCTCTCCTTCGGCTCATTCTCGATCCACTCGGAGAAGGTCTTGATTCGTCCGCCCTTCTTCCTCTTAACACCGGGCGGGTCAATACCAGGTAGAGCGCATAGTTCTCTGGGCTCTTCATCCGCTGCTACTGCAATTGCCGCCGCTTCTTCCTTTGCTGAGTTAACTCTGTTTTAGTGAATTCATCAAGCTTAGCCCACAGTTTATAGAACTTCTTTTGTTGATTTTGTTTGCATAGCCTCTTGAAGAGATTCATAAGACGTTTGTTTCTGAATTGCCGGTAGAAATTTGCACCCAGATGGCGAATGCACCAGCGGCTTTGCATATCAGCCCAGGGTTCAACCTCATCCGGTCCGGGGTTTGTAAGAGTCTTCACGGCCTTCAATATACCGGGATGCCTGTCATGGAGTATACACACGTTCGGTTGATCTTTCACGACACCTCGCTTCAGTCTCCTGAAGAACCAGAGCCAGCTCGCGTAGTTTTCGCCTTCAACAAATGCGAAAACCAGTGGAAGAATTTGGTTGTTTCCGTCCACTCCAATAGCGGTAAGGATTTGCCCCCTGTACTTGCCTGTCAAGAATGTACCATCAACACACATCAAAGGTCGACAATGGTTAAAGACTTCAATGCAAGCTCCAAAGGAGAAAAAGGCCCGGTTCATCTCTTTAAATCATGGTGACTCCGATGACAAAGTATACTTTATGTCGACATACGTGCCAGGATTCCTGCCTTGTAGTGTCCACAGCAGGTACGGAAGGTTGTGATATGAATCTCTGAAGTTCCCAAATCGCATCTCCATTGCTTTCTGTTTAGCACGCCATGCCTTTCCATAGCTGATGGAGAACTGATACTTGTTCTTTATTGCAACTTAAATATGTTTCGCTTCCATATCTTTCTTCTCCACTATCTCCGAGAACATCAATCTTGCAATTAGACTTGAAGACATGTTACGATGCTCTGCGAGGACGTTGGATCAAACACAGTTATGAGGCACTACTCTGCTAACAATCCAAGTGACTTCGTACTTCGGGACGTGAGCATGCACATAGCAAGGACAGCCATTACTGCTGCACTTTGCGGTGTACGGAGTCGGGGTAGACACCTGAACGTAAAATGTTCTTTGCGTGGACATACCCCATAGAGCAACTGCATCTTTTAATTCAAGCTTGCTGCGGTACATGGTGCCATGTTTTATCTCGTTGCTTCTGAACTCCCACGATGACTCGTGCCCATCTGTCACACGCATACCACCCAGCAGTTCTTGGTCCCACCCGCTAGGAATTTGACGGTCAGAAGTCTCCTCTTCCTCAGCACTATCTTCATCAGCGGACTCCTCGTCGTCGTCTTGCGCAATGCCCGCTAAATCTTCCTGCTCCATAGCCTCCACCAACTCTTCGAATTCCTCAGCTTCATCCGCCCGCCCAGTAGGACCATGGTTAGGTCTCGTTCCTCCCGGAATCGCTGATTCAGAAAGATCTCCGGCTCCGTACACTGTTACCCCTTGCGCTGATGCACTAACGTGATCGTCTTGATACTTTGTACGATGATACTCCATTTGATCTTTCGCAACAGCTTGCACCAAAGCAACAGGATCTTCCTTACGAGCGCTGCAGACCCTAAGCCAAGAAGTCCACTCCTTCGTTCTTTCGACAGACATCAGATCCCAGCGCACAGAATGTAAGGACATTGTAAACACAGCTTGAATGCTGGCGTTGTACTTATCCGTATCAAGACTAAAGCTACGGGTGAACCAGTCTTTAGCTTCTCTAATGTTCAACGACTCGGGATTTTCCAGAGGCAATATAGTATAACTGAATGCACTAAGATCCACTCCATTAGAGTTCGTCCTCACTTCTCCAGGACCATAAAAAATCTTGAATCTCATTGTATCAGACATTCCTGTCATCCGTAACATAATTTCGTAAAATTTACCTATGTTCAAATTGTACAAGACTTGTAATATGTAGCTACATTTGTTCAACTGATCTATACTAACAATATTCTAAAATCGTAATCCACTTCTATATCTTTCATTTTTTTAATTAGGTATAACTATTTTCTAATATCGTCAACTGCGTGATGAAATCGTGATATATAAATTCTAAAACACTACACGCACATTATTCTAAAACTGTCTGAAGGTTTTAACTGTATTATGGTTATCGTGGACACCTTATCTAAATATCCTCATTTCGTTGCTTTGGCACATTAATATATATGATATGTTCATATTATTTCTACCTCAAAATTATCATGCTAATACTACGCTACGTAAGATAAATTTTTATATTACGATCGATAAATTTTGTAACTAAATCGATAAATTTATATAGACACAGACTAATACTACACTACACAATTTTATAATTACAATCGATAAATTTTATAACTAAATTAATAAAAAATTTCGAATTTAGAATTTACCGGACCGACGAAAAATTCCGCGGACGAAGCCCTCTTCTTCTCCTCTTCTTCTTTTCTTCTCCTTCCTCTTCTTCTTCCTTCTCTTCTTTTCTTCTCTTCTCTTCTTCTCTTCTTCCCTCTCTTCCTCTCCTCTCTCTCCCACGCCCCGCCGCCGCTCCACATCCTCGCCGCCGGCCGCCGCCACAGCCTCGCCGTCGGCCACCGCGCCGGCCTCGCCCCCGGCCTCCCCGCTCGCCTCGCCGCGCCCCCGGCCGCCACCCTCCCTCTAAGCCGTGTCGCCGCCACCGCTCGCGTCGCGTGCGTGTGTGTGTGTTGCGTGCGGGAGCGTGTGCGTGTGTGTGGACCGAGTAGCAACGCAGTCGGCGGCCCATATGCCGATTGGCACCAAAGTCGGCATACGGCTTGCCGACAAGGGCAAATCGGCAAACCGCTTGCCGACAAGGCGCAAATCGGCACGGGAGATGCCGATCTCCTCCGTAATCGACAACTGACATGCCGATTTGAGCCTTTCGGCATTTCGCCTGCCGACGAATCGATATATTTGAAAAACTTTCAAACCGACATTTAGAGTTGCAATTTACGGGAAAAAAATAATATTTAAAAAAAAATTCATATTGTCAATCTGAGACGGAGACAGTATAGCTGATGATGGATTTGTGATTGATTTATGTGTTTGGTAATATAGCTGATCATGGGATTTGTGATTTATTTATGTGTTTGGTAAAAGAATTGTAAGTATTCATGGTTTTTGAAAACTTGCAGCTATTGCGCCAAAGGAAGAACTGTGTGTTGTCGTATGTTTTTTCTGGAACCATGAGATGCACTTAGAGCATTCGTATCCCTTAGCACATCTTTACTATCTACTAAATGTCATTTGGTGGTGATGGTAATTGTATATTCTCCTTTTTCTCAACTAACTAACGTAAATCTCTCTTCTCTAACTAACTCTAACAAACTCATCCCAACTCATGTTCTCTCCTCTCCTCTCATCTCAACCTCCCTTCAAGCCACCGCCGTCCCTTGCCGTGCCGCCTCCCCTCCTAGCCAGGCTGCCCTAGCCGCTGGCCATGGGCGGAAAATGAGTTCGGTTGGGGGAAGGAGAAGAGAAGGGAAGGGAATGAGGGGAAGGAGGAGAAGGAGGAGGAAAAAGAAGAAAAAGAAGAAGGGAGGAAAAAGTCATCGCCGCCACCACCATGCACCGTTGTAGGTTGTCGCCGCCACCACCGTGCGCCATCACTGGTTGCTGCTGCCGTGCTGAGCCACCTCCCCTCCTATTCGGGCTACCCTAGCCGCCGACCAAGAGGAGGAAGAGGAGCTCGGTTGGGGAAAGGAGAAGAGAAGGGAAAGGAAGGAGGGAAAGGAGGAGGAGGAAAAGGAAGAAGCAGAAGAAGACAAAGGGGGGAAGAAAAAGAAAATTTTCAGGATTTTGGTCAAATTCGATGAATTCGTGTCAAATTTTAGGTTATGTTATAACGATATTCTCTAATTAGTCCATATAGGACAATTAATGGATGGTGTTGGAAGAAATCGTGCTTGGTATTTGATCTAAGGTTTTAAAATTTAAAACAGTGAGCTTAATTCAAAAAAGGGGACCAAACTATTTCGAATTTCAAATTTACACAATTGAGGAAGTTGTATATTTTGTCATAAGTTTTCCAATGGCAGTGAGTTTTCCCAAATCAGAGTTGTGGTTCAAAAGTTACGGCCAATATTCTGCTATTGTTATGTTGTTTTTCTAGGGCTGAGATTTGTCGAGCTTGATTAGGTGGTCTTAATGATACAATTAAAATCTTGACTCAGCATAAAAATTGTTAGAAATTTTTTATAGATATTGATAGAGTATTCATTTCCTTGATTTTGATAATATAATTAAAGATACAAAAATAATAGCGAGATATCACAAAAGTTAAGTGACCTTGATTTTGTCGAGAAGCTCAATTTAGGGTTTTGTTGATAGGCATAGGTATAGCTATAGCTCTACTCACGGTGACGGATGGCGGTGGTAGCGCGAAAAGGGGCGGCGGAGAATTGGATCGAGGGTGAGATGAGAGGAGAGAGAGAGCATGGGTTGGGGTGGATTTTATTGTTTTCTTTTCTTGAAATTGAGTAGGATTAGGAGATAAAAGAAATTCGATGGCCTATATTAATCGGAGTCTCGAAAATTTGTTCAAACTCCGATTTGAACAAATTTATAGTCTATCTTGATATATTTGATGAGATAAACACAACCACGGTCTCAAATCTTCCATTCATCGCATGGTTTATAAACTCAAATTTATCTCTTCGTCCCGGGTTTTTGGTCAACCTTGATTTTTAATAACTCTGGTCTTTCTTTAATTAATTCCAGAGTGTTACAGTTGGAGGCGATGGGAAACGTGGTAGAGATCTAGCGAAGTTGGAGAAGACACGCGCATAATGGTGGAGCGACGAGGATTAGATCAGGATGATGGCAGAGCAAAGAAACAACAAAGTCAAGAGCAAAGCTAAGAGAATGACAAAGAGATAGGAAGGGAGAAACATAGGTGATCACTAGAGAGGAAAAAAAGTGAGAGCAAGACGTCGACGATTGTTGTGAAAACCGCATGCGCGTCACTTTTAACATGTCTGTTCACAAAACCGCACGCTACCGTTGAATAAGACGCGGGATGGGAAAGGGGGGACGAGATGTGCGGCAACAAGGAAGAGAACAAGAAAGGTGCATGCGTTGGTCATTGGACAGGGGAATATATGGGGAATACATTGGCATTTGTTGCAACACGACCGAAACTACATGCTCACACGTTTCCAAAAAAATTTAACAACCTTGAAACTAGATTCAACTCTTACAACGAAAATACCGTTTTATGGTCATTCATTGTAACAAAAGGCTCGTCGTGTCACTGATAGCGGAGTTGTCAGATTTGTGTAAGACAGTGGAGTGAAAGCGGAGTGGATAGGGGAGGGGAGGAATGACGAACTGGATTGACAATGCGCGAAGAGGAAGAGCGCGAGCCATGAGGTGAGCGGATAGGGAGGAACATATGAGGAAGATGATATATTGTCTTCTTTTGAAGTCGAGACGAAAAAAAGATGTACAATAGGGTGGAAGAGAGCGATGATCGTTGCAGAGAAAAGAAACAAGTGGAAACTGTACTTGTTGCGCACATTTGCTAAAGAGAATAACTCTCTTTATCAAATATTTATATTTTCTTATTGTTTCGTAGTAACACACGAATAGCCTACTAGTAAATTAGACGTTTAAAATAGGAACGTGGCCTTCTTTTCAAGTCGAGACACATCAGATTGCTCTCTGTATTTATCTTTTAAAGCTTCTTTTTACCACCTCTCTCTTGGCACCACCTATTGATATTTGTGAGAAATGACCGTGATTCTAAAAAATAATTAACTCCGTTTAGCATTGGCTGCTAAGCTTAGCAGTGATGCTAACATTTTTAACCTTAGCTTCTTCTAACTTTTGAAACATTTTTTGGTGGTAACCTTAATTAGCTTCTACCATGGTAGATTTTGAAACATTGTTTGGAATTCAAAACATGTGGCAGGAGGTGTACGGCCGCAGTATTTTTTCACAGTTTGAATTTTCAAAGTTCTGAAAATTTTGAACAGTTTTGACATTTTCCGACGGTTCATGTTATTCCATGTTTCAAATTTTTTCACGCATCAAAATTTTCCACGGTTTGAAATGTTCAGCATTCATGGTTCTAGGATCAATTTTTTCATGTTTCAAAATGTACCACGATTCAGAAATATTTTACCTTTTTAAATTTTGACACTTCAAAATTTTCTATGTACATAGTTCAAATATTTCTGCAGTTTGATTTTTCACGTTTCAGAACTTTCCATGTTTTAGAGTTTTTTAGCAGTTCGGAAAATAACACCTGGCAAGGAATATTCTGTGTTTCAATTTCCTAAATGTTGAAGAAATTTCATGAACAATCAATTTTTAATATTCTAGGTATTTACCTTTTCAAATTTTTGGATCGGCACATTTTTTAGGAGTGAGATTTCGAATTTTTCTGGATCTATGTATTTGAACACTCCAAAATTTCGTAAAGAATAACCATATTCGGATCTATACCATAATCGAGTCAGCATGTTTTCATTCTTAAAGGATCCTAAAAGTAAAAGAAGTGAAGAAAACAACAAATAAACCAAGAAGAACAATAGAGGTGGCGCCGTCTTGGCCGAACGTACCGTGCAAGACTCCATGCGAAAGGCCCTTCACTGCACGATCCTTCGGCATCCATAGGTGCCGTTGGGTTGAAGGTTGATGGCACGGTTACGAGGAATCTAATCTAATCTATCTAACATATAGAAAGCAGCTGGGATTCTTAGCTTCTCAGCGCACCACGTCAGATGTGGCCAACTCTCAGCCGTCGGATCTAGCATTGATGGTCTAGATCAAATGGTGAACAGTAACAGGTCTAACACTGTTCATAACGGGTTTAGTACTGTTCATTCGACCTGTGAACAAATTTTTAACGGGTCCAGCACTGTTCGGAACCCGACCCGTATTAAATAGTACCCCCGCTGTACTGTTCATATCGGGTCCGAACTGTTCACCCTACCTGTTACTGTTCATCACAACCCTAAAAACATTATATATATTCCATTTTGACTGTTTCGACGTCCCAAATCCATTTCTTCACTCTATTTTACCTAAGTCATACTCCTTAATACCTTAAACCTATAAATCTCCTTACATCCGAATTTATAATTATTATTAACAACGGTTCACGAGGCTTCTTGAAGGTAGTTCATTTGTACCAATTTTATATATTGCAAATCTATCATGTGTCCTACTTCCCAAGCAAAAAAAGCAACATGAAATGTATACAAAAAAAATTTAAATTACAATCGTGTTAACAAATTTTGTTATCTCCTATCTGAAATGACTTAGCGAGATTATTACACATTCCCAGTGTTTCTAACATTCGAAGGTATTTCTATAACCACGGGACATAAGACTGATTAGACAGGTGCTGCGCTATCGCGCAAGCCTTCAGCTAGTCAGGTAAGGAACACCACAAGTCCGGCGTCCGGGTGAGCCCGTCCACCCGCCACTCTTCCCTTACCGTGCCACCCCTCGGCTGTGGCTCCATCTCCAGTGCGACACGGCACCAAAATCCTGCGGTGGCGGCAACTTCCGTGCCCTTCTAAAACTATCTTCCATGATTTCAAGGTATGGATTGTTGAAACATATACGTTGTATCTTTCATTTCCTTTCCGATGGTTTCCAGCATGAACTCAATTTAGGTGGTTATATATTTTACACTGAAATGTTGTTACCATCATAAATTGGACTAGCCTAAGTTTTGAGATTGGACATTCCACGCTTATATACTGTCATTGACTTCTATGCATTAAAAAGTGCCTCGACAGAATGTAAACTTGGTCAAAAAGGGAAAACAGGCGAATCTGAACTTCGGATCTTATGTTAGTTTGCCAGAGCAGTGTAAATCTCATTACTTTTCTTTGTTTTTTAAAATTTTAGATTCCAAACATTTTTGCAGTATATTTGCAGGTTCTGGTTGTTATCAATCCAACAAAAACCAATGCTCTTATCTTGAAGAAAGTCCATCTATCTCTGAGGAAGAACATTGCTTGCCCCTAACCCACCTAAACCACAACAGGCACGTGGTGAGATTTCTGAGAGACATAATGTCCAAATTGGTGAGGTGAAGAATATTATTATCGAGGGTAATCACTTCTCCTCTCAGTATCTTGATGTTAACCATGCCATTGTGAAGACTCCCAGTAGAGAGAAGCATGTTCATGAGATTGTTCAAGATAATGAATGGTAAACCAGAAGCTGTAAATACGTTATCATTGTCAATTCATATTTTCCTTCCAGATAGGATTTAATAGTTTTTCCTCTCTTAAACAGGCTAAACGTGGAGATCATCACCACTGTTCTGTAGAGTACTGCAATCATCAAAGTGAGGAAGCTCTCCACTGCCATTGCTGCTGCCTGTTCTCTGCTTGTGACCACATTCATGATTGGCTTCTAGGTACCCCTGAGGTCTGTTTCAGCATGTTTGTACTCATACTTGTGCTTGATATTCTTCACCTTCTCCTTTTTTTTGGGCGAGAATTCACCTTCTTATTGTGTCGGTCTTGCATAATTGGTCATTTTGTTCTTTTTTGGTGTGTATTTCGAGATAATTCCTAACATTTTTTGCAAAAGTTGTACTTTGACATCATTACCGATCATAAGATTGGGACAACGACATCTAATGTCTGTAAGACAGCAACATTATAGGGTCGCTGAAATCTCCACGGTGCGCCGTCCACCTCCATAGTGATGCCAACTTCCAGGCCGATTGACAATATTCCAGTCATGCAGTTATCCACCCAATGTACTACACTTTTTGTGATATATTTTCTTCATGCAAGTCCACCGTTTCTCCATTATTGCATATCCGATGTCCCTGCTACCTGTATGATATGATTATTTCAATCTCTCTGACAAATCCACTGCTAAATTGGTAGGAACTGACGCAGATGCTTCTAAACAGATTTTCGAAGACATTTTACGTGCAAGGTTGCTCAGGATGGCAGCTGGAATGTTCTGTGATCTGGCGCCCATAAGAAAATAGTGATATCTGCGAAACTATGTTTTCTTCAGTTTATGATTTGCAGTTGTGTCTGTAAAGTCCTATTATTTCCGATCCAGGATGCCAAAGAGGCTTCTGACGTGGTACTGGTGATCGATATCATGTACAATACGCCCAACGCTATCTCGCGTAGCAAATTCAAAGAGGATCTATCCATCTATCATGTAGCATCGGAGGTTTCGCGCAAAAGATTGATGTCCGGTGTCCTTTCATAGTCACATTTTATTTATAATGGTAGTTCGCTAGCTTGTTTGTCGCATTTCTAGACAATTGTAGAAGTTCCTTGAATTGGAAGTGGGAATCATCTCTTATTGAAACATATTTTACATTGATGATGGATAATACCGGCTACATTGCATTTTCGCATACTTTATAAGTGTCGGTCAGATTATTTTACAGTTTCCAAATTTTCAATTGAGTATATATCACAGAAAACATGCCTTGTACATACACAATTACTATATACACAAATTTAGTGCTTTTGACCTTGTGCAGAAGAAGTATAGGATAAATCTATTTCATGATAATCTTGAATTTAGTGAGCCAAAATGATCAGGTAACTATGCTAGATATCTGAATAATATCATTATTTGTTGAATCTAATTTAGTTCTAGATTATGACGATATATCAAAGTTTCCTTTGTAACTAAAATGGCTCAAAGCTGCACTACGTTAGGCCAATGCAGAGGTTTAAGATGTCAGTTTTGATGTAGTGCCCCTTTTCCATATTCGTCCGCCGAACTAGAGAGTAAGTAATTGGCAATATAAATTTAGAATACATATTAAATAATTAATCATACTTACCTCAAGTGTGTAAACAATTTTCCTCTTTTCTTTAACACAGCTTCATGTATTTATGTGTACTATTGAAATGTTGAATAGTACGTAATTACTACCAAGTGTCGTTCTATGGTTGTGCACCATTCTGGTAAGTAAACATGTTACTTAACAAGTTAATGAGAACAAAATCTAAAACTACAACCATGTGAGGAAGAATATAAATGGAAGGATGGTTTCAGAGTATTGGTTAGAGTTTTTCTTGAGAAGAATTTGTACCATTTAGTTTCTTCTAATTTTTTTTTAGTTTAATAGGTACAAGTCATACCAGTTCATGTTTTTTTAGATTAGTTTTACTATTTAAGTATTCAGTTGATATTCGCTGGAATTGATGTTGTTAAGTTGGCCGGTATTCAGTATGTCATTGCTATCAACAGGTAGCAGTTTGAAATAGGATCTGTCATGTTATGTTTTGGACCATGTTGTTTTTGCTTGTCCTCTTTTTACAGTTCATTTGCATATTTCGATTTCTCTTCATATCCTTCTTTAGTTAAGCTTAATGATCTTCTCTTCCATGTTTTTGTTAGAACTTGCCACTGCCCAGTGTAAAAAAAGAAAAGAAACAACCATCTCTTTGTAGGATCCATAGTGCGGAAAACAAATTAAAGCTCTCCATCTTTTGGAAATCAATTGTGAGAATCCAAATATGGAGGGCTCAATATATGGAGATGGTGGAAGTATGACGAGTAATGTACTTTTAGAATATCTTATGCTATATCTGCTCACTTCTAGCATAATGTTCAAATATTTTGTCTTGTTGTTCTCTCCTCTTCTATATACATGCAAGAAAATTGGCTTTTCTCCACTGTAGGCACATTACCTTTTGTGCAAGCAACTAATGGTTCACCATGAATTTACTAACTGGTGTTCCTTTTCAGGGTCTGATATACAGAGTTACTAAAATAGTCGGATCTGGTGTTTTCATCCTTTTTTTGGACTAAGGAAAATGATATGGTGTAAGCCGTGTTCTCACTGCAGGGATGGGGATGAATGATCTGCACTGACACATGGTGTGCTTGTTAATTTGTAAAAGTGATTAGTAAAGACTTATTTCAATAAAGCACTCGATTAATTGTAAAAATTAAGGTTAAAATTTTCTAAGAGTATAAGCAAGGATAAAGTTGAGCCCACCAATATATACTACCTCCGTTCTAAAATACATAATGTTTTAGAAAGCACATAATCAAAATTTTCTATATTTGACCACTAATTAGAGGAAAAAATATTTAGATTGGTTACATAGAAATGGTACCAGTAGACTTGTCATGAAAAATATTTTCATAATATAATTTTTAACAATCTTTTATTTACGTATCTATACCTATGCCAATATAAAAAGTATGAGTTTACGAAATCTGAATGATCTAAACCATCTATCTAATTATAATCTACCATTTTGATTTCTCTTTACATCCTCTCACTGTTATAAATCATACCTTCAGTATTTCTCTACTCCCCTCTTTGGCTACTGCATGTTGCTCCTTATCACACATCTCAATTCTAGATAGGCTAGAAGTGTTAATTAAGCACATAACTATAGTAAATCAAATAGCATGAAATTTCAAAAAGGGTTTTCTAAATTTTGATGAAGTTGTACTATGGTAAATATGGTTAATATACTTATGCATCCAATTTGTTCTATTTAATCTATATTAGTCAAGATAGGCCTTGCACATGCACAATTACTAGTAACATGAGACGTATCAGTTGGTACAGTATTGTCATAATGGAAGATAATTATATAAAGGGAAAGGTGAAAGTGCATATAGGCCCTCTAAGTGGGTTTTGATGATTAATGATAAAACCATTAAGGGACTAATGAGTTTATCAAGTGTTGATCAGATGTTAGTCCCACAGATACAGCGTCGATGACCCTTAAAAACATTGAAGAAAAAGTATGGCTCGCTAGGCTGGAATAGTAGAGATCTTTTTCTAGCTATTTTGGTGATTCAAAAAATCGCATTGAGTAACAGGCAAAATGTAATATTAAGAAAGGAGTAAGTCGATAGTTAGGATGGATCATTGTTGCATGATGCTCAATAGGATCAAATTTTAAGCCTCTAAGAATTTCTATATCCTTTGATTACTTCTGGAGCCACCGAACCGAGTGCGTCTAGACCATCTGAGAGCTCAAATTCCACCGAGTAGTCTTTATCTAGAGCCATTGAGTGGTTTTTATCCAGTGTCTCCAAGTGTTTTCCAAGCTTCTGTCTAGAAGCATTTTCTTTCTTGATCAGAGCGTCCGAGTGTGTTTCGTCTGGACACTCTGAGAGTTCAAAATGTCTCTGTCTAGAGAGCATTTTCTTCGTTTGGTGCCTCCGAGTTCAGCTCGTCCGGATTCTCCGGGGTTGGAAACTCTCTGTCCAGAGAACTTTTCTTCGATCCGGTGCCTCCGAGCATTTTCTATCCAAACCGTCCAAGTGAAAACCTAGCTTCCTTCTTGTGCTGATCATGCCCGGAGACTCCAAGTGAGCTCTATTTGGTGCCGCCGAGGAAGCTAGCTGGTTCTGAGTTTTCTTTAAGTGTTGAGCCTCCGGACACTTTGAGCCAATGCTATCCGGAGCATCCGAACCAGTCTCTGGACAAAAGATAACCTTCTGTTCAGATCCTCCGAACGTACCTTGTCCAGACCCTCCGGGTAGTGGAACTCTCTTGTTGTTTGAATCGTTCAAAACATCTAGGTGAAGTAGGGTGTGCTCCAATGCACCCAATTTAGCCGTTATTTCGAATCTTGAAGTCTTCAGTTGATGCTCATTTGGAGCCTCCAGGCAATGCAAAAAGTGTCATAACAACAAGATTTTGAGGGCTTTCTATAAGTATCTCCACTCACTCCAGCTAGGATTGTCACTTGCTCAACCATTCATGTGTTTCAGCCATTTGTGTTCTTCTCCTCCACACTTCTTTGAGAGATCCTTTGAGAGGGAAGAAAAGAGAGGAAATGGTGTGATCTAGTTGAGCATTTGGCAAGAAGATCTTCTCGGGTTTCTCTTATTGCTCTTGGAGGTTGGTGCTTCCTAGACGGTTAGGAGTCCTTGGAGAACATTCAAGAAGGTGCAAATCGCCCCAAGAATTTGTAAAGGTTGGAGCTCGCCTACCGCAAGGTGAAGAGCTACCAAGTGAAAACAGAGGCTTCGCATAGGCAAACCCTTTGAGGGAAGAGCATGTTTCGATGTCGTAGGATCAAGTTTCCTCAACGGAGACGTAGAGCCTCACCAAAGGCTCGAACTTCGAAAACAAATCATCGTGTTAACTTTGTTTGCAATCTTCCTTCCCACTCTTCTCATAAGACTGTTGTGTGTTTTCTTGGTTGACTTGTTTTGTTACTTACTCATCTATTTTGAAAATTTTATGCTTAGTGTGTCTTAGTTTTTTTATTCACCCCCTTTATATGACATCCTTGATCCTTCAATTGGTATCAGAGCCTTGTGCTTTTATCTTTGAGGTTTAACCACCTAGAAAGCGAGGATGTGTTCTAGCGATGGTTTGAATGTGGGTAAAAGTCCATACTTTGATTGTTCAAACTATGCTAGTTGGGAACACAGAATGAAGATGTATTTAATGGTCATTAGTCCAAGCATATGGCGTATTGTTGATGATGGTTATGTAGTGCTCGACACGATGGTGATCACTAGAACATCCACCTCAATGCCCAAGCGACGAATGCCATCTTCAACGTGTTAAGCCTGGATGAATTCGATGGAGTAAGGACAGATGCCAAGAAAATATAGAACAAGCTCATGGAGTTCTATGATGGAACTTCTTCCGTCAAGGAGTCCAAACTCGATGTTTTAACAAGCAAGCTCGACCGCTTCATCATGATGGAGAATGAGGGTGTGAATGAAATTTTCACTCACCTCAATCACATTGTGGACAAGCTCAAGTCTCTCCGATGCCCGAAGATCAACGGTCACTTTGTTGTCAAGAAGATGCTATGAGCCCTCTCACTAAATTATGAATACTTGGTGGTGCTTATCCGTGAGAGGGGTGACTTCAAGAAGTTGACTCTCACCGAGGTGCTTAGAAAAATCATTACTCATGAAATAACAATTCAAGACAAGGACGACCTTGTGGCCTCCAACTCAACCCGCAAGAAGAACATCGCTTTGAAGGCCAAACACGTCGTCGAGAATGACTCAAGCAATGATGAGGAAGAAAAAGAACTTGATGAAGAGGACACCACGCTATTTGTGAGAAGATTCTCCAAGATGATCAATAAGGGCGGTGCCGACAAATTTTTCAAGAAAGGAAGAAGCTCGAGGGACACAAAGAAGATATTCACCAAGGTTCATGCTTCGACTGCGCCAAGACGGGACACTTCATAACCATTTTCCCAAAAAGAAAGACAAGAAGGATCAGAAGTAAAAGGGATACAAGAAGGAGCGTTATGGGAAGGGCAAGTTCGTCAAAAGGAATCACTACAAGGCACAAGATCACATTGTTCAAGAGTGGGATTTCAATGAATCATGCTCCAACTCTGACTCCAATGAAGATGAAGGTGTCGCCAGCATCGTCATGGCAAGACCCTCCAAGTCCCTCTTCGATACTCAAGTGATGCCGAGAAACCTCATTGTGTTATGACAAAGGGGTTGATAGTGATAATGATTTTCTTAATGATGATAATTTGAGTATGCCTTGCTATGATGCTCTTGTTGCCACTCTTGAGAGGCAAGAGAAGTTGCTTGTGAGGGAGAGAGAAAACTGATGCCTTAACCCTTAAGCATAAGGAGCTCAAGGTCTTGTATCATAGATTTGAAAAGCCTCATGAAGAACTTTTGAGTTTTCATGAAAATCTTGGGGTTTGAGAACATCAAGAACAAATAAGAATATAAAACTCTTAAGATATCACATGATATCCTCAAGGGCAAGCATCTCTCTCTCCTTGACGAGCAATCTACTTCATCTCAAGACAGTGTAGAGGTACCATGCCCATATGTGATTCATTCAACAAGTATTCACCTATTATTTCTAAATGTTGCTAGTTTGAAGGCTCAACTCAAAGGGTTGCTCAAATGCTGCAAGGGTAGTAAGACCTTCAAGGAGATTTTGAGTCATCAAGTTGAGAACTTCAACCATGAGTGTTTAGACTTTACCCCAAGGTTCAATGAAAATGTAAGACATGGACGCCCCGGCAATACCCCAAAACCAAGTTCGTGCAAGCAGAAGAGAAGCAAGTGCAAGCTTCCATCTTTGAGGGTCATTCGGCTAAAAGAGGACATTCTATTGGTCATTTTGATGCCTCTTATGTGCTTAAAAAGGACAAGGATGGTAAGCCAAGCAAAGTTTATTGGTGCTAAGATTGGTGATCATTTTAAGAAGAGTTCTATTTGGATTCCAAAGTATCTTATCACTAACTTTCAAGGATCCAAGAAGGGAGTACCTAAACAAGCTTGAAATTGTTTTACAGGAATACATCTCTAGCAGGAAGTATTGGGTGCTTGATAGTGGATGCACCAACCACATGATCGGAGGAAAATACATGTCCACATCATTTGATACTAGAGGATCACAACATGACAACATCACCTTTGGACATAATGCAAAAGGGGAGGAAATGGGTTTAGGTAAAATTACCATATCAAATTATCTATCCATTTCCAAATTCTTGCTTAGAAAATCCATGAACTATAACTCACTTTCCATCTCACAACTTTGTAATCTTCATCTTGACTACAATTTCACTGAACATGGAGTCCTTGTGACTAAGAGTGATGATCACCCCTTGGTATTCAAAGGCTTTAGGAAAGGTAATTTGTATTTGGTAAATTCTTCCTCTAGCAATCCATACATACAAACATGCTTGTTGGCAAAGTCTTCTTTAGGGTGGCCATGGTGTAGGAGATTGGCTCATGTGGGAATGAGGAACCTCGACAAATTTCTCAAGGGTGATCACATACTTGACATCAAGAATGTGACTTTTGACAAAGATTTCCTTTGTAGCACTTGTCAAGCCAGGAAACAAGTTGGAGGGAGCTTCATTGAATCTTCCCTTAGGACTTCTCTAGTCATCATCACCATGTATGGAGGCCTCATCTTGTAGCAAACGGTAGGTAAGCCTTGATCATCTTCATGTATTCTCCATAGCTTAATCACCTTCTCCCTCCATTGCTTGATATGCTTGTTGATCTTGATCACCATGATGCCTTTTTTGTACTTGAAGTTCTCGTGTTTGTCTTGATCTTGATCAACAAGTGGTGTAGTAAAAGTAGAAGTAGCAGTGGTTGTATCCATGAAGTTCATGTTCTCATCATCCTACCTTCCTTGAAAACAAAGCCATCCTCGGCTTTGCATAAGCTAAAAACATGCTAACAAAGAAGACAAGATATATGCATTGTATATATATATATATATATATATATGTCATATGTTTTTATTTCTCTCCATTCTTGCACATTTAACATTGGCATATGCAGCAACTATGGTAGCTCATGTTATAATTACTCAAAAGATCAGCAAGTGTAACCATGTATATATATATATATATATATATATATATATATATATATATCCGTAATCTACAGCTAAGAGCAGAATAACTATTCTGCGCGCCGGCCAACCGACCGAGCCAGCCAGCCAGCCCCCACCACGCCCCACCTTTTCACCACTGACCGTAAAACTATTCAGTAGATATAGTAAATCCATCGAACTATATTACTGTCGAACAGATCCCTCACAGTCACGTAACTTCACATGTAAAATACGGTAATTTTATGTCTTTCGAGTAGTAAAACAACATGTGTCAGCGTAAAACTCAAGACTGTAGTAATTTTTGTATAAAGCGTGTCGCAAAATTATGATTATATGTACACGATATTACGATCTCGCAGCCATCATTTTACTGCATGTCTGATCGTTCTATACTAGAAAGGAAATATTTCTTCCATTTGTTCACAATCACTTGTGTAGCCCAGTTGGTTAGTAGAGAAGAGCAACGTGCGTGAGGTCCAGGGTTCAAATCCCGCCTCGTCCTTATTTTTTCAACTAAAACGGATTAGGGGAATATTTCTTCTATAATGGAAATATTTCTTCTGTTTATTCACAGTCATTTGCACAGTCTAGTTGGTTAGAAGAGAAGAATAACGTGTATCAGGTCCACGGTTTGAATCTCCCCACCTCATTATTTATTATTCAATTATAAAACGGACTGCGCGTGACTTAGAATTTTTTTACTGTCGAGATGTGCGTGAGATAGTAAAGTTCTGTATAGGATGTCGTAAAATCTATCACAAAAGGTAGTAGAAAGATGCTAAACTCAGAAGGTTTTCACAGTCGAGATGCACGCGAGGCAGTAAAGTTGTGTATAAGATATCGTAAAATATATCGCAAAATGTAGTAATTCTGAGTCACACTAAAATCTCAGCAGTAAAATCCCGTCCGAAAATTACTACTCGATAGACATAAAATTACTGTCCCACGTGGCTGGCTCAGTCTGGCGCATTTCGGCCGGAGCGCAGAATAAGCTATTCTGCGCTCACGAGCAGATTAGCGCTGCCGTATATATATATATATATATATATATATATATATATATATATATATATATATATATATGTCATATGTTTTTATTTCTCTCCATTCTTGCACATTTAACATTGGCATATGCAGCAACTATGGTAGCTCATGTTATAATTACTCAAAAGATCAGCAAGTGTAACCATGAGCTTAATGACAATATCCATACAACCAGTACAGCAACCAACTTTGCAAATATAAGTGAAGCATTGAAAGATAGGTTCAGATCTACAATGCTCTTCCTTAAACCATCCCAATATAGGTGAACAAACATCAATAGATCTCAACTTACTAGCTACAACATGATAAAAGTTAGAGCAAATTAATGGTCTAAAACTTAAGTAATCATGCAACAAATTACTTTGCACAAATTCATCTCCAGTATTAGAGGTCATATCAAAAGGAACAAGCATTTGCACATCTTCTCAACTCAGCAAGTTTAAAATCATTCAATTAATCACATGTCATGCAAATCCTATGCACCAAGAATTCATTATCTACACCATGTTCTCCAATCAAAGTAAACTTATAGCCAGGAATGTAAACACTAGTTAAAGATCTTAAACTTGTTAATCAGCAATTATATCCATAGCATGTGACAAAAACATAGGTTTATCAGGCATAATAGAACATAAAGAATCAGTAGATGATACTTTTGCAGGAACTTCTTCATGTTTAATTAGCTCTACACAACCTAAATCAAAAATAAGTTCTTCACACGGCTCATTATGAGCAGCAATTAAAACAATGGGTGCATTCAAGTAAAAGGAAACCTTAATTTCAATAAGTGGTGCACACAATTCACCAAGTAATTCATTCGTTTTTTCACACACTAATCTCAAATCAGCAACACTATTTTCCATAACGGGTGTGATCACAATAGCAGTCAATTATTCAACTCAATACATAATGCATTTAATTCATCAGAGCAAACATGTGGAGTGTGGGAATTAGCACATTTATTATTACTTGTAGGCTCGCATTGGTTCCTGATAGCACTATAGATGTCCTGATGTTCTGAAAAGAACACAGTATCGATTTGGGTGGAGAAGACTTTAATGATCCAACTACCCGTGCGATGACGATGCGTCTTAGCAATCGCTAAACCAACGTCGAAGGGTTATTGACCTTACCAAGAAGCACTATCAACCTATCCACAAAGGATTTATTTCTACAAACAATCGAAAAACAAGCAAGAACAAGATATACGCAATATGAAATTGCAAATATAGATGAAGAATGGTTGTATTATTCAAGGTGAGATTCCTTAAATTAGTCTCGGCTGGTGGTCGTTCGAAACAACATAAAACAATGTAGTGGGCATAAGCAAGGACTATTCTCGACGAACCCCGACGAAACTAGAGGTGGCAAGGGGGTATTTATATGTAGAAAAGCACCCTTGGTCCAACTCGGACTCAACTGACTTTTGGCCGGTTTAAACCGGCCCACAAAATTTTTATCTCCGACTTCTCATCGGTGGTGGAATTACAGGCCTTTGTTGGAATTACAGGTCAACAAAGGCTTGGCCCAAAAGACACATAAATGGACTCAATATTTAGTTAAGTCTTTATTCTTCCATCTCTTAATCGAAGCTTCATTTAATCTTCCTTTAGGGCTTCTCCTGTCATCATCACCATGTCATCATGGAGGCTTCATCTTGTAGTAGAGGGCAGGTAGGTCTTGATCATCTTCATGTATTCTCCTTAGCTTAATCACCTTCTCCCTCCATTGCTTGACATGCTTGATGAACTTGATCACCATAATGCCTCTCTAATATGTGAGGTTCTTTTGCTTGTCTTGATCTTGTTCAGTGAATGATGTAGTAAAAATAGAGACAGTAGTTGTTGTATTCGTAGAGGTCATACCCTTATCACCCAAATGGCAAGTCCGCCGAGTGGCAGGAATGCATACTTACCAATCAATTTATCCATAATCCATACTTGGTAGTAGTACTTGTTACTCATATAGAGCCAATTAGGAGGCATATCCTAAACAGATACCATATCTCTAGTCTGTTAACTCACTTTGCACTAGTGTTGTAAAGATAACGATTCTTATTTTCTAATTTTAGGAAATTATTTACGACTTCGTTTTTATCCAGCTATCCTCATCATCTAGACCGAGTCATCCAGATGCTTTTGTTTCATGTCGTACCGATTATTTTAACTCTCTTTTTTAAAACAAGCAACTATTATACTATTTCACAGTAATGTGTCGTCCATAAAGTATTTATCCAATGGATGAGTCTATAGCCTAGATTTGGGAGCCGGAGTGTTTGCTCATATGTGTCCACTTAGTTCAATCCTTAGAATCAATACGATTACATACTTATTCCGAGTATATGCACATATAGCAAACATAGGAACAAGACGTGTGCATTCCACCGCATAAGTGAAAGCATATGCTTAAATTTTCATGATTAAATGATGATTGGCTTGAGATTTATAACGTGCATTTAAACTTCAAAGGTCACCTATTTATGATATACTCCACGGTATATCATCTTAGCAATTCAATAGAAAACATTTTACATGTTTGTGCTAAATATATCTCGTCCTAGACCCTTTTATATCAAGACCGGTCATGCATACTAGACATGATATAAACAATAAAGCAGTATAACTCATATCTAGACAACATGTATCTACGATCACATATAACAAACATAGTAACGGTATAGACATGATTTTGACGGTATACCTTACAGTTGGAGCTGACGATGGAGAAGCCAAAGATGATGAGCATGAGGAAGCCGTCTAGTAGCCGCTGATGAACTCTGTAGTTGACGTAGAGGAAGTAGACGCAGCGAGCAGTTGCGTCTTAGATGTTTCCCAAAAATCTTATTTGTCCTCTCTCGGCCAGGATCTCAAGGACGAACGGTTTCGGAGACCTGCTCTCTAGAACTCTGGTGCATACTGGGCTTCAGGACAAAGTAGCTCTTGAGGCAACTCAGCACAGGTAGGAGGGAGAAGAGAATGAGAGAGAAGAAGACTCTCTCCGTGTGTTGTGAGGAGGGGTGGAGGTGCCTTTTATTACGCTTGTGGGGAGAGGTGGGAGCACTAATCAATGCAATCACAATACAACCGATGATGAGGCGGATGAAGGAAGGTAATACAAGATTTAGGCACGAGCCATCAACATTTGCCTTTATTTTTTGCTAAAACTTTTTTAAAATAATTACTGGTTAAAAGGTTGACACCGAGGGGTAAGGAGTGGAAGAGGAAAATTAAAACTAGAGATTAGTACGGAAGTCTATATTTCCCATGCCTAACAATGCAATATATTTAATAGATAAATAAGATTTGATACTACTTTCACTAAAGAGTAATAGTATAGTACATTTAATGAAAAGATTTCTACTAAATCTGAGACATACTTTTGGCTACAATTTTTCTATATTTAAAATGATATATCAAAAAATATATAGCAATGAATGAAAATTAAACGACAGTTGGCGATGGGTGACAAATAATTATAAGAAAATAAGATCAAAATAAATTTAGCTGTGCAAATGCGTGAGCCATCCTGCTAGTTTTTTTCGAATTGAGATTCTGAACGTTTCTAGATCTATGCGTTTGAACATTCTATAATTTCATAAAGAATAATCGCATTACAATCTGTACCATGAGAAAGGAATCGGATAGGATATCTTTGTCGACGTATTTTCATTCTTCATGGACCAACAAAAGTGAAAGAAATCAAGGGGAAAAAAAGCCAAGAGCAACAAACGGAGGTGGCGCCGCCTTTCCCAGATTCGTGCTCGGAGGCGGTTGGGAGCAGCCTTGTAGACAGAGCGCTCGGATTGTTATAGCAGGGAGACAATGCACGCCGTGTAACTGCAGATTGAAGAGCGGAACATTGTTAGTTTATTAACCAGCACAAAAGAGCGAATCATGTGTTATTCCGACATGTGGGCTCACATTGAATGTGGATCCCACTGTCATAGTGAGAAGAAGCTCTGAACAGTCATGTGTCGTTCACATGTATATTCATTTTTGGAACACTTTGTTATATCAAGCACAGACCTATCTTACATGTGTAACTTGTAAGTGCAATTCCTAAGCAATTGAACTGGTCGATTTATTCTCTCTTATAAGAAATCATCGCCGCCAAATTTTACAACAAACAAAACCTCAGGAATGCTCCATGGATCAACCTAAATTTTCAGTGGCCAATTCACCATTTCCCAGCGGTAACAAGCTTTGAATATCAACAATAATATGAGACGTATCAGTTGGTACAATGTTGTGGTAATGGAAGATAATTTATACGATGAAAAAGGTAACCTACTGGTCAAAACTCAAAAGAAAACAAGAAAGTTAAAGAAGTTACAAAGAGTGCCAACACCACCGGCGAATTAATTTCCAGGAACCCTTTTCTAAAGCCATATGTACGAAGCTTTCTTCCTGGAATCAGAACTCCAAATCCTTCGAGATTGAGCATTGTCTCTTGTCAGATTGCACTATAGCAAAAACTTTATCTCACCATGTTCATTGAATCAGACTCAAGCAAAGTCGCCTGTCAGATACTTTGACAAAACAGTTACTACTGAAAGTTCTTGTCACGACCCCATTTTCGGAGCCGCGAGATATGCCCGTAATTGCCCAGGAGTTTCTCAATTGCGGACGAAGAGCAGATACATTGCCAACACAGCGTTTAAACATTCAAAATTTATTACAGAACTGAAAAATATGCTTAACAGCAGTTAATTACATAGCGGACTGGAGCGTCTGAGCCCAAAGTTTATATTACAAGCAAAATGAACCTCTACCACAGGCGCCTCGAGCGCGGATAAGACCTATAATTCACACTCGTCTCCATCGAAGTATTCTTCGTCGAATGCGCCTTCATCGTTTTTCCGTACATCTGTAATGGTTGGTGCAATCATTAACCGGAAGCATAGCATATTCGAATACCATTTGGTTTAGCTCTACAGAGCGGCTCAGCTTTATCCACATGATACCCATACCTCCTGACTTCTTCAGAGTGTTGCTGCCCTCATAGATTTGCTCCAAGGTGTTCCAGATTTCCTTGGCTGAGTCCATGGTGCTAACCCTATTGAAATCATGTTCTTGGAGACCCATGAATATAGCTGTGGCAGCCCTTGCATTATTCTGGATCTTTCTCTTGTCATTGATGCTTGGCATTATGGTGTCCTCCAACCTGTAACCTGAATTGACAACCTCCCAAACATCTGAATCAATTGCGATAAGATGCATTTGCATCTTTCTTTTCTAGAAGGCATAGTTAGATCCATCAAAACAGGAATTCTACCCTCATAGCCCGACATCCTTTAACTCTGGCTGTTAAGCCAATTCAAAGAGCAACCCGCTCTGATACCAATTGAAAGGATCGCAGGAGCCGACTAGAGGGGGATGAATAGGAGGCTAGTCAACTTTAAATTAACTACTCGATGTAAGCAAGTATAAGCCTTAACAGATAAAAAGATTCAGCTAGCTGTGTAACAGACAAACTACTTAGGTAGTAAGTGATATGTAAATTAACACGTAGCTGTCACACAGATAGCTAACACAGGTGAAGGAAAACTCTAAATAGGCTGATATAAGATATGACTGTGAAATAGGTAGCTAGCACAGATGGCAGATAAGCTAAAGAGCAACTGTGACACAGCTAGGTAACACAGGCATAGAGTAAAGATTATAGCCAGATCAAATATCAATATTAGAGAGTTAAACAAGCATGCAGATAAGTAAATGCACAATACAATCACACAAGGAGACAAGGGATTTTTCACTGAAATTCCCACTCTTTTCAGAGAGGTACGTCTCCGCTGGAGAAGCTACTCCTAAGAGATAGCCAGCAGTAAAACATGCTTGTTCTCCGAATATGACTGTGAAATAGAGTCTTTAGGTCTCTTTCTTTTGCTTGTGAAAGTCCTGTTGCTTGTAGCAGGTAGACTTCAGATCACCTTCACAAACGTCCGGGCCAACCCACACAAGTTTGGGTGATCACCGGCGACTCCTACACCTGTCTAGGAGTAGACACTCCAAGAGTAACAGAATCCGCTGCAATAATCACTTGGAAGAACCAATTGCTCTTACTCAAAGCTCTAACTCTCCAGGACAGAAACTAGGACGCACTCACATGAAGGTTTGGTTCTGTTCTGGATGAGAGGTTCGCTAAGGATGAAAGACAAACAAGGTTTGCAAGGGTTGAGCAAAGGTTGAGGTCCAAGACCTCCCCTGGTCCCCTATATATAGGGTCCACAGGCACCTGACCATTACACTCATGCCACGTAGGACTAAGTGAGTCACCAGTGACAGGCATCGGTGACACAGCTAACCACAACGCACAACAGTAACAAGGCTTCAGGCAGACCGACACCTGTATCACCAGTGGCTGACATAGGTGAAACCCTAACTGACGTAGACTCCCTACTCCGTCCGGTCTTGGCACATTACATGCCCTCAGCGCACACAACAGACTCCGATGCTTAACAGGAGAGAACCTCCAACAGTTTTCTGACTCAGCAGACAAACCATTGCGGTGCAGTTCCCTTAGCATTTTCAAGCTCTCCCCTAGCACAGAGGTGTACCTGAGTCATAGAGCGGTTATTCACCGGTGACACAGCTATGCCACACAGGTAACTATGGCTCTAGGATTTTAGGAAGCTAGCACAGCAGTGTACTAGCTGAACCTAGTTTCACACTTGTGCAAAACTGTTGTTACAGGGCCACTGACCTCAAGGCATCAGTGCCACTGTCCAACACTCTGAGCATTGAGCATAAAACTTCCAAATGATCTTGCAGCTTCATCCCTTTTGATAGTACAAGTGTTACCTAAGAACTCAAAAAAATAGCAAATCTAGGCTTCAGCTTCCACTAACTGTAGTCAAGGCTCTTGACGCATCAAGCAACCATTACCTTGCTTGCCACTCCTAGCACAGCACCAGCTTCTTCACAGCTGTGGCGCAGCTGCCTAGCACAGCTATTTCCTTGACCTGAGTAACCATCCTTGTACATTTTTGGTGGTCACCCTTCCTGGATGAAGTTGCCATTAACCATCAAAACCATTTAGGGGCCTAGATGCTCTTTCACTTGTACTGAGAATCACCTCTAAACATAGCTTCATTAACCGAAAGCACGGTGTATTCGAATATCATTTAGTTTAACTCTGCAGAGTGGCTCAGCTTTACCCACATGATACCCATACCTCCTGGTGTCACTGCAGTTATACACACGCCCATCGGTGTGTCGACAGAGGTAGGTTATCAAGACTTTTTATCTGCTCTATCTTTTGAAGTTTCTACCCAGGAACACTACATCACTCGCCCTCCCGGGAGCCGACGGGCCAATGTCAACTTCGCGATCCGGGAGTCGGGTGAGTTCCAGTTATGATTTCTCAATAAATGGCCTATCACCTCATTCGCTTCTGCGGGCCTTCCAGAGAAGTGGAACGGCAAGCTAGACTGTAGTTGTTCAGCAAGTAGAGAAGATTTACTAGGCCAGACTCGACAAATCAAACATGTGGTTGAGCGATTCTATATTCATTACCAAGCACAAGGGTCTTGTCCTTAACTGCCCCGAGTAAGGCAATCTACCCGATTACCCTTACTCCACGGGAGAGGTATGGCTGCACAATCAATACATGAGGGGCCCCATCTTCTCTGTCCCCAACTGTCGGTAATTTCTCTTTTTTTTAAACATACTCCAGGTTTTGAACTAGGATTACCAATATTCCTGAATATTGTCTAGCCTAACCTCTAATGCCGGTGAATGATACTGATACAATTCATATTTATCCTAAGTTTATCAAGGTGAATATGGCCTACAAAAATTAACTGGGCTGTGGGGTGGTAGGTAATAACTACACACTCATGTCATTCAAAGATAGCACATACGAAATTAACATGCAAAAAATAATAACTAGACTAGTAGTACAGTAAATAGCATGGCATGTGGGTTCAACATGAACAAGAATTGTGACTTGCCTATTGCACCGAGGTTTGTTGGATCGAAGTCTTCAGGAAATTCTTTGCCGTCGGGATCCTTGTCCAGCGTTGGATCGTCACTATCGTTTCCTAGTTGCAAAAAGATCCAAGCACAAACAAACACATATAAGTCCGGGCTCGATGAATGCGTGTTGGGAGCAAAATGTAAAAAAATTTGAAAATAATACTAAAAATAAGAAGTGGGGTGTGAGGTCGGAATTGGAGTGTTGAAAGGATAAAAGGAGATATAGGGTGTAGGTTAGGGTTTCGGAGGGAGATCAGGATATATGGAATGTGGGAGGGTTTTATGGGTGTCGGGTGCCCGCAAAATAATATTGGGCCCATTAGGGCCCTCGCGTTGGGCTAGATATGAGCTAGGGTTGGGCTGGATATGGGTTAGGGTTTGGGTTTAGGGTTTAACAGAAAAGAAAAATAAAAATAAAAATAAAAGAAATCCTATGCGAAATGGGCTCAATCTGTTTCGGTTGTGGGCTACTAATGGGCTTCGGCCTGGCAGGTAATTGAAATAAAAAGAAAAAGAAAAGAAATCGAGCCGGCCTGTTTGCGCTCAGCACTGGCCCAAAAGGAAGCCAGGCCGGCCTGCTAAGGGAAGGGAGGTGGCGGCCTGCTACGAGAGAGGGGCCGGGGCCTCGATGAGGAGGGGAAAAGTAGGGGAGGGGAATTGGCCGCCGGGAAGGTTCGTCGGTGGCAATTGACAGCTCGGGAAGGTGATACAGAGGGCGGGGAATTCATTTTCGAGGAAAAAGAAAGGTGGTGCTATGGGGAAAAAGCTCGGCAGCGTGAAGGTGGGCTCGGGCTCACCTCGCCGGAGACGGGGGCGACGACGGCAGGGTTGCCGAAGGTCAGGAGGGAGAAGGGAGAGAACGGGGCGTCGTGGGAGAGGTGGAGAGGCTCGTGTGTGAGGAAGAGAGGCTCGGGAGGGAGCCCGGCGGGGGATTTATAGGAGAGGCGAGGCGGTGCGGCCGGGGCGTTCTGCTCACCTCCCGAGGGGATGAGCTCGCCGGGTCGGTCCCTGCCACGCTCAGTGTCGTGTTGCTCAGGCGGCCAAGCTCGGGTAGCGAGCTCTGCAGAGGCGGGCTCGGGTGGCGTGTTTTGCAGAGGAGGAGCAGGCGGCGCCGAGCGGGGCGGGAGTGGTGGCGCAGAGGAGATAAGCGGCGGGCAGGGAGAGAAAGGAGGGAGGCGACGCGTGGAAAAGTTGGCCTCGGGAGCAGAGCAGCTGCAGAGAACGGGGTTCACCCGTTACCGGTGTCAAGCCAAAGTGGCACAACGGGCAGCGCGACGGGCGGCGGTGACGGGAGGAAGGAGATGACGGAGGCGGAGGAGATGGTGGGCCAAACAAGCTGAGGAAGAGAATTGAGGCCCAATTAGGTTTTGGGATTTTAAAATTTTGAAATTTTTGATTCTGTCACAGTTCTTGTCCAAAATGTTCAGTTATCTTTGCGTCTCGACAGGTGCGGCCTTCAGGGACCGGCCGTCCTTGTCGCTCTGCGATTGGCAAGCAAGCATGAGAGGACAGAGAGGGAGAGACGTGCCCAATTCGGACACACAAGATTGAATTTTCAGAAAGCATCATGGAAGCTTTGGCCTTATCAAGTTCCCAACAATATTCCTGCACTCCATGTCAAATAAACAAATAAACCCCACACTAATCCTGAATATTGCAGACTAAGATGTCACCTTCTCTGTCCTCTTTTGGCATCTGGAACAGGAGTAGCTTCCTTTTGAGCCCTATGGTTGGTTACCATTGTGTCCAAACTATGTCCAAGGAATAAACATGTCAACATGCAATTGACAAAAGATATTTTTTGGGAGGATTTGCCATCCTGAGTGGGCATAATAGTTTCTGCAAACTGCCAGAGCCAAAGCCAGAGACCACCTTACACAGCACTCTGCCCTCTCATCCTTTGAGGGGTCATTGATCTGGTAGTAGTGTAAACAAAGTGGCAGACAAGGGTAGCCATCACCGAAACTCCCAAGAGAAGTAGTTGCCTTTTGGACTTGGGGATGGAACTAATCTCATTCACTTGTGAAATTCCAATTAGGAAGAGTACTGCTCATTTATCACATGGGCAGCCTCCAATTGTCTAATCCGGGTGAGAGAAAAGAATTGCAAGTTTTACCATCACTCTGAAGAAGAAAGGAACTGCTGTACATATAGGATTTCTGTCTGTCACATTCAGTTTGAAGTTGGAGGGATAAGGTCAAACAATAACTGAAATACAACTTAGGTTGGTTGCTGCAAGTACAAGATTGAAGGCTATTTCGTATATAGTGAAGTGACATCAGCACAGCACCTGTAACAGGGTAAACTGTGTGCCCCTGATTGCTCATTTATCACGATGGTTGGCTTCTAGTTAAGACAATTTGTGATATATCGCCGTGTCTATGAAGGAAGGAATAGGTGCACAAGTAGGATTTCCCATGATGGTGTTTAGATTATTGGACCTCATCAGGTTTCAGAGCACAGGTCAACACAATAGCTGAGCTGGAGCACAGAATGAGAGCTCCTGATTGAAGAACTACTCCATACCTACATGCCATGATTACAGCACTTGTAACAGGACCATCAAACTATGCTCTCCTATTGAAGCCAGAATATATTTTTTGTTTTTTTAGCAGGACAAGACAACTAGAACTCTAGAACTAATTAAAAGAGGATTTGTATAGCAGAACTAGATGCTAATGGGGCCCTGATCAATTGTGCCTGAGAAATGCATGAAGATCTGCAAATCTCACCGAAAGCGACGCATGTTGGAACTGCCCCCTGCACATATGGCTAACTGCGTGGAAGGAAGCCAGGTGCCTCTCCTTTTCTATCAAGTTGACTCTAGATCAAATGTAAAGAGGCTCTATCTACCCCAATGCTGACATCTTCTCATACTTTCACAAAGGATGGGAAGCAAAGAGTGCAAGAACTCAGCTACAGAATGCCACCTAAAAAGCACAACTGGTCCTCTATCAGTGCACTTGTGACAAGAACAGTCCTCCACTACTGAGAAAAATATAGAGTTGATGCCTGACAACCTGTGGCCACACCATTGTTCACAACTATTAAATTCCATTATTGGCACTTTAGGGGGTGACAAAAACAAAATGCATGCATAAAACAAGGTTGTTGGCTTAGTCATAGTGATTTAGTCTGAACCCTGAGTTGTGTTAGTGTTCATATCAGTCAGCTCTAGTGCTTGTAGAAAATGACTGGACTTGATGTACAACTAATCCTCTTAGCACTATCATTATCAACTGCAGAGTACACATATCAAAGATCAACACTAAGAAAACTATTGGAGAAAGCAAAGGAGTGCTAACATCACATCATGCGACCAATCGTCGCGTTTTAGCGTAAACATTTAGTTTTCAGACAAGGTTGGCAGATATGTATGTGTGCATGCAACTTACAGCAGGATGATGCTATATATCAGTTGCGTGATACTTGTGGTGATGTGTAGGACAAGATTACTGCATGGCTTTCTCGAAACCTAAACCCAATTATTCAAGTTAACCGGAGTCTGGACAAGTTCTCCTGATTAGACAGCCAAAACACAGAACAACCAGATGTGGTTTATCGTCAATTAAAGAAGATCACTTTCGTTTCATCACCCCCTGCGCGCCAGTAGTCAAGCGACACCTATCCACTGCACCGGTCGGCACAGGAAGCAAGCAACCTTGTCGCGGAAACTTCATACCAAGTGCTATGTACGATCTTTCAGAGAGAGGAAAAAAGCAGTTCTACAGTGTGACACAGTCACAACTCTAGCTCGATCGATCACAACTCACAAAGACAGTACTACGAGTAGTAGTCGAGCTAGGTACGTAGCTAGCTAGCTAGCCAGCAATAGTATGAACCTAGATACCCAGGTGAGCATGGCAGGCACAGCAGAATAAGGTGACGTGAGCAAGCACTGCTCCAGGGACATGGGGCCAGATCCTGATGGGAAAGGAAGAAAGAAGAGATAAGCAGCTAGAGAGAGACTGAGAAAGAGAGATTAAAGTTGTGTGTCTACCTCCTGATTCCTCACAAATTAAGACCATCCACAAGCCTCCATTACTCAAAAGAACTATTCCCTCTTCCTACGTTAACTTGTCCCAGATCCCCTCTATAAAGCACAGGCCGCGAACCAGCCGAAAGAAGGCGCAGAGCCACAGATTTATAGCACAATTAGCTAGCTAGTGCATGACCGAGAACACTTCTAGCTGCATGCAAGATCGGGACATTGAGCAAATGGACTACGAGGCATCGCGAGTGAACAAGAGGAGCCCGGAGCGGTTGCTGCTTGCCGCTGCCGGCGAGCGGCAGGGCGACGGCGCTGTAGTGACGTGGCTGGACCTCACGCTAGGCGTGAACGGCTCGACAGAGCCAGCGGTCGCGGACTCCTCTTCGTCCTTGGACGGCGAGCCGCCGGCCAGGCCGCCACCTTCTCCGGCCGCCGCGCCGGCGCCGCACAAGGTGTTCTCGTGCAACTTCTGCATGAGGAAGTTCTTCAGCTCGCAGGCGCTGGGCGGCCACCAGAACGCGCACAAGCGGGAGCGCAGCGCCGCCAAGCGGTCGTCGTCGTCGTCGTACCACCACCAACACGCGCACCACCAGAGGATGGTGATGGCCGGCCTGCCGCTCGAGGCGCACGCGGCCATCGTGCGCGCCCTGCGGGTCAACCCGGCGAGGTCAGCGCCGATCCGTAAGCCGGTCGCCCAAGAGGCCACGGCTCCGAGGTTCCACGACGGCGTGGGAGTGGTCGGCCCGTGGACGCCGCTCGTCTACGAGGAGGCGCTCAGCTCGACGTCGTGGCCGGGGAGCTACAGGATGAGGACGCAGTCCGAGCTTCCTAGCTCAGAGCAGCAACCGACATCAGAGCAAAGTAAGAAGATAGACTTGAGCCTCAGGCTGTGAATGTGATAGTTCAACATAGACGTACTTAATTAGAGCTAGCTAGCTACCTGTATTAATTAATTTTGACCAGTACATAATTATCGAGTGTTTCATTCTCGAGTTTGTGGTAGCATCCAAATAATTATTCAGGGGAGAAATGGCCTGTCAGTTAAGCCTGCGTGCATCTTCAGACATCATCACCAGGGGCCGGCAATCATTTCTGAAAGTTTTGTTGTTCTTTGATTTCCAGATATTGAAATGTGTAATTCATAATTCGAGTGATCCTGCCATGCATGTTCTCTTTTTTAGCAAGTTATGATGTATTTCCCTTCACTTCATAATGGCCGTGTGTGCATGAAAAATGTTCAACGTCAAAAAAAAGTTATCAGATCCCACCGAGATTTCTGAAAACCGGAAACTTCAGGAAGACCCCGTAAGAGTTTTCTTGCACTAAGATTCGAAATCTTTTTGTAGTTGTGGTTAGTTCATACCTTTATACCGACTTTAACATTCATATTCCACGCAGGAAAAGTTCTTATTCTAAAGCGGATTTTTCGAGAACTCCCGAACCCCAATCTAAATTCTCTCCGTGATCCATGCCAAAACACGGTCCCATAACAATTCACGTATTTGATGAAGAGAAATTCATCTATTTAATTTTTACATTTTTTCAATCAGGGAAGTGCCTTGGTAATTGACTATTGGATGATATGTTTTGAAAATTCAAATTTGAACTTCATGGACAGGAGCAACAAAGTTTCGCTTTTTTTTTAACTACATTCATTCCTTGACATTCGCTGTTGCTAAACAAAATCATGGTTCAGAATTTATTTATTTTCACATATGAGTTTATTCAATGTTTGTTTGCGTTTTTTTCTTCAAAGTTTGAATTTTCCACGCCCCGAAAGTTTTCATGGTTCAAAATTTCTGACGGTTCGACATTTGTTTCGCATTCTCCCAAGTTTCAAAGTTTTCACTCTTCATAATTTTACTCAGTTCGAACTTTCATTTTCATGGTTTCAATATTTGAAGCACATAGTTCCGGTATTTCAGCGTATTGTTCTGCTCATCTATCAAAAAGTTTATATGTTCAGATTTTTTGACGGTTCAGAATTTTCAACTTTGGAAAGTTACTGTACGTTCAAATTTTTTGCATGAACAAACACACTTCTCAATATTTGGGGCATGTAAATGTTGAAATTATTTGGTTTGAACATTCCAAGGTCTCTCCAGCAAATTGCGTTTTCCACGTTCGTGTCCGTACGATGAGCAAGGAATTGGTGCGGAATCGGTCTGAAGAGCTCTGTCAACATATTTCGTGAATTTAGGAACCCAGAAAAGCAAAGAAATCAAGAGAAAACACAAAGAAACCAAGAACACGGAGGGAGGAGGTGCTGCCATGGCCAAATACGCTCGGCGGATCAGGGCCGCTCTTGGCTAGATCCGTGCTCAGAGGCGGTGGAGAGGGATCACTTGCAAAAGGCATGACAGGTCTGGCTGGCCAGGACGACTAGTTCTCGAATCCCCAACTAATGGGCTAAGGTGCATGAAATCATTCTCGCTCTACAAAACTACAAACCCACTGAGATTTCTGAATCACAGAAACTTTTGAAATTATACAGGGAAGAATCAGGCTCATATATTTTATGCCTTACTTAAGATCCAAATTCGAATGGATTTTTGGACCAGGTTCTCTGATGGGCCCTTTAGGCCCATAGTAGTGTACATGTATACGTACCCCATATAAAGTGAAAGAAAATCAAGAAAGATAGAATCCAGAAAATTCCCCAAAGAACAAGATTCTTTTAAAGCAATTCTTTTAAAGTAGTATAAATTAAATCCGACTAGGGTATTATAGACTTTTTCATCTAGATTTACATTTGTCTATGAGGGTAGTTTAGTCTTTAGGCGGTCCTCGATTGATTTCATCTAATAATAGCTACGTTCTATCGTTATGTTGCCTTCTCCTCGTACTAACGCGAATACACGTCGATCGTCCGCCATCACAGTCTAGCGCCGCCGCGACCGTCGTCCATCCACCGCAGCCGCCGCCGCCGCCGCCCGTCCGGCGTCGCCGCAGCCATCATCGCTCATCCGGCGCCGCCCCTGATCGTCCACCGTCGCTTGTCTAGCGCCGTTCGTCTAGCGCCGCCGCCGTGGTTCGTGCGGCGCCGCCGCAGCCGTCGCCCCCGCTAGGCCACCGCCTTCCAGTCCGACCACGAAGTTGGAATCTAGCCATTAGCTATTTCCATCTACTCCTCCACATACAAAGTGCAAATTCATTCGTTCTGGATCTTTATGGCGAGCACTTATGAAATGAAGTGTAGAGAATCGAGATTTTGTTGATTTGTTATTTTCTGCTTGTACGTCGATCTCCCTAATGAGGCTCCAAACCGTCAGTCTACTCGGCGTCCACACTTGAATTAGAACTACACGTGGTGGCCTAACAATCAGCTTCTGGTATACTCGTAGTCCTCCACCTTGCCATTGCTGCCGAGCCAGAGCGCGAACGCCATTGCGGAGGACGATGCGCAAGCGATGATAGCAAAGATGGCAGTGAGTGTGTGGAGGAAAACAAGCAGCAGGCCACGCGAGGATGGATTGCCGGAGGAGGAGCGTGTGGTGGCCGTGGTCGTGAGATTGCGAGGGGCCGCACGCCTGCCCGTCGGGTGCTGCTGCGCCACCTGCTTGCTATGCGCCCGCCACCCTCCGTCAGCTCGTTGCCGGACACCCTTTGAGCCAACGCAAGCCGCCGATTGGGAGGACGAAGCTGGGGAGACTAGGGAGCATTTGCTTCTACCATCGGACTAATCAGTTGGCCCAGAAAGGGATCACATGCCATTTTACCGTCCTGTCCATGGGTGTGACGGGATTTAATGTCTAATGTTCCGATTTTGCCCCTATAACCTTTTATACTACTCAATATTTGTGGGTTATGGCCTTTTATACTACTTATTATATTTGTGGGTAGTAGTAGTATAAGTGAACGTAGATCATTAGATTGGAAATAGACTGTTCAGGTTTATTTGAGAGTACCATAAAAGAGCCCTTCTTTTATCTAGGGAAGGTATGAGAAATCCTGCTAAACCGACCATAACTTGATGAGACTATTTTCCCTTGTGTGTGCCAGAAAAGAGGGAAATTTTGAGATTTAAATTTTGAAGTCTAACAGCTAATATTTGTATCTACTTCCCCCATGATCAAAACCATACAGGGTTCAGCAAAAAAAAAGATCTAGAGAGGGCAAACATAATAAAGAGAAGAAGCTTTCAGGGTCGGGATCATGAGTTTTTTTACGGTACCTCTGTACTCCCTAAGAAGGGTGGAAGTACCAATCAAATCCAACCCTCCATTGACAGGGGTAGTTTTGAACTTTTTTCTTTCTAATGATAAAGGTGCAATCCTCAATCTAATTCCTCTGGTCGAACATGCACGTGAGCACAGCTGCCGCCTCATCCCCATCGTGCAATCGACGGCTCGTCCGACACACAAGTCCAAGTTAGCAGACAATCTGAGATGCTTATTCTCCATGAATCTGATCACTGGCAGGAGCACGAGCTCATTGGCATGGAGGCGCCGTCAAGTTCATAATCAATGACGAAGAAAGAGTAGATCGATTCTCGAAGAGAGAGAGAGTAGATCAATCTCTACCATGGTTCAATGTAGGCGTCTCTGTAATGTGGTTGCATGTTTGTTGAGTTTAACATCACTGGCTAATTCATCACCATTAATGATGAGAGAAGATCCGATGTGATTGGTTTGGCATTAATTATCCAATGCATGCGTTTCTACACCGTTGCTGCATGCTTTTTGTCACTGTGATGTATGTCCGCCAATGCAGTTGTGGAGGTCAAGCCGTGTTTGCCCGTCGAGGAAGATGAGCATTGCAACGCTTGAGAGCCAGGACCAAGTTGATTGTCCTCCATAGTTATAATTTTACCCTTTAGACCATGGTACTCCCTGGTATTTGATGGTGGTACTCTCCTACATATGTTTTGGAGTACAGATTGATCTTACCTGTTAGATGAAGAAAAATAGACGATTCATATTAATCTTGGGATATCGTAAAAGAACTCCGGGATCAAAGAACGTTCGCTGTAAGGCATTCTTGTTGCACTTCACTAATACGGCCTCTGAAATCTGACTTTGTTCTGGCAAATCTGACATGGACGGTGCAGTAATCAGCTGTTCCGATTCGTCAAGTTCGTTATAGTTTCCATTCCACTCGGCATAAAAGTAGATAGAGAAATATCAGCAGAAGCAATTCACTTAAACTTAGTATTAGCTAGGCCGTATTACCGAAAGATTTAGCATCTATAAAAATAGGGTAAGGTCAGGGTGTGTCCCATTCATCCCGTTCTGTCTTGCTCAGTTGTTAAACAACAGGAACCGTGAAGTGTCTCCGTGGATCAACAAATTTTCGCTCTGATTTTTTTGGACTAGCTTCCTTAACTCCGAAGGCCATTCCGACACGTAGTCCACAGTCAGTAAAACATGGAGCCTAGTGAGCGAGGATTTTGTGCTACGTGCGCCTGCTATTTCTAAAAATTCAAAAATCATATATTAAAATTTTAAAAAAATCATATGTATCTTATAGAATGACGTATACACATATAAAATTTAGTGAAAAATATGACCATTTACAATTTGCACATAAAATATAAGGAAAGATATTATACAATAGTGAATAATAGTATGTAAAAAAAACACATATTTGTTGTTTTTCACGGGTCACAAATGAGAATATGTTTCACCAAAATTTAACAGTGTATGCTCCATCCCATAATAAACATGTGTATTATTTTCAGTTTTTTCCAAAACATGCATATAAGGTTGAAAGTGGCCAGACCTAATAAGGTGGACATGTCCTTATGTGTACCTTTGTACTTTTCGGAGCTTAGTAGACAACTGATGATCGGACTTACATACCAATGACTCGGTCACTAGACAAATTTGAGGGAGTTCTTAGGAAATACTTAGTTTGGACGTAAGTCCAAATTTCAAAGCTTCAAATGGATGTTTGAAATGTTTAGAGCTTAAAAGAACCTTTGCTCTAAAATCGGGAGATGAAACAGAAGCTGAAAAGCAGAAGTAAAATATAATTTATTCCTTTAGGAATTTACCTAGTGGAATGCAGGGCAAAATGAGCATTATGTTGAAATTGTGTTGAATATGTGATCGAGATAGATTAAAAGTTAGGCATTAGAATTGTAATAGGGATATGATAGAGTTTGTATCGGAGTCTTTAATCTGGGCCACTCATAAATAGAAGCACCTTATGTAACCAATGACAAGTAACATAGGTGAGCTATGATGTGTAGGTGCACTTGTAGTCATGCCGCGTGGATGTAGGGCTCACGGCTGAACCACGTTAAAAAATATCTCTTGTCACCTTTTCTACAATGCTTTCCATATAGATCTATGCTTCTGCATGTCGCGTTGTGAGAGATTTGATAGTGGCATCAATCGCATAGGGCCAATTTTCGTAATAAGTGCTATCAGAGCCACAAGGTCAATGGTGGATCTTGAGGCGAAGCAGAGAAATCCGGCGAATACGAGACAAAAGGGTGACGGCTCGTGCACAAGGCAAAGTGGAGTCTGGAGTGCATTGTGCAAGTCATGAATCTACACAATGACGATCGGCGGGGCATGCGTGGTGTAGGGCAGATCGGACACAAGGTGGAGTATGGAGCCGAGATCATCGGTGGGACGCGTAGTGTGGCGGCTGCTATGGCCGTAGCATCAGCCCAAAGCGGCGAATTTGCAGCACACACCGCAAGCGACGCAACAACAGCCGTGACTCCAAAGATAGGCCAAGAGGCCGTGGCTGAGACAACCTAGATGGGGTGGCCAAGCAGCTCAGGCAGCGATGCGGTGTGGCCCAAAGGCGAGCAGCCCAAGCAAGATGGCAACCAGCCCAGCGCGCAGACAGGCGGCCCAAGTGGCCTAGTGGCGGTGCGACCCAAGTGCAGGTAGTCCAAGCTGGACCAGGCGGGGCGAGGGCAGGCTAAAGGAGGCTCAGGCGAGAGTTCCAGGTGCAGCGCGAGTCCGATGCCAGTTTAGGCTGATTTTTTTGCATGGAGAGAGGCATGCTTTTGAAAAAAAAACCTAGATTTAGGTTTAAAAATGAGAGGGGACTTCGAATCTTTTTGAGAAACCCGGTTTAGCTCAGTTTTAGGATGGTTTTTTCTGGTTTCCCCTTATTGATGCTAGTTTTGGGTTGTTTAACTGGTTTTGGGCTGTTTGGTTGTTTTGGCAAAGGGGAGGTATTCAAGGACGCTGTTTTTGTGTCAGGGAGTATGCTAGCATGATACCAATGTACCAGGAGTGTCCACGGGTTTCTACGTGATATGTCACAAGTCGGATCAAGTCAAAAGGTGTACATAAAGAGGAGGTTGATTCGTATGGTGCGGTTGTGGTGTGTATAATTACTAGGAGTCATGTGAAGGTGGAGTCGGAGTCCAACTTGGGATCAGGGCAGGTTAGAGCCCTGGTTGAATCAGTTTCAGTTTGAAGTGTATAAGAAAGACTCAAGTTATCCGAATTGGACAAGAAAAGGACTCACCAGTTTGATTTGAACAAGGAAAACTTCGAGACTGCTATATAAGTAGGGGTTGGGAGAGACTTCAAGGCACGAGATATCAGGAGTTCGAAGCCTAGACAACCAATCTAGATGCCACAAATTCCAAAGAAGATGGGCGCTCAGATTCAGAGGTGTGTTTGGAGGAGGCAATGGGGGCAACATCGGTCGAAAAAGAGGCAGACGTTCAGGTCGGGTACTTAGATATGTTCAGGAAAAGTGACATGTCATTATCAACAAAGTTCGAGGTGGCAGAATTTGATGGCAGTACCAATTCAAGATCTGTTGGCACAATAAAGTTGCTCCAAGGTTTTGTAGGATGTCCAACCAAAGAAGATGGGCAACGATACTTGAGAGGAGCTGAAAGTCAAGGCAGGCAAGATCATACGGCTATGTCTGTCAAATACAGTGATGTATCTGTGATGGACGAGACTTGCCAAAGCGAATATGGGACAAGTTTGAGGCTCAATTCATGTCTAAGACTCTGACCAACAAATTGTATTTGAAACAAAAGTTGTCCGAGCTGAAGATGCAGAAGGGGTTGGATCTTGTAGAGCACATGAACGTCTTCAATCAAGTGGTCACAGATCTAGCGCATCTAGAGTTGAAGGTTGATGATGAGGATAAGGTCATGATTATTCTGTGTTCACTATCACATCCTATGAGCATTTGGTCACTACTTTGACGTACACCAAGGAAATCATCAAGATTGAGGATATTACTGCAACATTATTAGCTCAGGATCTGAGAATGAAGAACAATGCGGTGGACGTCGCTCAAGTTGAAAGTTTGCTGGTCAAGGGTTAGCTAGGCAAAAAAAAACATGGGGAGAGTAGGTCATCCAAGAAAAAGAACAAGAATAAGATCAAGAAGGGGCCGCAGTGCTACAAGTGCAAGGAATAGGGACATATGAAGAGAGACATCCAAGGCTCAGTTCAGTGAGTTATAAGGAGAAGATCCAAGTCCTAAGATTCACACAAGACAGCTTCAAAGTGGTGAAGGTCATATTCGCCAAGGTGGAGTATATGTTTGAGTTAGGTTACAAGTTAAGACTTGGAGTTGTAGTAAAGATAGAATAGAGTTTGTCTCGAACTCTTATAACCCGGGCCTCTCATAAATAGAGGCACATGTGTAACCGACAACAAGTAACATAGACGAGCTATGATGGGGAGGTACACTCGTAGTCATGTCCCGTGGATATAGATCTCATGACTGAACCACATTAAAAAACATCATGTATTTTGTCGTCTTTTTTACAAGGCTTTCAATATAGATCTATGCTTTTACATGTCGTCTTGTGAGAGATTAGCGGTTGCATTAATCTCCTAGGGCCAATTTTTGTAATACATTATTGTGCACTCTTTTCAAATGGCACACTCAGACAAAATTATCACTTGGCACACTTGATTTTTCTTGAAGGAAAGCATACTTGAAAGTTGCATGCTTGATGTAAAGACCGAAAAAGACTCTGTGTACGGCATCGTGTTGGTGCCTTCTAAATCATGAAATTTTATGGAAATTTCAGATAATTTCTGTCAGCCCTGTGCTTTGAATCGAGATCAATAATAAATTTGACAACTGCTTGATGGAGCATCATATTCGTAATTATACACACGTGCATTTATCTGTTTGTCAGGATTCCAGAGCAAATACTAACTATTCAAGAACGAACTTCCAGCGCATTCCAGTATGCCACTCAAATAATTGGCATTAATCTTTCGTGAAAAAGAATCAGATTCTCATTTGAGTCATTTCCACCACGTTTGTAAAAGTATTATCAGTAAAAATCATCAGACCTTCTCATTTGATCTAAGATGATGCAAAGAGCACACCATTTAGTGTATATGGCATACTAAGTTACTTACAGACACTAATTTTGCCCCTACTCTATAGTTGCCCACCAAAAATATGTATGAAAAAAGAAACTAAAGCAGAAAAAAGCACCAACAAACCAAATATTGCAATTGTGGCCCAGGAAATAAAGGCATCAGGTTGTAATGTATGAATATGATACACAGGTACAGGTCTCTGCTTGCCTAGCCTCCTACTGAACTAATAATAAATCAACTCCGAAAGCCCCTAGCTGAGATTTGACACTACCAGCATGTAAGGACCTATCAGTACCCTGACTGGACTGACAAAGCCATTCCTCAACTTCAGTCATCTTGTGTCTTAAAGTGTCAATCTTACTACAGCATCATCCAGGAACACCTACTCCGTGGGGTCTTCAAAGTATGATGCAGGGACCTGAACCGGAGGTAGCAATGCCGATACACCCTTGAACTGTTCCAGAGACGATTGCGTAATTACACCAACAGCAGTACGATGTAAATGATCAGACAGGCAAATTGTGACTGTTGAGATTCATGCTTACCCTGTGTTGCTTGTATTTGTCCCGAATTGCATTCCAAGATAATCCTTTCCTATTGAGCTGCAAGTCATGTATGATAGTAATGCAATCCTTCAGCTCAGATGCCCTGTAGCCGGTCACTGTTTGCAACTTCTTGCTCTGCAACCACACAGAACAAAAATGAGTTGCCATTTCAAAACAGACAAGTCAAAAGCAAAGCTCTGGATGGCATGGAACTATTCCATACCCAAGGGTTGGTGTCTGGATCAAGGGTCAGCCTTGCAACGAACACTGCTGAAGCTGCAACAACTGATGGCAAGAACCGAACACAGCCGTACTCCAACAGGCTCAGCTCGGCAAGATAGCTCCCCATGAACTCCATAGACAGGCTAGGATACTGCAGCAAGCATCACAACGACTTGAGATGAGACAACGATGTACATGAGCATGAAGAACTTTTAACAGCCACAGATTTGAAATGTAACAAATGATAATTTGTGTATTAGTACCTTCTTGTCTTCTTGGCTAGATCTGATGAACATCCTAAAAACAGGGAAGGAAACAAACAGAACACAAAAGATTTAGCAACAGATTCATGCTGACAGACAAGGATGCCACTAACATTTCAGACCGATTTGGTTCGTGATGTACCTTAGGAAGGTCTTGGCGGTAGGATTGCCCATCTCAAACTTGAGAAGGTTCAGTATATCACTCTCCATCTTAACAAGCTGCACATTTCCGCACACAACAAGAGCACAACTCAAATTAGCACTTTAGCATCAACCAATTGCAAGATCTAACACAGAATGAGCCAGACACGCAGAGATGAACACCCACCTCCTGTTTCATGTAGGTGTTGTCGGTGATGTAGCAGAAGTCCTCCACATTTGGGGGGCTGATCTCCTCATACTTCCTGGATCCACACAAGAATCCAACCTCAAGCTCAATTCTTGCACTAATCGAACATTCTGCACGGCAATGGGGATAAGATGAGTGACTTACGAGGCAATGAGCATGGCGGAGACGCCAAGGAGCTGCAGCTTCTGGCGGTTGAGGGCGTTGGCCGAGAGGAAGCGGTCGATGTAGGAGACTGTGAGGTAGAGCGTGTCGGAGACGAGCTTGTACTCCTCGGCGACCTCGACGAGCCAGTCGACGAGTATGCCACGCATATTGGCCGTGACATCCACCTGCACCGTCTCGATGTAGTCCGCCGCCGGCCGCCGCTTCGCCTCAACCTGCGGCGCACAGCACCACAACTCATCAGAATCTCGCAACCGGCGACGAGACCAATGTGGCCGAGAAAGAAGCGCGCGTACGTACCTCCATGGATCGGAGGTAGGAGTAGATGTCGGACGCGTAGGGCGCGCAAAGCTGCGCGTCCCCAGCCTCATCGGCGGCGTCGGGCGCCGGGGCCGGCGCGGGCCGGGTCAGGGGCTTCTTCGGCTGGGAGGACTTCCTGTTCTTGGAGTGCGGCTGGAGCGCGGCGTTGGAGAGCGTGGGGAGCTCGCTGAGCGCGACGCGCTTGCGCTTGGCGGCGACCGCCACGGCGGTGATGGCCGCAGCGCGCTTGGCGGTGGCGCGGGTGAGCCGGGGCGCGGCGGCGCAGGCGGAGTTCTCCTTGTCAGCCATCGGCGGCGACGGCGGGTGGCTGCTGCTCCTCCGACTCCGAGCGAGGCAGGAGGCAGGCAGCGGTGGAGGGCGGGCGGAGCCGGAGGCGGAGGAGGATTTGGGCAGGGGTGGGGGGAGGAGGTTAAATAGTAGACGGGGGGAACGGGAATGGGAGGGAGACGTGGCCGCCATTAGTTTTGGATTCGAAGGTTTGGGAGGGAAGCGGCCAAAGGCCACAGCCTCGGGTTCGATTTCCGCAGGGATTTGGAAATTCGTTTCGGGGCTTGGGGAGAGAGAGATTAGGGAGGGAAAAGTCTGGGGTCTGGGGATTTATTTTCGGGCGGATTTGGATAGAAATTTCGAAGTGTTTCGGACGGAGGCGAGGCGGGGCGGCAGGAGGGGCAGTGGGGGTGCGAGCAGAGGGCGCGGGATTCTCGTTTTTGAGAGGGTGCGTGCGAAGTTTAGTTGGAAACTGGGCGCACGACTGTACCTTGGCGCAGGGCGCAGCCGCGCAGCCGATTCGCTCGTTTTCATTTTGGGTTTTGGGGATTTGGGCGTGCCGCCGCCGCCGGCGCGCGGAATGCTTGGCCTCGGGCCCGCGTAACAGCGGGTGGAGCAGTTTTCGGAATCCTTTTCCGCAGCTTTTTTTTTCTGCTGCTGACGATGATGTTCCTCCGCCTGGGTTGATTTTATTCTATTTTTTGCAACAGGAAAATTGTGAAGGGGCATTTGGAGTTGGGAACTTTTACTGGGTGCGAAATATGGGAAGTGAGACGCGTAGGAACAAATTAGATGTGTTCAGGTGACACATAATGGAGATATGAAATAATCAGCTTGATTTTTTTTTAAAGGCAAAAGGTTTGTCTTACTTTATGAAATAAAGAGGGAGTCACGGTACAAAGAGACATCGACAAAAAAAGCAAAAAGAGGAACAACGTCTATATAAAAAGGTCTATACTCTTGGGATGATGTTTCCCAAATGCGTTGCCCCGGCTAACACCTAGTTATTGGCATTCTCCTATATAAAAAGGCCTGTAAATTGCTGGATGTGTGTGACCGTTAGACCGGCTGTGAGGTCAATATTGGAAACCCAGGCGTCATTTTGCATTGCCCTTTTGACTGACCATTTTTTATTTCTGGACCTTTGAAAGATGGACGGGGCAATGTCCTTAGGTCGACGGCCATTTAACCAGGCCAACTCCCAAAAAGGCATCTTTTCCCCGTTTCGTACTGTAACAATCATTGCAGCGTGAAAAAGGTTCATGTCAGTGTTGTCACATGGGTTTCTTGAACCCACCCAGGTCTTTGTCGGTTCTGTCCGCTCTTGCCACAGCCACCTCAACCGTAAGGCCCTAGCAAACTTTTGTAGGTGAAGAATACCTAACCTGCCAAGATTGGTTGGGCGGCAGACCGTCTCCCAGTTGATCTTACACTTCCCCCTAATGCTTTGTCCGATCCTGTCCACAGAAAATTGCGTCTCATCCGATCAATATTCTTGTGTACCCAGGGGGTATCCTGAGAGGAGTGAGATGGTATATTGCCTAGGAAGAGAGGACTGACTTAACAAGAACTCTCCTTCCCGCCACTATCATGTGCATTCCTTGCCAACGAACAAGCTTGGTGGCTATCTTGTCCTCAAGATGTTGAAATTCCACCCTGCGTAGGCGTGTGACTGAGAGGGGCAGGCCTAGCTACCTCATGGGGAAGGAGGAGCGGATCGCTGGGAAGCATTGCAGGACGTTGGGGAGGTCAATGTTGTTTGAACAGATCTGTGCCACTAAGCTTTGCTCAAAGTTTGTGTAGAGACCTGTCGCGTCACCGAAACAGTGTAGGATTTGAGTGAGGTTTTGAATATCTTGCTTAACCAGGGATATGAAGACTACAGCCTCATCTGCATAGAGTGACGTTCTGAAGATTGGCCGGCGGCCCCGAAGCTCGTGAAGAAGGCCCCGTTCAGTGGCCATGTCGAGGATTTTTTGCAAGGGGTCAATGGCAAGGAGAAACGACAGCAGGGATAGGGGGTCCCCTTGCCGAAATCCGCGCCTGTGTCTGACTGGCTGGCCGGCGAGTCCTTTTAGCAAGACCCTGGAGGAGGAGGTGGATAGCAGGGTAGATATCTAGTTGCAGAACCTGTGTGGGAAACCCCTTTGCCTCAGAAGGTCCATGACATAGTCCCACTTGACGGAGTCAAAAGCTTTCTGGATGTCGAGTTTAAACAACAAGGTTGAGATTTTATTTTGATGCATCTGCCTAGTGAAATTTTAGACATACATAAAGTTGTTGTGGATATTTCTTCTTTTGATGAACACGCTCTGAGAGTTGGAGACCAACGTGTTCATGTGAGGAGCGAGGTGAAGCGTGAGGATTTTCGCGATAATCTTTGTGACAGCATGATGAGGCTTATTGGGCGGTAGTCTAAGATGGACTCAGCCCCCTCCTTTTTAGGCAGAAGGACGATGTTGGTGGAATTCACCCATTGGAAGTTCAAGGTTTGTAGGCTATAGGAAAGGTTGACCACAGGTAAGAGATCTTGTTTTATAATTCCGCAGCACGGTCTGAAAAACACCCCGGTGAAACCGTCTGGGCCTAGAGCCTTGTCACCTTGCATCTGGACAATTTTTTGAAGTACCTCTTCATCAGAAAAAGGGGCGTCAATGCCGTGCAGGTCACATTGTTGAATCACCATTGCTTGCCAATTTAGGTCGTGTTGTCTTGCAAGCCCCCGTTGAATGGTATTGGAGAAGTGGTTCTGCACGATCTGTTCTTTTTGGGCGTGTTCGGTGACCCATCCATCATTGACCTTAAGGCAGTGAATGTGATTTTTCCTTCTTCTCGCATTTACTTTGAGGTGAAAGAATTTTGTGTTGGCATCTCCTTCCTTTAAGTTGAGGATCCTTGCACTTTGCCTCTTCCTAGATCGCTCAAGCACTGCCAACCCTATCACCCTCCTCTTTAGCCTGAAATGGAGGTCTCTTTCCTTGGCCGATAGAGGCCTCATGTCCTGAGCAACATCAAGGCAAAGAATAACGAGAAGGGCCATATGAAGGTGCAACTTCGCATTGGAAAAAAAGTCCCTACTCCACTTAGAGAGCCGCTGCCCCGTCTTCCTCATCTTGTGGAAGAGGATGAGACAAGGCTCGCGGTGCGGCACCGGCTCATCCTAGGCATGTTGGACGATGTCCTTGAAGCCTGGCATTTTTGTCCAAGAGTTTTTGAACCTAAAGGTTCTTGGCCTTGGCGGGCCACTAACATCAGCAAGTAGGAGAGGGTAGTGATCCGAGAGTGAAGATGATAAGGCGCGAAGCACATGCGTGTGGAACCGCAGGTCCCACGCCGCATTGCAGAAAAAAGCGTCTAGTTTGAAGAGCGTTGGGTTCTGTCTTTCATTGCTCCAGGTGTAACGCCTATTTTGCATATGAATTTCTTTCAGCTCATAGGTATCAAGAGTTGCTCTGAATCTATTAATTTGACTTCAGTTGATGTTTGTATTATTTTTATCCCTTGCTCGATAGATTTGGTTGAAGTTACCAACATAAAGCCATTTTCCACCGTTGTTTGGCTTCTGGGAGTAAAGGTCAGCAACGAAGTCCTCTTTCCGTGTGGAGTCAGTGGGACCATAGACGGTGGTAATCTTGAAAACCAAGTCATGCTGTGGCGTTTGCACCAAGGCCGAGAGACAGAATTCCATTTCCACAATGTTGGAGATCTAGACAGTGGAGTCGTCATAGAGCATCAAGATTCCACCCCTCATGCCATTAGCGGGGCGTTGTGCGAAAGCTTTGAGATGGTTTCCCTCAAGGAAACAGGTTGTGCAAGAGTCAACATCATCTAACTTAGATTCCTAGAGACAAACGATCTGAGAAGAGGAAGAGGCAATTGTTCCATGCACGGCGGCTCGCCTGTCCGAGTCATTTAGATCCCTAACATTCCAGCTCAAGATGTTAAGAGATCATCCGTTCATTGAAATAATTGGTCAACACATAAGATAGATCATTGTTAAGCCTACAAACATCAGAAGCACTGAACAACAAACCTAACCCCAAAAGGTGATACATACAGCGCGGCCACATCACCCATGAACACCAGACCTAACACCTCAACAACCTGGAGCTAAGACTAACTAACATGGAGGACCAAGGGACCTAGTAAAGGTTGAACGACAGAGAAACATTAGGCATTAGTAACAACACCAAGCTCCTCGTGATCTAGTGCGTCTTGGCCCCCGTGGTTGATGAAGGCGCCCTCCACCACAGTTGCGTGTTCACTGTTAAGCCTGAACAGTGCCCTCAGCGCCTGAACTGCCGTGGAAGGTAGCTAAGCCTGGAACGAGCGGACGAATTCTTCAATTGCACGGGTAGTGGTCTCTTCCTTCTCCTGTATAATCACCAATTTGTGGCAGACAATCTGCTCTGCCCTCTTGGCAATCGGTTTAGACCGATGCTTCGCTTGGAGGCGTGCACTGGTTTGGCACAGCAAGAGTCCTGCCAAGGTTTTGCGCCGGTTGGTAGGAGGCAATGGTGGTGACCATGTCGGATGCTCAAGCAGTGTCGGCTGCTTCGTCGGGAAGAGACCGAGGACATCAGCGGTAGCAGTCGAATGCACCGACAAGGGAGGACCGCACGGTGTCCTCGGCGGTGTGCGCACAGTGTCCCTGCTGTTGGGGAGAGGTGGGGTGCACTCCTCCGAGGATCCCTCGAATCTAGGCGGCTTGGACATTGGAGATTACATCAACATCGATGGGAGTAGTGAAAGGACCTTAACAACTAAAATGTCGCCTAGAGGGGGTGAATAGGCTTTTAAAAATCACTTCCGGATTTGGCTTAATCCTAATGCAGAATTATAGTAATCGGATTTTCGCAAGCTCAAATCCTATTATGCTAGTATTTCATGTAAGCATAGACACCCTATGTGATTATATCAATGTTAATGATGCAAGGGTGATAAACAAGCAATTTAACTTCTACAAGAGATATACAAGAAATCTAGTGCAAGTATGAAATGCAATAAGTAAAAGAGATAAAAGACAAATGATGTATGACCCAGAGTTCGGATATCCACCAATATCCTACATCTTCGTTTGTGGACCCGATCATGCTTAATCAAAGGTGGCTTCTCTCTCAAGCCGCTTCCTCTCAATGACTCTCCAGAGTCTCCCCGATCACTATGGATAGCTCTTTCCTTCACTCCCAGAAATGGTGAGCTCCGCAACCACTTCACAATCTCTCGGGCCTCCTCACAAGCTTCTTGAGGAGATCACCGAGCCACCACCACCAAGCCGTCTAGGAGTCGGTGGCCTCCAACAGTAGTAGACTCTCGGACTCTCGCTCGAACACAATCGATGCCGAGTGCTCAAACAATGCAACTTATGCACACACCTTGTGCAACTTATGCACAAAGGCTTCCCTCACACCTCACAACTAACAACTCATGCACAAGAGGCTTTAGAGAGGGAGGAAGCTACTGGAGATGCTCACAAATGATTTTAGAGGTAGCCAACAACCTCCTAAGCTAGCCCAAGGTGGAGACTATATATAGCCAACCTTAAAAAACTAGCCGTTGGAAAGGAATCTGTCCGGATTTGACCTAGACCCTTCGGGTTCACACCAACGGTCAGAAAAGTGACTGTTGAAAAATCCAGACCCTTGACCCGGACCCTCCGGGTTGAGGTTCGGATTGTCCAGTACAGATCCGGACCCTCCGGGTGACACTCCGGAAACCTTCTGTACAACCCGGAACACCGTGGTTCAACCCCGAACACCTTAGGGGCTTGGCTTAGGTCATGTACTCTGAAAATGGACCTCCTGGAGTCCACAAACCTAGCTGATTAACCAAACCACTTAGGTTGGTAGAATCACGCACGCCTAGACACCAAGTTTAGGGACAACACACGCAACATCGAACTACGCCCGAAGTCTCTGAGCACTCGCAGCTCGAAACCTCCGCACACTAGAACACGGAGTTCTAGCACCTCTACCACAAAGAAAACACAACGATATGTAACATATGCAAATACTTGAGCACTCGACACACGACGTAAACAAGCTAATCATCTGATAGCCCCTCTTTATAGTACGGCTATCTAACCTATAATCCGGTCTCTCTCCAAACTCCTTGAGACCGATCAAACTAGGAAAACCTAGTCTAGGCATACATTTGCCTTGCGTATTCCACTTGAGCTCGATGATGTCCATCTTTCTTGCTCCAAAGTGGAATCACATTGATCATCGTCACCTTATGAAGTCTTCTTCGCATAGCTCCCTCATAATTCTTATGGGGAAGTTTTCTCTCGAAATCATCTTCTCTTGATGGACCCGTAAGCCTCAAGCATGTGTCTTCGCATGATGCCAATCTTGAGCTTGTCATGATGACCATCAACTTATGATGTCGTTCTCTCATGGGCACATATGATCAACCTCTCGATGCTTACCCATGAGTGGTACCTAACCCTCAACATACACATAGCACATAGCACATAGGGTTAGTTCATATAATGCAATACACAATTGCTTACCTTCACTTGATCACATGAAGCCACCACTAGTGTTCTTCTCTTAAGCTCGTAGCTTCATGTCTTGATCACCATGGCTCAACACATGAGCCTACTTTTGACCATCTTGGGTTCAACACATGAACTTCTTCATCTTGGTCAACTTCACTCTTACACTATAACTTTATCTTGATCCAATGTGGTTCACTCCTTGAACCCATATCTTGATCCTTTAAGTTTACTTCTTGATCACTTGATGCTTCACATGATTTGATGGACTTCAATACATGAATCCATCTCCCAACCATCGCATGCATCATTGATCTTGGGCTTCACAGACTTGTAGGATCATCCTGTTGATGTAACCCTACAAAGTGGTACTAACCCTTACACATTCCAACAATCAAGAAAAATGGTTAGTCCACAAAACTCGTTTGTTATTAATCACCAAAATCACACCAAGGTTAGATAAACTCTCAATCCACCGTAAATCACACAAAGGGCTAGGTGGACTTTTAAGTAGGCCGAACGGTGTGAGGATGCACAGTGCCTCTCGTGCCGAGGCTCCCATCCATGCACTTTCTCTCATGGCTGGATAGAGCAAGTAGGGAGCGGGGATGGTGATTTTGGCGTGGCACTTTCGCCCAGCAACTGGCGTTGACAGAATAGGGGTAGTGGGGGGTCCTGTCCGCCTAAGTCCGACACCTACCAAAGGCCAGGGAGGCGTGACGCGAGGGGCTTCTTTCCCTATCCACGACGCCACCAGCTACATGGTAAAGCTCAGAGAAGCCTGATGAAGCCACAACCACCGGCAGCACAGAACTTGCACCGGCGTCGGTGCTTGTGTTGTTGGTGCTGGTGTCCTGGAGGAGCACCTTAGCCACGTCCCCAGGGCCATTGTGGCGTCGGCTGTCTTGGTGGGCCAATCGATCCCGGAGGTAGTCGTCGGCATGGCCATGGTCGTGGTCCCATGCGGCATGGGATAGGCTTCGTGCTAGGCGGTGGCGACAACCATCGCGGCAGCTGCGAGCCTCATCTCTGCCATGCCTTCCATCACGGTCGTTGTCGTCGTTCCCGTCGTGTCGTTCATCGCGGCGAGGAGGATCGAGTCTGTCGGAGATGGCATCTTCCCTGTCCACCACTCCAAGCCTCCAGCGGAACTCGTGAACCCTCGATCCTAGAGGAAGGTCGTCATTTACCTCCACCGAGAAGCCCTCGTGGAGAGTGACCTGGATGATGACTTGGTGCTGGAGCCCCCGGCGTCCCCTCTACGGCATACCTGTAGCAAGAGTGGCATTACGGGCAGGGAGAGATATCCACATCACCTTGGGTACCGCACTCGGGTTAGCAGTTGAAGCCCAGACACCGAGTGTCTCTGCATCTTCTCTTTGTCGCGACCATCCTTCAATGTAGTCCAGAGAGCAAGCAGGGCCGATTGCCTTGGCGATGAACTGCTTGTTCCACGCGTGAAGGGGAACACCTTCGAGACAAAGCTGGACGTGATGCTTCATCTCCACTACTTTAGCGTGCGCCTCTAGTCGCCATGGTCGGACTTGGACATGGAGGCTGCCAGAGGAGAACTCGTGCTGGGCGACGGCTACGGTGTAGTGGTGTTGATGGATAAACCTGACGAGGTACTGCTTGGGGTAGTGTCGAACAACGTTGATGTCCGCAATGCACACGGAGGTTGCGGAGAAGGCTTCCACGACTGATGCCGACAACACTCCCGAGCGCATGCCGTTAAGCCAGGCCACTATGGCGTTGGTGGCGAGAGCCGCGGCCTCCTGTTGCATGTCCGGCGTGGCCGCAACAATGGCGTAATCATCGGCCAGCCTAGTGTCCGCGTCCCCGAGCCGTGGCATTGTCGGCCCCTGGAGCTGATGTCACATCCCGATTTTCAAAATCCGCATTACCAACTTATCGTCGCATGTAGTCATGACGTTATGAACCATGCATGCACTCAATATACGCGACCCCGTCACACATGCACTAGCCCAGACTAAACCCTAATGCCACATATACGCCGTATACGTCAGTGCATCCGCGGCACCCTGGGACCGACCAACCCTAACTAAGGTGAAGGACCCCCGAGGGTTCCCATACCCTCACACCACCTTGCCGCGCTCAGAAACCCTAACCCTAGCTCCTGACCATTTCCTTATGTTTAAATTGTATTTCCCCCCGAAAGCCCTAACCGCGAGACCAAGCACTCCTCGACCTTACCAAAAATTCCGTGATAAATTGTGGAACATCCCAACAGTCCACTTAACTCAATTATAGCATAAAATAACAATGTCCAATACAAAAATGCTTGCAACCAAAATTAATAAACTTTAGCATAAAAAGGAGCGTTGCACTGTGACCTCTAGAAATATATCTTCAAAAATTCTGACAAAATTACACGATGATCCTCAGCCTTCTAGAAGCCCAAATATATAAAAACATGGGGAAGTTGTATTCAAAAATCTGGTATGCACATTATCGAACACCTTTGCTAAAAACCTTCCCTCGCATAAAATCAAGGGCAAACCACAGCAAATAGTTACCAGAGATTTTGTGCAACCCATTCTCGAACTCCCCAACTTACCTACATCCTTAAACCCCTGCTGGTAGCTCACGTAGCTAGGACACGTAGCTAGGCTCCCCAGTGACATGGTGGCGCGTGGCCAACCTCTCCAGGATGCCAGTGGCACCCTCATGCCACCCGGTGCACGCCCAGGCTGGCATCGGCATGCCAACCACGGCATGACCGCGCCACTCACTGGAGACCTCGTCGTCCAGCTCGCCGTCTTAATGCTCGCGCCTGTCCTTGCTATCCCCAGCTCAACACCGCTGTTGATTTCCTCCCCGAGCCGTCCCATCTCCGCGTCCGAGCTCGCCACAGTGGTGCCCGCGCTGAACGCCAGAGACGACGCAAAGTCCATCGAGTCCAGCGCCGCCTAGCAAGCCATGGCGTACCACGACCCCTTCCTGACCTCATTCGAGCTTCGTGCCATCCTGTGAAGCCTCGGGAGCACCCCTGCCGCGTCACGTCGACGAGCATGTGGATGCACATCGGAAGCCGGCCAGCTCAACTCGCCGCCCAGCTATAAATAGCACACCCGAGCCCAGCCTCCTCATCCCAAGCAGCTCACCAAAATCCTCCTATCCCCAGCAGTTCGCTTAAGCTTCCCTCCAGCTCCTTTTAGCTCGAGTCCCCTTCTTCGCCATTCCAGAGCACCCCGGCTCCTCCCTAGCCCCATCACTCCGACCGAAAGCTACCTCAGCTACCCGGGCTCCACCAGCCGGTCGATCTGCGCTGACCACCCCATCGGATTCCTGAGAACCGCCGCCACTTAGCCCCTTGCAACCGAGCCGGGAACCTCCGCCACTCCACCGAGCTGAGCCCCGCCGCCGACGCTCGGACAGACCCAACTGTCGCAGTAATTGCGCTGGAACCGGTAAGGACCGTGAGGGCTAAGCCGTGCGCATGGGCCCAAATGCCCGCTCAGCCCATGACAGAGCTGAGTGGAAGCGCCCCAGTCTCAATCCGCCACCGCTACTGGGAGGCGTATTCCATCCCTACAGGAGGCGCATTCTCTTCCAAAACCTGGTTTTTCTTATTACTTTAAACTGGCAGCGACTGGTCCCACCGGTTCGTCTTTTTTTAAGCCGGTTAGGGCCACTTCAAAACCAGTTCTGATACCCTTAGGCTATTTCCAATCTTTTGGTTCGAATGCATTTTTGAAATTCAAACTAGGTTGAATCCAATCAGTAGATGCTTGCATTAGGGTTGATCTCTTCTGTTAAATCAACATATACCGTGCATGTATTTCTTTTGGAACAGCCCCAAGGTAAGACCTCGACCCTATTCAGAATGTTAATATGCTCGTACACATTAGTGGAAAAAAAATGTTTTGGGATACAACTTCAAATGACATGGTTTCCCCTCCGATCGAAAACACCGTCATTTCATGTGACATACATGCATGTTGTTTGATTTTGTTGGAGTTGTTTCAATTGCCTCTTATTTGCCATTTTTCCGATGTATAGCTGACGGAGCGAGGTACGTACGCGAGGAAGAACCAGAATCACCCCCTCGGCAGGAACAGGAGCAAGAACAGCCAGGCAAGCAAATCCCCTCCTTGACCATGTCGAATCCTATAATTGCAAAGTATAATTATATTGCTTGCGAAAGTGCATGCTATGTGTTATCACCAATATTTTGTGGAAACTAGTTACACCCAGTAGTTGCAGTGGCTTAGGTCTGTTAACCCTATCCTTGTAGCCCTAGTATTAACTGCTGATCATGGTACGATCGGCAAAATACTTAGGAATATAGGCTTTAGCCGGCTTAGCCCTGCTTAGAATTAAAACCCGTTTTGAATCAGCTACTGCACACTCCTTCGGGATTTGGGAATAAAAACCCTCGGTCCGGTAGTGCCGTCCGAGGTGATGATTTGAAATTAATGCTTTCAAAATCCTAAGTGGAAATGGAGATTGATTTTGATTCGAGCGAGAAATGTAAGGGTGTTATGGGTGATGAGGGAGTAGCTGGAAGCTACATGGATGCTATGTGATGAAATAGAGTCTTGCTCGAATCGCTTAAGGACCGAACCTAAGTGTCGCTAAACCGGTTCCATACCGTACGTCCACATGACCTTTATGGGAAGGTCTTGGTGTATTAGCCCGGCAAGTGTTAGAGTCTGGACCCGTGGGAAGTATGGGAGTGTGCTAGCTAGATTGTTATCTCTAGAGGGTCTTTACACGGATTGTGGGTAGAGCTCCGACACAGAGATGAGTCCGCTCCAGGTTGTGGTGTCAGGCTGTCTGGGCACAAACGGAGTTGGGTAGATCTTATCTAGCGGGTTCAGCCTTGACATGGAAGCGGGTGAAAGCCATGTTGTAATAACCCTGCCGGCACATCTCGTGAAGTGTGCTCACCGGGCCCTGGCAACAAGGGTGACTTACATCTTGTGGGTAAAGCCGTACAACCTCTGCAGAGTGTTAAAAACTATTCGAATAGCCGCGTCCTCGGTTATGGACATGAACTGGCAAGGCCACACCCTGGTTAGACTAAGTTTTGATTGTGAAAGTTTGGGCAATGGGATTAAGGACATGGGCATGACGTGTCCACAGTGTGCAATTAAGGCCACGCTGCGGTGGCAAGGAATTGTAGGTGAAAGGATCCCAGCCGTATTGGTCGAATGGCGAAAGGCCCTACGAGCTGGTATTATAGAACCGAGATGCCAGTTAGATGGAGCTATCAATCGGTGAAAGGAACTATCCAAGGATAGCTGGAGCCCCGACGATAGATGGAGCTAACGGTATTAGGATGAGAGTTGAGTAGCGGTGACTACTCCATGTGATGAGATAAGTTGTTATCTTTACAATACTATGAATTTTCAAAATGCTTTTGAACCTACTATTCGTATTTAATTTGAAAACTTACATTTCCGCACAACATTTAACCTAGTTTAGAGCTACTTCCTTGAATCCTACTTTACATGAAATATTGCCGTATAAATTTCCTACGGAGAATTTGCTTGAGAGTACATTCCATGTACTCACCTGGCTTGTTGATTTGGCCAGAAGAAGAAGAATTCTACTCCGACGACGACGACAGTGACTACAAGGGCTAGGACGTTCTCCTCTAGTCAGTTGCCTGTTGGGTAGGCATACTAATGGGCTATCTACCGCACTTTCTATTTTTCCACTGCTGTCTTTATTCGGCCAATAGGCCTGCTATACGAGTTAAGACCTTAATGGCTATTCTGTAATAAAGGATTTCGGTATTGTATGACAACGGTATCAAGTTCAGTGTGTACTGGCTACTGATCATGGGACCAGTACAGGAAACACAATGGGTTTATCCGGTCATAAAACCGGGTACACCACAGCTTGGTATCAGAGCCATACTGACTGTAGAAAACCCTAGCTAGCATGGTCGTTAGATAGGAGCCTGACTAAAAAGTATTTTCTTAAGTCAAGATAAATTGTTTGGAGATAATTTCTGGTATTCTCATCCCCTCTAGTATACACCTTATCCTGACCAGTCTCTGAACATCTACACTCACCCCCAGTTCTGATTTTAAAATTTGCAGATGGCACCTGTTGAGAAATATGGTGAGACCTGTGCTGCTAACACTGGTGGATATGTTCGACTCCTTAGGGAGGCACTAGTGCGCTGTGGAGTCATGGCCACCCCAGAATACCATATCTTTCAAGAGAAGATTTCAGAAACCATAACCGAGTATTGGGCAAGAGTTTTCATTTTCGGAGCAAGACAAGGGGATACTCGTTCGTACAACTTCGTGGGAGAAAGAAGTTGGTTCTCCACTCAAGCCATCCATCTAGCCGCCTACAAGGCACTAGGCCAACTCCGCTATGAGATCCCGGAACTGGCAAGCTTTAGGGCAACCAGATATTTTCCGCAGCACCCGCTCGAATCGGATATGCACTAGTACACCCAACCAGACGGTGAAGATGACCCTGCAGTGGTGAATATAGCAAAATATGTGAGATCCCAAGATTCTCTGACGCACTGCATCCTTATGGAGATGGACCAAGTGCGTGAAGAATTACGGCGTGTGCGAGGACTACTAAAACTGGCCACTACTCGCCAGCAGAGAGCTGCAAACGCAAGCGAAGCACTTCCGGAGCCCCGCGATATTCCCATCGTGGAGGAACCACAACCGTCGCCGAAGCGCCACTGTGGAAACCCCGGAGCTAGTGAGAATCCATTCGCCGCGAGTACTTCCCAGGCTGTGTATGGAATACCAGGTCCCACGCCATATGGTGGCCTGACAGCTCAGATAAACTCTGAGGAAGAAGAAGACCCTGAGGAGGTGATTCCTGCCGAGGATGACGAAGTGCAGATTGTGACTTAAGCTTGTAGAACTCGCTCGTGCTTATCGGCATAAGTTAGCATGTGCCCTAACAATGTAGACGTGTGGTGTGTTCCTGTTTAATGTACTAAAATTGTTATGTATGCCGTGTGAAGTGCGACACACCGGTAGGTGTTGTTTCGTGCCGACACTACTACTTTAAATAAAATGGCCTATCCGGCCAGTTGTTAGTAAAAATGATTTCTGGTCTACTCTTATCCGCGAATCCCTCTTACCTGTCATTCAAAACGCGAATCCAGGGTACGGCAGGACACCTCAATCATCCCCCATTTATAGGGGTAGGCAGCCGTCACATCCTGGAGAACACCTGTCCTCCTTACGACCGAAGCCACCGCTCTCCTGCCCTATAAATACCCCAAGCCTTTTCCTTTCCAATCCACCACACTCGGCTATCCTAGAAGCAAAGAACCCTAGTCTCTTTTTCTTTCCTCCACCATCAATACTACAAAGGAGAGATGCCCCGCGGCGTGCTTTACGACGAAACCACCGCAGCAGGGCTCGCAGGATTTGTAGATATCCTGTGGACTATTGCTCAGAGAGCCCTCGGTGCCACACAGAGGCCAGAGTATGACGTCTACCAGGAGGAAGCCTCCAATCCCAACCATGTGTACTGGGCTGACGTACACATCTACCAAGCCGGCGCCAACGACGTCGCCACCTTCCACATCGCCGGGCAACCAATGCCCAACCCCGACCTAGCAATTCAGTTGGCGGCATGGGAGGCCATCTCTCGGCTTCACCCCATAGTCCCAAGTATGCGCCGCCGAGCCTTCAAATTCTACCCTAGCCGCGCACCAGGAGGAGAAGTCACCTTCGCCAGCACCTAGGCGGAGCAGGACGTCGCCGTCGTCCACCTCACCAAGTACCTAGTCGCCCAGACCGACATATTCACTCAGCTCGTCGACGCCCTTGTCCGGTCGCAGCAGACCGTTTCCCTTGCACAGCCTCGCCCCCGCTCCCGAGACTCCACCACGGCACCCACTCACGCACCAGTGCCGGAAGATCCACCTTTGCTAGGAGTACCCGTGATAGGCAACCCTTTGCCTACCTTGCCCGCCGAATATTTCAGACTGTTTTCGGCGTACGCGGCCACCACTCGAGCCACGCACCGCCGCAGAAACCCAACCACCCCTAGAAACACCCCGATGCCCCCCGAAAATGGAGACATCCACGGGGAGATACCCCTGACCCAACCTTCCAACCTGGACATAGACCAGGTGGATTAGATGAGCAGGGAGTGGAGTAGCCACTTCCGCTTAGCAGTAAACTTAAGCTCCTATTTTTTGTAATATTTGTAATAGGGTTTAGCCCCGCGCCCTTAGGCGCAGTGTATGTATAAGTGCCACTAGGCACATCTCTTGTAATGTTGCAAGTATTTTTCCGGTGTTCCATTTGCATCTTGGTTGGTTTACTTACAACCGCTGTTAATCTGTTGCAAGGCAATTGACCTTGAGTTTTGTGTTATACCATGAACCCCTTCTTTCCCTCTCATCTACTACTACAAGAACACTTGACCAATTCATTGGCACACATGCAGATTAAAGTCAACAATGAGCCACCGCACCAACAACTCCCAAGCCCTCAAACTAGGGGCAGATGCTCAGGCTAAGACCCCAAAACCCGTTGGCCCAGCGCATTCCAAGACATCCACAGGTTCCTAGAAAACTGTGTCCAACTCCAAGAAGCCCCAAGCCAGCCACCACGCAGAGTCTTCAGCTAAGAGAAAAGTGGGACCCCAAGCCAACCCAAGCCGGAAGGAGGACCAAGAACCCCATTGTGCCGAGTCCGTCCACCTATCTCCGAATCCCTCACCGGCGGAGCCAACGGTGATAGACATATTAAGGATCATAGGGCGGAGTTGTGAAGCCACCCAGACTGCGGTGCAGCACGCACTGTTAATCGGCAGTTCCCCCAACAAAGCAAATAAATTATCGGAATTTCAGAGAACCTCACCACCTGTTTTCACCCAATCAACTGAGCCCCTGGACGCCGATGATTGGCTACTGGTAATTGAAGAAAAATTGGAAGTAGCCCGTTGCAATGAACAGGAGAAGGTGCTCTATGCCACACAATACCTGCAAGGACCTGCTGCTGCATGGTGGAAGAGAATTCGAAGCACGCAACCCAAAAACACAGAGATCACTTGGACAATGTTTTCCGCAAGCATCACGTTCCCGCCAGTCTGATGGGGATTAAAAAGCAAGGCTGATCTCACCTATCATTCCCTGTTCGTGCGTCTTGACAGGGAATGATAGGTGAGATCAGCCTTGCAATGATGCACGAGATGTGAAAGAGCACCATCACCACCGCAAAGAAGGGGTTGACACCAAAAAAAGAGGATCCAAAACATGCATCTGCTCTAGCAACTGGGGAGCCAGATTGGATGTAAGAAAAAGATATTGCCAATAGAAGAGATCTCAAAAATGAAAATCCAGCAACCGATGCAAGATGAACCAGCAGGGGAAATTATTGGAAACAAAAGAAACTAGATAGATCTATACCATTCTTCTCTTCCTCCGGTTGCTCTGCCTCCACCGAGATCTGAGGTGACATGAAGAAGGGACATGGGCAATGGATCTGGAGTAGAGGTAGCAGATATGTGTATTCCCCAGGAAAGCAAGTTGATTCCCCAACAGGTGCCTTGCCACCAGCGTGATCTAGGTCTACAGGTGAAATCAAAGAACCAATAGAGGGGGAGAGAGACAGATCCAGATTATTGGAGCGAGAGCCAACCTCAAGGCTTGGTGGGCTGACGTCGGCAAAGAGGGATCCAACCGCTACAACCAACTGAAGTAGCATCACAAAGGGAGGGCTACTGGATTGCACCGCCGCCACAACGAGATCCCTAGTAATATACATAGGGAAAGGTCGAATTGGGCTCCCCCCACCCCGACCTGCTGGCTGGTGAGGCCACTGGAGAAGGAGAGGATGGAGATCCAAAGAGGGGAAGGTGCGGAGGCCGTTGTAGTTGTGAGGAAGAGGAGAGGAACGACACAAGGCCTAAGTTGCACCAAGGTAGTCTCACCAGAGTATCGCCTCCCCCATCATTTGTGCATTTAGGCTATGTTTACCTTCGAGTGGGCATCCTTGATCTTGTGAAAAGAGCAGGAGCAGAGATTGGTTTTCGTCTTAAACCTAGATCTAGCAATTGCATCGTGGAGGGGCAATAAGAAGATTCACCTCAATAAGGAGTACAAGAACATGATACAAGAAATATAAGACTTGTCGTATGCTTAGAGGGCACATATTGCATCGACTATTGGATGTAGGGAGGAATTACCACGCCTTCTAGATCCTCCTCCCACGAAGTCATTTCCTACATTGTTGGCTTTATAAGATTGTCCCTTCAAAGCCACTGCCTCAAGATCCACTAGCCATTGCAACCACGCCCTTCACTTCTGGTGGTCAAAGTCATCACCTCTGGCCCTATTTGTATCAAATATCACCACCTCCTTCTCCACCTCCTTTATTGACCCCTTCGTCGTTGAGAATTGCCACTGCCACCGACGGTTTAGAGATAGACATTCACGTTGGCATTTAGTCTGCATAGGAGACAGTTGTACCTTGCATATCATAAGATGTATTCCTTTGAGAGATGGAGCAAGGCATGCTGCATTAGAAAACATGTTGTATCTTGGGCAAGCCGACTAGTGAATAATGGAGAGAGAAAAAAGAAGATAGATAATATAAGAGTTTTGCTTCTATACACCTCTTCTTGAAAATTGTACGAGTTTCAACACAAATCAATGATGGAGATTAATATTTACCCTTCTAATTAAAAGCATATTTTAGTGTTTTGTGCCCAACCCCTTACAAACTCGTTCTATCTGCAATCTGCCATTTCTATCCTCCGGCGTTCTTCAAATTCTTCTGTCTGCAAGCTACACTAAGTCAAATCAGATCGCTTCAAGAACTGAATTAGAATGAATGAGATTTGCCGTTCAAAAAGAAAAGATTGAAGTGAGATGGAGAACCGGTGGCTGTGGTCACGTGAACCACATTCAAGAAACCAGTTTAGATTTGTTAATTAGAAAACTTGGTCTTTGTTACGTCTAGAATGGCACAACATCCCAGCTCAAGGTGGCAACGGGCACAATACCCGGCGGGCCAAGCTACTCGTCCCCAATACCCGGTTCATCTAATTTACCCTTTATCCGTACCCTTCCCCGCATCCGGGTAGGGTTTTTGCCCGTCCCCGGTACCCGATGGGTACCGAGTACCCGGCGAGTATCCGTACCCGACAAGGATGTGGTTGAAATTATGTTGTAGGCCCACTTGTAATATATGCTAACAGGTACCCGACAGGTAACAGGGATGGGGAACAAAGTCCCGTATACGTACCCGGCTTACCCAATGGGTAAAATATTTGGACCATTAACATCCCCGCTGGTATAATATTTACCCATACCCTGCTCCTAAACAGGTAAATCCCCGTCGGGTATCGAGTATCGGGTACCCGTTGCCAATTTGAATCCCAGCACCAGTGGCACGACGGCGCCCATCGCCCAGCATGGCAAGCCATTAGCCTTCACTCACTGCCTATCACTGCCGCCTATCGATACTCACTTGACGCCACGTGACCCGCCTGAACGGGCTTTGCCTCGGTGTGCCTGTGCTGCCACAGCCCACTGCTCCAATGCCCACGCCGTCCGCCGGTCGGTGTTGCGCTTCACTACTGTGCTAGGGTCGAGAAGTGAAAGACGAGAGAAGCGACGTATGGCTGTGTGCAGGAGGAAATGGGGATTCCCGATTAAGATAGGTTAAGGCCTAACTACCCATCTAATTAGTCCTGTCAGGAAAACCGATAAACCAAAATAGAGATACCAAATTAACCCTCATTTCGGTTACCACTTTTGAAAAACCGAATTTAACTCGGTGCAATCGGTTTTAGTCCTCGATTAACCGAATAAATCGAATTTTTTTAGACATGTTAACCGAGAAAACCGTAATTTTCTGCTAAACTGACGGTGTATTTTTGAATTTTTATGATGTTATGTATATTTTGGTTTAAACCAAATTTTCCGTTTACATAATTGCACACCATATTCCGGTTACTATTTTGAAAAATTGAAATCTTAAAAAAACCGAAAAAGCGGAAACCAAAATTTTGGTTAAAACCAAATGCCCACCCCTACATCTAATCTCAGTTAGCGTGTAAAATCAACAAAGTACGGAAATACCTTTTTAAAACTTTTCTAAGTGGATATACCGAAACAAAACTCATAATAGAACGAACGGTGGGTCTGGTAATAGAGGAAAAATATATATGGGACTTACATATTTAGTTATAGATGTGGAGCAATCGTAATTCAGTTGTTAAACGGTGTGAATGGATTTATATAGTATTTTAGATAGGATATATTGGAAGAACTTTGTTTTATTAGATCTCTGCAAGAACTTAGTTAATCGGAAGAGTCTTCGCTACATGGAAGGAGCACAAAATGTGTCCATTAACGGTGTGAACCACGTTGGTCTTGTATATAGGTCATATATTTTTCTTTTGGCATTTATATAGGTCGACGGGATACAAATAATACAATGAAGGTGATTCGGTACTTCCGTTAGTAGAGGCCATATTTCTGACGATTAGATTACTTTAAAATCAAACACAACACACATCTTAAAGCTACTACAAAGGCCACGAAATTGACTTAAAACAAAAATCAGGCAATTAGCTAATAGCAAACGCCAATATACAATTTCATCCTTCAAACAGACATAGAACGCACTTGTACAGTTATGCTCATCAAAGCAAGCCTACCTTTGTAGGAAACATTATGACAGGATGGTATTCTCGTTGAAGAACTTTGACAAAGCTCAACAATATAACAGCATTAAGCTGGGAAACGTTAACCAAATAGATACAAACTATGAGCACAAGGATGCCTGTCCACGTTGCTACAACAGGATTAACAGCAACAATAACAAGTTCATTTTTACACCACATAATATAAAAGGAAAAAAATAAAAATAATTGTTTACGTCGATATGTAACACTAACTTTATACCCAGATGGCTGTTTTCTGACTTTACAAGAACTACAACGGGAACTATGGCTCAGAGCTCCCTGCTTTAGAGCACCTTCTTGACAGGGGATGCAGTGAGACCACCACCTCCGCCGCCACCTCTCGGTCAGTGCATTTCCATTCTCTTCAGTGAAGAATCTCAGTAAACCAGTGGAGCTTTCTCAAATAACATGATCATTGCCACCCAAGAAAGACCCAACATCGCTAGATATTCTCAGAAGCTGCGCCAGTTCTAACCGGTACTCCAGACCTCGGATGTAGTGACCCAGCAGCATGCACCTGAACAGCACAAAAAAACACAAGGTCAATTGCTATGATAGCAAACAAACAACACCGAAGCAAACATAACCAAGTGAATCTGATTTGTATTACCAGAAAAGCAAACGTGCAAGATAATCACGTGGAACAGATATCAGGGGCTGAAATGGGAGGGAAGCGTTCTCCACAAGCTCTGCACAGTCATCGTTCTCACCCCCAAGATTTAGGGCACCCCCGGCAGCATTCTCTAGTGGTGGAGGGGACTTTGAGTGTATCTTGGGGGAAAGAGTAGCAAGCAAACCATGCACCACAGATTGAATAGCCTCTTGCACACCAGGACAAGTGGACTCCGAGAGTTCAGCAACCTGTGCAAAACAGCTAGTCAGGCCACTGAAGGAATCCCAAGAGCAATCTCCGAGTTCTGCTTGCTGGTTGGGATTTGTATCAAGAACAATTAATCATCATTTTTTTTACCAGGAACAATTAATCATCATTAAGCAGTTGAAATGTAACAAGAAACGTGTTTTTACATGAACAGAAACGAACATACCTTCTCTGGTGTTAGGGATCTTAGATAGTCGAGCAAATCATTTTTTTCTTCTCCAACAAACTGTTGCATTTGCAGGGCAGAATTTTTTCTCTTCAGGTCGTGCAACTCCTGCAAGATTGGAAAAAGCAATAAGCCTTCAAGCTTGAATATAACAGGCACAATACAATGCTCTCACAAAAAAAAAGCACAATACAATGCATATTTTCAGCTGCAAAATTATCAACTAAGAATTTTACAGCAACAGTTGCACAAAGTGGTGGCCGTAATGCATATAATATAGCAATTAAGAACATTACAACAACAGTTGCACAAAGTGGCAACCATAATGCATATAAATATAGCAACATCAGAACAAGAATTTAATTGATGTCAGATCAAATCTCAATACCACAGAGAAAAAGTACAAGTAAAAGATGAATTTCTTAAGGTTATTTTGAATACGACTTCAGTTTGCTGGTGCAATTTGGAAACTGTAAAAGTAGATGAGTAAACCACATATTTGCAATGAACTTGTAAAGTTGCAGTGACGGCAGAAGAAAATGCAAGGGCCTGACAAGTTACATATATGGCGGGTAATTTTTGATATGTGACTCTTGTTTAGTCATTTATGAACAGTAACTGGGAGGCTGGGTAATAAACCAATCATGGCAAATAATGAACTAGATGATTCTTAGCAGATACATGCCAGGAAGAGCAACAATGATAAAACAGTAATCAATAAACCAAAAAGAAGTTTATTCATCATTATTTGAAAATTCATAACCAGGAGATAAGATATGAGACTGCCATTACCTTTTCCATGGCATCCAAACGAGATTGTAACCGAATAATGTGCTCTTCCGCTTGAGGTGTTAAGTTACCTAGTTCTTCTCCCATACTTTCACAACAGGATTCTTCATCACTTTTTCCAGAGTCCTGGGACATGTCTTCTTCTGATAATCTGAAAATTGTAACAGGCCTACCCAAATTGATGTCATTATGATTATCTTCAGTGATGTCTCTTCTCTGACATTCAGCATCTTCTTCGGAAAGTTCTAGGTTCCTTTCAAAAGAGAGCCTGTATTCAGCATTACGTAGAGTGTACCTGCAAGGAGAAACGAAGTACATACTAAATCCTCCGAGCACATCAATACATGTCCTCTGTTTTCAAGACAAATATTAATAATAAACAGTTCACAAGCAAACAGAAACTACAAACAGTTACTTCAAGCTTTTTCTTGTTCAGACTACTGATAATAAATGACTAATAACACATTGCCTCTTGTTAACTCAGCTGTTCTATTGATATGTTATATAGCTACCATTAAAAAAATAACAAGAGTTATAACATGGAAGATAGGTCCTTACCACTAAATAAGTATGCCACGATTCCAGGGCGAAGTTAGGGATAGAGAAAATTAAAAAACATTGTCAAGCAGGTAGCTATCAGTTCGTGCTAAACAAATGGAGGGCAGGTGACCAACAACATAATTTTCACTTGATTTTTATGAAACAGCAAAAATTGGTGACTAAAGTAACAACCAACTCAAAGGCAACTATCAAACAAAATAAATATGGGAGGCGCCTTCTAACCTCAAGCAATTAATACCCACCACACCTAACAACTAACCAACTGGAACGGACCAACCTCAACACACTGAAAACAGAGCACAGTAAACTCTTCGTCAAAAAGGGAGTTATACAAGCAGGATGTATTTCAAGATACAGAAAATGTGCTCAATTGTCTACTTGGGCTAGAAGAAAGAAACAGGAAACCACCATGACTTGGTACCGATACAACATACAAGAAACTCACTTTCCAAGAATGAAAAATCGAACATCATTAGAAGGTATTCCCATGATATTATGTTGGCTTCTTTTGAAGGCATAGCATGCCACGTGTACCACTACCACAAACTTGTCAATGTTTTCTAGACCGACATGACATTATTCTTTATTAATGAATAGCAAGAGCTTTTCAGTTTCACATGAGGTCATTTAATAGTGCATACACTTCCGAAAGGTGATCATTGTTGACTCTGACTTCCATTTAACAGAACTACAGCAAAAGGAAATCACATGTTTGGTAAAGCAACCAACTCTTGGAAAATTCCTCGACAATTAACACGAAAGCTATCTTTCAACCAGAAAGCATACCCAGTCATAATTGAAGATACCAATAACTTGAAGAATGGATTCCAAAGGGCTTCAACAACAACACGGAACTGATCAGATGGAAGCAGACCCAACATGCCAGAGATGGTCCTCTTCATTGCATCAACCGTTTCAGGAGGAACATCTTTCTGGATGACAGTTAGATCCAAAGGCTCTATATCTTGGATCAAATTCCATAAGATAGATTTCTACAAGGAGATCAAACACATAGTCATTTAAATGATGCATTACAGAGTGACCAAAACAATTTCTAACTGGATAAGTTTTGTTGATGAAAGGTCACGAACATATCTCAAGCGGTTAAAATCACGAAAGCTTATATATACTCTTCACCTGTCATGTGCCATAGTTATCCAATTAGGGGATAAGATATTTTCAAATAAGGCATAAGATCCTGGTAGTTAGGGAAGTTAGGATTAGTTTCTTAGGAGCCAAATTATCCATCTCCCTATAAAAGGGAGGGCATGCACCCTGTATCAATTAAGCAATGAATCAAAATAGTTTATTTAGTATTTTTTAGAGTAGTTTAGCCTAGTTATCCTGGGATGATCCAAGGATCATACCATCACCATATGGAAAACTCTGAACAAAGTGTAAACTTTTAAGGATTAATTCACAAGTAGCAGCCAACTTGTACATGGTAACATTTCAGATGCATATTACTCTCACCCATCTAATCCATATGTTAACCCAATGTTCATGACCTGAAATGCCACTACAGCATTAAGAAAGCGTGTGAGTCCAAGGAAAAGCAAGTAGTTAACTCTTTTTTTGCAAGATCATGATTTGCCATTCTCTAGACCTGGTTCTGAATTTAATTAGTGATGATGCATTGTTCATTACAACAAACAGTTTAGGAAATGAGTGAAGCTACTTCGTAACAAGACACAGGAAACCTACTCCAGAGTTAGCTATGTTGAGAACAACCCAGATCAGTGCTACAGTCCCCAGGTTTGATCTTGGACAGTCTGACAGAAATTTGATCCAAAATTCCAGGATTGTAGTTGATAATCAATAATATTTCGACAAAAGGGGCCTGGGGACCATATATCCATTTCAATTACTAATTCACAACATCACGTCAGTAATAATTAACGAAAGAAAGGTTCATACTTACAACACCAATCTCTATCACTCTCTCATAAGTTATAACCAATTAACCACGGCTAACTGTGCATGCTTCCTTGGAGTAAAGCATCATCCAATTAACAATTACAATGGTTAAGCCCAATGCTTCTTACTGAATTACCAAGGAGCAAAAGATACAGCTATACTTTGGACTAGTACAACTAAAACTAGAACTTCACTGGTGACTCTTGCAGAACCCTTAGGATAGTAAAAGTCAGACCTTTCTGTACAAACTAACACTTGAGCTAAAAACTAGCATGAAATCTCAACAGAACAATACAAAAAGTGCAAGCATCGAACTCTATTCTCTTAATTAATCCAGCATATTAATTCACCACTTTTTAGGCACCTATCGGACTACAACGAATCTGGAGGTAGTATCAGCCTCATCTTGTTCACAAGTAGTAATGATTAATGAACATCCACAGCTGAGCCAAGCGCATGATCCCGTAATCAAAAGATCAATCTTTGCACGCGGACGCTCCATCCTCCAGAATTCGCCACATCATAACACCGCAGTTTCATAATTACCCAAACAGTTCCCTTAAAGTCAACATGTACAAGCAATCAAACTATTCGATTTGAGGGAAAAGGGGGCTGGGCGATGAGACCGAGGGAGACGAAGGTTAGGAGAGGAGGGCGCTCACCTTGGAGGGGCCGTGGATGGGCCTCCCCCGCGAGTAGAGCTCGTCGAAGGGCGAGGCGGAGGCGGCCGCCAGACCGACCCCGGCGAGCCTCCTGCGCCGGCTCCCAATCGCCAGACCCGCCGGGAGCAGCTGCCCCGGGGGAGGGAACCTGAGGCGCCGCGCGGCGGAGCTGGGGAGAGGCGGGCGGAGGGAGGAGGCGGTCGGCATGTGGCCGTCGCCGGCGGGTGGGGCGCGGGGCTCTCGCTTGCTGCGGGGGGGCGGATTCCTTTCCCTCGGGACCGCGGGGGTGTGGTGGCGATAGGCCTTTCTAGCTCTTCCGCCCGCGTCCGTGTCCGCGTGGGTGGGTGGCACAGCTGGACTGGAAACAAAAAAAAACTGGACTCAGATTCTTACCCGTTGCTGACGTGTGGGCCAGCTAAGCGAACTCGTGGACGCCCGCGGCAGCCTCGGGTGTGTGTGGGTGGGGGTGGAAACGGATTTGCGTGGACGACACCGTCCATCTGTTCGTCGACATGACCGCAGTCGACTCGGTCCGGCCTGAACATAGTTTCTGGCCGCCCTGGACCCTGGTTGTGTCATAGAGCAAGGCTGCTGCCATGGTGGGTATTGTCTTGGTTGCGAGTATCATTCGAGAGTGATTTTGGAAAACTTACACGATTGTATGGGTTTTTCCAAAAGATCAAACTTTTGAAGCCATGGACCATATGTCCTCAGTTCCAATGGTAAGCTATTGGGGCAACAGTCCAAGTGTATGATTGAGGGAATGTAATTTGTGGGTGCCCGCGGCTGGGCTTTGTGAAACCAGGGCGTCTATCTCCAGGTGACTTCTTTCTACTCCTAGATGCAACGCTCTTGCTCTGTTACACTTTCCATTTCCACCTCCTGCTTCAATGCCGGCTTTCGTCAGCTAATAGCGGCGCCACTCTCGGTCGGAGCGGAAGAGATAAGAGAAAATATAAATTTTTAATTAGTAACCTACAATATTCAATTGTCTAAATATAAACTTCCAACTATACGACTTTTAACCATGTGAGAATCAACTTTAACTCCACAAACTCTCAACCGGATACAAACATGGCTTCTAACCGTATGGACATCAACTTCCAACTCGTCGAAATCGAGCTCCCAATCCATGAAGTCAAGCTTCCAATCTAGGAAATAGAGCTTCCAATCCACGAATTCAAGCTCTCAACTACAACACACGATAATAACACGGTCCTTAGTTGTATACATGCCCAAACCCGATGGATGGGTACCTATAAGGTTATTTCAGCATGGTACATTAAATCATTAATACATCAGGTTGTTAGCTTCCAAGAGATAAATAAATTGATAATGTAAGTTTCACGAGATCACATAGTCACAAGAGTAGGGTTGGCAATGAAAGGTCAAGTATTCATGTTCAACAATCAACATGACATTAATCACACTTAGTCCATCTCACTTAATCTCTCAAACTATCACACATGACATATGGACTAAGGCTTACAGCCTCGCACATATGTCATAGATTAAATTAAGTTTTAATATTATTCTATTACCCATGGGCAAGAAACAGGGTCCATGCCTGACCAACGACTTTATCATCCACAACTTAATCGGGTACCTATGGGTTTCACCCATGGGTGAGAAAAGTGACCCATGCCCACACCTTGTGTACCCTATGGGTAAAATTGTCATTTTTACAAGAGTGTCGTGGGCTCGAGGTGACTCGACGGGGACGGAGAGGATAAGGAGGATGGGTTGAGGCAGATAGCGACGGATGAAAAAGGAAGCCCAAATCAGCTTAGACCACATGCATACTGGGTTGGCCACACACTCGCACCAACCCGCTTACGCTTTCATCCTCGCCTGGTGTAAAAGGGCTAACCCGGGTTCGAATGCATTTGGCACTTGGATTTATATGTTAGTCTAACTCCCTCTTAAGTTGCAAGGTGGGACTAAACCTAACCATGCGCTCTTGCCCTACATGGGCTTTAATGGGGCATCCTTTTTCTTGGGCTTGGGTCTCACATGAAAAGAAGAATGGGATTCAAGGGGTTAACTGTGGCTAGAAAAGGAAAAGAGAGACCAAGTGCCCCACGTGATCAGGTTCGACCGCGGGACAGTCGTGTAGAAATTAGTAATCTCGATATGCTTGATCGACCTCGTAGAATTGGAGAGGAGGAAGACATTGTGCACATTACTAGGGGTTAGCAACGAGCCAGCTCGGCTCGGCTCGACTCAAACGCGTCGAGCTCGTTAATATGTGCACTTGCAATTACCTTTTGCAAAAGATGTGAAAAAGAACATAAGAAAATCTTACTCCGTGTTATTAGGTCAAAGCGGTGTGGAAACAAAAGATCTCCTAGTATAGGTCCGATTACATGAAAGTGTACGAAAGTTGAAGAAATGACAAGCCCTACCTCTACGCATACACACTACTACGGAATAGCTAATCCCAGCCGGTTCAAAAACATCATTCTAGACGGTTTATTGAACCGACTACGATTAAAGGTCTGGGATGTGGAGGTCTAATCCCAGTCAGTTCTACAACCGTCTAGGATTATCTGAAATCCCAGACAGTTGTCTCAAAAAACCGTCTGGGATTATTTTTTTGATATTAAAAAAATCGACGTTGGTCTCGGATATTGGAGCTCGGGAAGGAGGCACTGGAGAGCGCCGTCTGCCATTAGAGCCAGCAGTCGTTGTCGTGGAGGGTGTTCTGCCGGCCACCACTTGGAGCCCTATGGTACTGGTGCAGCATGCGGCCACCACCTACTCCTTAGCCTCCATGACCCGCACAAACACCAGCAGACCGCACACGCACAAGAGCACAAATTAACAAATTAAACAACCTCCCAATCCCATCCAGTTCATCATAGTCCCAAAAAAGGACAAGAGGAAACAAATCACGTCACCTCGTACTTGTTGTGCTCATCGACGGCGAAGCGGCCAAGGCCATTGGTCACGACGCTCTTGGACCACCAACGTCTCCCTCCAACAGCCGCTGCCACCCCTCCACCTCCCCTCCCTCCAGCAGCCACCCCGGTCAGATCAAGTAGCGGTGGTGGCCAGGGGGCTCAGATCTGGTGGCGGTCCAATCACGGAGCTTGGCGGCAGCTTGATCGTAGAGCTCTACGGTGGCCGAGGTGACGAGGTCTCGTGGACTCTAGAACCACAAGTTGGAGGCGAGGAGGAGCAGTTGCGAGTCGCGGTGATGAGAGATCCATGGCCGCCGCTGCTTCCCTCGGTCGCTGGTTGTGTGATGAGTTCTAGATCTGAGGGAGAGGCATGGAGGTGGAGAGGAGAGGAGCGGCTCGGGAGTGAGAGGAAGACTTAGCTTAGGTTACACGGGAGGGGCCAGCGGAACGGAAATAAATATAAGTATCATTGTAATTGGGTCGGGCCGGCAGCCTAAATCTCAGACGGCTATGATTCTGAGCCGTCTGGGATTTAAATCCTAGACGGTTTAGACCAAAACCTTCTTGGATGTATCGGCTATTCGAGACGGTTCTGAATTAAAAACCGTCTAGAATATGATTTTAGTTAAAAACCGTCTCGGATATTCTTAATCCATGACGGTTTCTCCGAACCGTCTATGATTAGGCGTCAGATATGCTTGTTTCTGTACTAGTGACATGGCTAGTAGCCCAAACTAGGGAGCAACACATGTCTGTCCACGCATCAAAGACCGGAGAGCCTCTGTTGACACTGGTGATGCCACCACAATAAGGATTTGTAGCCCCAGTCGCCAGTTCGAACACACGAACATAGAAGCCTGTTTGCCCCCCAGAACACCCGTATCGACATGTGAGGAAGAAGAAGATCTCGTCGATGCATCTGGTAAAGAAGAAACACTTTACTGATAGGCTTGAGAGGTGGCGCCAATGATGTTGGAGATGCACTTGCGCTAGCGAGCACCATGCCAAAGTGGGAGGTTAGGGGCCAACGACAGGAGGTGTAGTCCACTATCGTTCATTGCCACCGTCATCGCATGAAGCTTAACAGAGCACCGAAACATCAAATCCATCGAAAAAAGTCTAAAGGTGGCTAGATCTTGCCCATAGCCCAGGTTGCTGGTTCGAACACAAAAACCCGTCTCTCTCCCTAAATGCCCATATCACGACATGAGTAAAAGGAACAATTTTCGTTGCACATAAAGTTCTATATTAGCCATTAGTTCTTGTCTTTCTTGTGCAGAACACAAAAATACAAATATTCACAAAGAAACTGCATATGTAGATACCAGTCAAGCATGCATGTATGTTCATGACTGTTTTCAAATTATGTAGCAACACGCTCTTTGAACTTTGAGAGCGTCTATTTTTAGGTCAACCGAGAAATCACTTACGATCTTGAACGTTGATTCTCTATCTAGCGATTAATTAGATAGTTATATTTTTAAAAAATCATGTGTAACTTCACTTTTAGAGATATGTAACTGGGTAGTTGTAAATTTTTAGACCTATAAAAGTATAATTTTTTTATCACTATAAATTTAATAATTTACAATTCGATCGACTAAAAATAACGATTTCTAGCACGTTAGGAAATAGCAATTCCGTTCAACTTTTTATGAAGGAGCTACAGCCGAAAAGCTCTACCCGTTGACGAGACATCCGGCCACGAAGATTGCGCTGGGTTTTGCGCCACTACCAGCGCGCCGCTCACCAGCAAACTCGTACTGGGGGCGCCAGCAAACAGACACCCATGAATTTTGGCGCAGGTGCACGTGACCGCGCGACACGTCGCCCGCTTTCTAGAGGCTTCCTCGGCCGGTACAAAATGGCCCGGACCTGAGCTGCATTTCATTGCTCACTAGCTCCACTCGCACTCGCTACGTTCACTCCACTCGCAGTCACGCTGTGCTGCCTAGCTATCTTCCTCCCGATCTTGCATACCAGCTCCACAGCTACTTGAACTTGAAGATGACGAACAAGAACAAGCCCTCGCGGCGCATGTCGCTGCAGGTCGCTCTGCTCCTGGTTTTTCTCGTTGCCGCTTCAAGGCTCCAGGCATGCGACGCTGCATCTGGTGCGTAAAAATTAGTATTAATCTAGAGTACGTGCGTGCGGTTAATCTGGACGTGCATGTTCGTGCAGGGTTCTGCGCGGGCAAGTGCGCGGTGCGGTGCGGGCGGGCGAGCGCGCAGGGGCCGTGCATGAAGTACTGCGGGCTGTGCTGCGAGGAGTGCGCCTGCGTGCCGACGGGGACGCGCGGCAACCGCGACGAGTGCCCCTGCTACCGCGACATGCTCACCGCAGGGCCCAGGAAGAGGCCAAAGTGCCCCTGATCGATCGATCTGGATCCATCCTCTCATCGGCTCAATTACCTACATGCGATCGACCTGAGCTGAACCGACTGCCGGCCTACAGAAGCTACGTACGTTATACGTACTAGCTACCATGTACGTACGTGCATGTAACTACGTATGCGTAGCTTTCCTGTGCTACTTACTAGTCTGATACGTATCGTTGTGTGATTCGCTCGTACGTACGTACCTATGTATATGTTGTTGTACCGACGACAAAGTTGTATTGTAATAGTACTAGCAAGGATCATCGAGTGAGTTGTTGGTGCCTGTAAATTAATGTTCGAGGCTCCGAGCTAGTGTGCGAGGTAGCTACGTAGCTAAGATGGTTCTCGCTGTGTCCTATTATGTGGACTGAATGGTTGTGGTGGTAGAAGTGATGTCATGAGTGCAGCAATGTGTCTAGCAGAGGCCTATATATATGGACCAAGTATTATATACACGGCACGGGGCGTGCCGATCGAGCTGCTAGCTAATCCTGATCATGTCGCGTCTGTACTGTACGTATGTGCATGTTTTGTCATGCGCCGTCGTGCATGCACAAATGTATCGGTATCATGTGGTTAATAGTGACAGTAATAAGAGTGCATGTTGCGCGCATTATCCTCCCGTGAGCCTCTGCTACGTGCGTTATCCTCCCGTGAGCCTCTGCTTTGCTGAGCTTGTTGTGACGTGAGGCGCGCCCCTTTCGAAGTGTGACAGGAACCGTGGAATCCAAGAGGGAAAAGCGAGCTCAGGGTAAAGCTGGGAGTTGGCCGGGTTTTTCCGTGCCCGCTCGAAACCCGGCCAGCACGGTACATAGCCCTGCAAGGGCCGACACGCCAGTCAAACGGGCCAGGATGGCATGACACGACACCTCGGATCGGGCCGTGCCTTGGAGCGGTGCTCAACGGGTTACACGACCCGGCACAACACAACAGGCTGTGCTCGGACCAGCACGGCACGACGGGCCGCGGCCCCACTTCCACCGGTGCCCGCATCCCTCCCCAATCCCCAATTCCTCACTCCTTTCCCACCTAAGGGCATCTCCAACCCACCTCCTTTCCAACTCCCCATCCCTAATTTAGGGTATTCTTCTCCAAAACACGTCTCCAACCCACCTCCCTTCCAACTCCCTACTCTATCTCAGTCCCTATCCACCCCTCCCGACTCCCCACAGCTGGGGACTGAACTTCACTTCCCAAATCCCCAACTGCCATTGCCGCACGTCGTCCCCTCGCGTTCCTGCCCGCGCTCGGATCGTTCCCTTCCTCGGCGGCGGCCGCCTCCCTCCCAGCGCTGGGTCCTGCTGTTCGTCGTCGGCATCTCCTCTCCCTTCGTCGAATCCCGGGGCCAGAAGAAGCCAGCGGGCGATGGAAGAAGCGGACCTGGTGGCGAAGTCCCGAGCGGGAGGGCGGCGTAGACAGCCGGGGATCATGGCGACGACACGTCGAAGTGGGGGCCGAGCAGGCTCGACCCGTGCCGGTGAGGCCCAAGCCAAGGGAGGCGGCAATATCTCGGGCCCTTGGCTCGCAACGGAGCCGATGCGGCGAGCGGTGAGAGAGGGAGGTAGGAGGAAGCCGAGCGGGCTCACGAGAGCAAAGAGGAGGAACGCGCGGAGGTGCTCTCGCCCAGCATCGAGAATGGCGGCGATGTAGGGGAGTGAAGCGGCAGCGGCATATGCATGAGGAAGAGAAAGAAGCAAAGTGAGACAAAGACCGAGCGGGTGTCGGCGCAGAGAAAGAAAAGTGAAAAAATAAAGAGAAGAAAAGGCCCGGGTGGGCCGAATACGGGCTGCAGGCCAGCCCGAGAAATTATTTTCTTTTCTTTAATAGCAGAAATAAAACCCAAAGCTAGAAATTCTATTCTTTTTCTATAGGAAGAATTAATCGATTGAAAATTGTGAATTATGCATAATGTATTCGAGAAAATCGTGTAGCTTAATTCGTGCAATTTACCCATTATAAATATACCCGTTAAAATTTTGCCCGTTACAAATATAGCCGTCACAAATAAATCCGTTGTACATATACTATTTATAAATAATATGGTAGTTATAGGATATAGGAGAGTGGAATATAGGGAGTGGGATTAGGGAAGTGGGTTGGAGAAGAAAGAAATTTAGGGAGGGAATCTTTTGGGAGTGACTTTCCAAATGGGGATTTGGAAAGTGAAATTAGGAAAATAGGTTGGAGATGGCCTAACTCACCGAAAATCCCACCCCACTCTCTGCCGCCACCCTCCTCTCTTTTTCCTCGCCCGCCGCTTGCACCACCAGCCCTCCTCTCTCCTCCGCCCTCCACCCTCCTCCGCCTGCCGGTCCGCCTCCCTTGCACGTGCCACCGGACCTCCGCTCTCCTCAGTCGCGCCTCTCCTCCGCCTCTCCTCTTCCCATGGCGGGCTCGTGCCGGCATGGCCGGACGGCGACACGACGGGCATGGCACGGCACGGCGGGTTAGGCAGGCCGTGCCCGAGGCACAGGGTGCTCGTGCCGTGCCGGCACGACCCGCTTGAGTCGCGGCTTTAGTTCACGGCCGTGCATGTGGCCCTCGTTTGTTCCAGGATCTTCGGTGCCATCTCCCGTGCATGCATGCATCCCCGTTATCACTCGTTAGCCAGTTCCTTCGACGTCATTTCACTAGATCAATTCGCTGCCGCCCCAACCATACGAGTCTCCGAGACATCCGGCCACGAAGATCGCACTCGGTTTTGCGCCGCGAGCCGCGCGCCGCGCACCAGCATTAGCGCATCCGTCACCCCCGTCCCATGGCCGCCGCCGGGGATTCCCTCGCGTGCACCGCCCAACCCGCCCCCGACGCCGAGGCGCACGCGCTCCTCCGCTCCTCCTCCTCCGACGACGAGGACCTCGAGGAGAACGCCTTCCAGCCGGCCGAGAAGGTCATCGTCTCCATCTCCGCCGACCCCGACGCCGACGACGAGCACCTCTTCTCCACCACCGGCCGCGGGCCTCCCTTCTCGTGGCGCAAGCTCTGGCTCTTCACGGGGCCCGGGTTCCTCATGAGCATCGCGTTCCTCGACCCGGGCAACATCGAGGGCGACCTCCAGGCCGGTGCCACTGCCGGCGATACGCTGCTCTGGCTGCTCCTCTGGGCCACGGCCATGGGGCTGCTCGTCCAGCTGCTCGCCGCGCGGCTCGGGGTGGTCACAGGGAGGAACCTCGCCGAGCTCTGCCGCGACGAGTACCCGGACTGGGTGCGCCGCATGCTCTGGCTCATGGCCGAGGTCTCCATGGTGAGCGCCGACATTCAGGAAGTCATCGGGAGCGCCATTGCCATCAAGATCCTCAGCCGCGGGTTCCTGCCGATATGGGCCGGCGTTGTCATCACTGCATTGGACTGGTAAATTTTGATCGCCACATTTTGGGTTATTCAGATGTACTAGTGCGTATGAGTTATCAGAAGTTGCGCAAATGATGAGATATTTGGGAGATTTTGGTGTTATATCTCAAGATAGTTCTGAATCTGTAGCTTATAAGTCTAGCTATGGCAAATCCGTAGGATGGGATCGTCCATGTGCTGCAAATTTTTTTTTGTGTTTTTTAGCGAGGCGATAAATTTGATCAAGTTCCTTTCAGCTTGTAGAATCTTTTTGGTCGGTTCCACCAGTGCAGCGTTCATAATTCTTAGCCGGTATGCATTTGCATTTTCTTGTTGGGGGGATAGCAGAGATCGAGCAACATCGTTCCCATTGATACAAGACCTGCAACAGATTAATCTTTGTTGAACATTGTCGGTGATTAGGACTGAACATTTCTCTTTGAAGATGTCAGAAATGTGATAAGTAATTTGATCATTTTGTTGTCTAGGCATCGTGCATGGACACTAGCATAGGAGTAACAAGAGAAATGAAGTTTATGTTATTTTACATGATCTGAGTTACTGCATGTAGCACCTACCAGAACATTTACATCACGAATATTTATTTTGCTGTTGCTATTATTTGAATGTCCGGAAGGTTGCATCCCACTTACCTTAATACTACTTTTCATCAGCTTTGTCTTTCTTTCCCTTGAGAACTATGGAGTGAGAAAGTTGGAGGCTCTATTTGCAGTTCTGATTGCAATAATGGCGTGGTCCTTCGCATGGATGTTTGTAGAAGCCAAGCCCAGTGGGAAAGACCTAATCGTTGGTGAGTATCTTTTTTCTGGTTGACTTCTGATAATATGTTTCATTGGACCCACATTATTCTTCTCCAGCTGACCAGAATATGATATATGTGTCATAGGTATTTTGGTTCCTAAGCTGAGCTCAAGAACACTAAGGCAAGCTGTTGGGGTTGTTGGATGTGTTATCACACCCCACAACGTGTTTCTCCATTCTGCTCTTGTGCAATCAAGAAAAATCGACCAGAACAAGGAATATCAAGTCCGTGAAGCTTTGAGGTATTATACCATTGAATCCACCATGGCATTGGTAGTGCCCTTCATGATAAATTTATTTGTCACAACAGTTTTTGCAAGAGGGTTTTATGGTACCGAAGAAGCAGGTAATATTGGCCTTGAAAATGCTGGACAGTATCTTCAAGAGAAGTTTGGGGGAGATTATTTCCCTATCCTTTCTATTTGGGGAGTTGGGCTGTTAGCCGCTGGCACAAGTAGTACTATAACTGGAACTTATGCTGGTCAGTTTATTATGGATGGGTTTCTGAATTGGCGATTGAAAAAGTGGATCAGGGCAATGATCACTAGAAGCTTTGCAATTGTGCCAACTATAACTGTTGCTCTGTTCTTCAACACATCTGAATCTGCACTGGATGTTCTCAACGAGTGGCTTAATGTGCTCCAGTCAATTCAGATCCCGTTTGCACTGATACCACTGATAACATTGGTATCCAAGGAGCAAGTCATGGGAGTGTTTAAGATAGGTCTAAGGACACAAGTAAGTATGGTTGCTGATCCTTATGTGTAATAGGTTCTCTTTCCTTTTACCGTAAGAATGTTGTGCATGCGCTCTACTTCACTTCAAATATTCTTTTGTCAAGTAAGTCAGTCATCAAATATCATCAGGAATGATGGTCAAGGAATATTGTGATGCTAATAAGGGATGCAAGATTTTACCTGTTTAGGAAATATGCCGATGGTGGCATAAGTTACAACATCACTAGTGTGGTGGTAGATCTAATGCCTATCCTTATCTGGTTGGCTGCTGCTTGGATTAGGGCCGGCTTCCCTGGAGGCCTCCTTGCGCTCCTCCCTAAGTGCACTACCGTGCACATAACAAAATTGTAAACATTAGGATGGATTGCATAAAAACAGTTGGTGTTCCGTACTTCCATTGTTACAGACGTCATGTAGAGCTGTATGTTTTAACGGGGTTCTGATTTCAGGTGTTTGTCACTGAACGGTGTCCGGTCTTATCGATTTTCTCCACTAGGTTATGCTATATGGAAGATCATGATATTGTATGATATTTGCTTCTTCTTTTTTCCGTAATCATTCAGGCTACACTGATGATTCCTGTTTTCCTGTGGATGTGTACTTTCCTGGTATCTTATGAGGTTCTCTTTCTGTAAGAAGGAACCCTATGAACTTATCAACGACTTTTCCAGACTTCCAGTTCCTTAGTTGTTTGAAGTTTTTGCCGAATCATCTCTAAATTAGCATGCTAAAGTAATTAAAAAAAATGTATACCACATAGCTGTCTGAACTCTGAACTTACTTTGGCATATTCATGCAGATTGCAACATGGACAGTTGCATCCGCACCAATCATAATCAATGGATATCTCTTGCTGGATTTCTTTTCTTCAGAAATTAGAGGCCCATTGTCTGGCTCCTTTATCTGCTTGGCTGTGCTTGCTTATGCTGTATTCCTACTGTATCTCATCCTCCGGAGCACAGAGCTGTCTAACCATTCTTTTACAGCAGTACACAAGAACAGATTCACATGACACAACAGGATACATAGCCAGTTTTGTTATATCATAGCTTAATGACATATAGAGGATTCCTGGCGCGCCGTGTAGGAGGCGCAGAGATTGGGGATCACACTGTACAGAGGAAGGTGTAACATTCTTTTGTTGAGAAGAACTTCAACTACTTACTGCTGCGAGCGTTTATGCAACACTGTCTGCAGCTGGAGGCAAACACACTTGTGATGATTAACAGGCATTGTTGTATATCCTGGCATTCTTTAGTTTGATCTGTTAAGAGTTGACACGGTCGTTGGCTACTGCCCTTGATCTTGCTCCTCGGTGAGCATCTCAATAATTCCTTCCGTACTTGCTCTCTACCCACCCTACTCGTCATTATCCCTTGCTCAGATCAGAGGGTGCATGCCATGTAGCCCCCGCAGCACGTAGAGGTGATCTCGCAACCGACGATATAAAGAGCCCCCCACGCATATGACCCCATCGTTGGCACCACTGGGATGTCCTGGTTTGATTTTCACGGTGCCCTAAGTCTCACGGCCACAACATCTCCGGTAAGATTGAGCCAAGGCCGCACCAAACCGACGATATTATCTCTGTTCTGCCTTGTTCAACGTGGATTTGCTTTTGCACGGACAATATTTGCCATGTGAGCACTGACAAGTGGGTCTCACCGGTCAGTTTATTTGTTAAGAGGTTTAAATTCTGATTAGGAGTGTTACGGATCACCAAAAATTGTGATCGTGTTCCAAAACTTATGATTAAATGATACACGTGCCGTAAAAATTATGGTTCCTTGAAATTTTCTCTTTATTATAAATAGTGGTAACACAAAGTCATAACTATTAATGGGTTCATACTATTTTCCCACTATTTCTAAACTAAACACTAACAACAAATAGTTCTCCACTTTAGTATCATCACCACTAGGGGTATCGTGACAACAAGACAATTTGACTCTAACTATAAAAGAAATAATGACACTGATGTAATGCATCACTATTACACGCTTCTTGTGAGGATATACTACTACAGAAACGTTATCCCTGATCAGACACCACTAGCGGATAGTCGGTCACTCGTCAGTGGTGACTGTTTTAACCAGTGTGTTTTCCTAGAGAAAAGTCAATACTGACGGGCAAAAAACTAGCCCGTCAGTGATGACTATGTTAACCAGTGCAATTTCTAGACAAAAGTCATCACTGATGGGCAAAAAACTCGTCTATCAATAATGACTGTGTTGATCAACGCGTTTTTGTGGAGAAAATTCATCACTGATGGGCAAAAAATTTGCCCATCACTAGTGACTATGCTACCGCTGATGGGCAATGAACTTGCCCACTGGTGGTGACTATACTGGCGTTGCAAAAAGTTCAACTCTGACAGGCACTTTTTGGGGCCGTCACTGGTGTGCTACACATCACTGACGGGCCTAAATCCGGCCCGTCAATGACATGTTTCACTAGCCCATTGCAACTTGAAAGCCCAACCTACTCTCAGCCCCATATAAAATCTCACCACTCTCCTAACCCTAAGTCCCACTCCCACACAGCCCCGCCGCCCCTCTCCTCTCCCTATTCTCCCTCTCCATCTCTCCCCTCTTCCCGTTTCCCCGGATTCGCTGCTGTCTCCTCGCAGGCTGTTGTTTGATGCTTGCGGCTATGTTTTGGTGTAGGGAGCGAGTGACGGCGACCAAGAGGAGCATGGGCGCCTCGGGGGAGGCAGATTTGAGGGGGAAGAAGGTGTTCGTGTGTGCCAACCTTAACGTGTCGCTCGACGACGCCCAGAAGATCACCGACAACACCGCATCTGCGCCTTCATTGTAACAACCCAATGTGTAAATAATTTCTTGTAAGCATGTGAAGCATAAAAGCATCCTCACCACCCTACATTTCAACATTTCATTCACCATAATTCTATCATCCTCCAACTTCTTCTCAAATCAACAAAACCTTGAACTAAAATCACAAAAATTCTCGACAAAATTCAACCAAAACCCTAGCTAGCACCCTAGCAGGCCCATTTCCTCCCTTGGCTCCTCACCTAGGAGGAATTTCAAAATTTTGAGCAAAAGATAGTTTAAAATATTTGAAAATCACCCAAATTGCTAAAATGGCAGAACTGTAAATATGATATTTTATGGTGATTAGTTCCATGAAATGTCATAAACTTTCATATCTGGGCCTTATTATATATTATGTACCTCCAGTACGAATTTCATAAGTTTTGGAAATATAGAACACCTAGCTACAGTTCAAACCCAATTTGGGGCAAAATTTGAAATTTGGATGAAATTTGATTAATTTTTTTTTGTTTGGCTTCAAATTTTCACAGGAATTCAAGAATACAATTTGGAGTTTATATGAAATTTTTTATAAATTTTTATACCCATGTTAAAATCTCCATTTATAATACCTCAGCTGCAAAAGAAAATGAATACAAATAAAATTAAAATAAAAACAAAAACAAAACCCTCCTAGCTTGGCCTGCCAAGCCTCCTCGGCCCAGCATCGTGGTATCCCAGGCCATTTCCCCCGCCTCCCTCCTCTTCCCCGTGTGGCTGACGGGCGAGCTCCGCCTGTCATGCCTCGCCCGCCACGTCGCCGGCAGCAGCCTGGACAACACGTCCCGACCGCGCCGGTTGTTCGCCTCGACCACACCGCCCCTGGATTAAATGCCACAGCCCCTCCCCATTTTCTTCCTTTCCTCCGCCCTTTCTCTCTTGCCATTTTGGGAAAGTCTGTCGCCGACCTAACTCCGTCTCCGGTGCACCGCCTGTGTCACCGCACCATTACTGCCCGAGGGAGCTCCTCCGCCACCGTAGAGGAGGAGTAGCGGAGCTGCTCTGTGCCATCCGAGGCCACTGGCTCACCGTGGAGATGTCCGGAGCCGGCCTGACCGTCGCCATCTCCTCCTCTCCGCCCTAGCATCGCCGCCTGCCTCCTTCTTACCCGCCTCCAGCAACACTCTTGCCTACCACTCCAACATCGACGCCTCTCCTCCTCTCCGGTGCCCCCAATCACCTCAGTGAGTTCTCCCCTTCCGTTCCCCTCATCTCCACAGCATCTTAGTGCCCCACCAAGGCCGTCCCATGCCACCCCTGCAACACGCATGGCAGTAGCCTCACTGGTGTGCCTGCCTGCTGGATCCACCGGTCTGACCGCTTGGACAAACCGCAACCGGCGGTCAGACCGGCTGAAGGCACCGGTCTGACCGGCCTGCCGAGTCAATGGTCCCCCGAGGTCCCCAATTTTCGGCCCCACCTGTTAATGTCTAGGGTGAATTTAGTCCGGGTATTCAAAGGATTAACATATATTCTTTATTGAGAAAGAGGCAAAAAGGTTTAAATATGGCTGAGACTTGTAAAATTCACCAAAAATTCATATTAGCTCCAAAAATTGAAAATTTTATATATGCGTGCTTAGGACAATATGTAGTATCCACCAAAAATAATTTCAACTATGTTCTGTTACTACAAAATTTTGAAATATTTAGAATGCTTCAAACCTTGCATGAATTACTTCTTTCATCCAAAAATTGTGAAAATTTGTAGAGATGACCAGTAATCTATACGCTATCAACTAAAAATGATTCCACACTTGTTGCTATCACAGAAAATGTTAACTTGTTAAAAATGATCACCATATGCTTAAAATTGACATTCTTGCCATTACAAATTCATATAGTTTAACTCTGTGATTCAAACATCCTGAAACCAAATGCAGTAACCTTCTGATTTAATATGTCATCCACTAAATTTTATTTCATACATCCTTCACCTCATTTCATCATGCATTGGTATTAACTTTTGTCGTTCTTTCCCTCGCCATCATTTTTTCATCGCGATAGAATTTGGAGACGAGGGAGTGGAGCCGCAACAAATTGAATCTCAGGAACAGGAGGAATACTCCAACATAGGCAAGCTGAGCTTGTGACATTGTCATGCTGTATTTTGTCCTGTTATTGCTTTAGTTATCCTATGCCATGTTGTGAGTTGCTATGTCTCGTTTGAATGCATGCTTAGTTATCAGGATTATGTTAAGCTTTAACTTGATGATTAATCAACTTGAACCTTCAATAAATGAGATTGGAGATGAGAGGAACATGGTCGCCGGACGGCTGTGCATTGTTGAGGGTCCCTCGAGCCTAACATCGAGTGTAATTGGAGGCATAGTCGCGATCCTTGCGTGATGTTTCCCTAATAAGCCATGAGTATTGGTCGTGAGAGGACAACAGATGTTGTTTGGTTGGTATCCGCTCAACGGGGACTAGCTATCCCCATGTGAGGGGCCATGAGAGTATCCATGGGGCCGTCAAGCGACCAAAGTCTCTTAATTGAAATTTGAACTGGCTAATGTTGATTTGCTGGGTTGTATCATGAGTTCATTTGTTAATTAATGAAGTCGATATGTTTGGCCATATAATGCATGGTTTAATTATGATGTTGATATGCTAGGTCATATCATGTTCTGATGAATCCTGCATTCAGATACCATTTTAGAATTGATGTTCATGCCTCATTATCGACCTATTGTCGTAATGAGGATATTCTTATGAAGATAATTACTAGCATGTCAGGGTTGTTACTCTCATTTATGTTAAATGCATGTTAATTTTCATGTCCAAGCACTACTAAGACTTGCGAGTACGTTTGTACTCATTGGTAGTTGTTTTAGGAATAGTGAACGCTCCCTCAGCGAATACTTTCAGGATGACGCTTGATTGGTTACCTCTTCGGCTTTACGGTCTTGCGAACTTATGTTGGGTATTTTGGGTGTGTTGAGATATTAGCTTGTATATCTAGGTTAAACTGCATGTTTCTGCTGTTTACTTATCGTACTTTAGACTTTTGAGTCATTTGTATGTAAACTAAGTAATTGCCCAAACTTAAGGGATGTGAACTATATCTCTCTTAAATCTTTCTTTGGAGTTTATGCAATGATATTTAAAGTTGTTCACCACGTCTCTCCATACACAGTGCGAGTATGTTTGAAGTGTATGAAGAGACGGTAGAGGGTTAGCATTAATCTACCATGTGAGCTTTGTGATCATAAAGTTGAGTGACCCGCTGAAAGATCATCTAGGCCCTAATATGGTTTTGATGGTTAATGGCAACCTAAACTAGAATCTAATGTTTACATTGAGTGTAAGCAGAATCTACAGGTTACATGAAGAAAGGTTATCCAGAGAAGGATGGCCACCAAAAAGGGTACAAGGTGGTTCAAGGACAAAGAGATGGCTGTGCTAGGCAGCTGTGTCACAGCTGAGAAGAAGCCGGTGCTGTGCAGGGAGATGCAAGCAAGGTGATGGTGGCTTGATGCGTCAAGGGCCGTGATTTTAGTTGGTGGCAGGTAAAGCCTAGATTTGCTAGTTTCTTTGAGTCCATAGGAATCACCCGTACTACCAAGAGGGATGAAACAGTAGCAGTTGTCTAAGGGAACCTTGCTCATTGCTCAGAGTGTTGGTCAAGGGGATTGGTGCTTTGAGGCCAATTGCCCTGTGTCAATAGCTTTGCACAAAAGTATGTAGCTGTTTTGTGTTAGTGCTCTGCAGTACTAACAGTGAAAACCCTAGAGCTTTAGGCACCTGTGTGACACAGCTGTGTCACAGGTGGTCTTCCGCTTTATGACTCAGGTACATCTCTGTACCAGGGGAGAGCTCGAAAATGCTAAGGTACATGCACTGCGATAGGCGGTCTGATGTGTCAGAAGTCTGTCGGAGGTTCTCTCCTTATAGGTATTAGAGTTTGAAGTATGCTGAGGGCATGTCATGTGCCAGGACCGGGCTGAGTAGTGTGGCTATCAGTTAAGGGTTCACCTGTGTGTGCCGCTGGTGATACATGTGTCTGTTTGCCTGAGCCGGGTACAGTTGGGCGTAGTGTGTAGCTATGTCACCGGTGGTTGACACCGGTGGCTCACTTAATCCTACGTGGCAACAGGGTAACGGTCAGGTGCCTGTGGACCCTATATATAGGGGACCAGGGGAGGACTCTGTCCTCAATCTTGCTCAAATCAGTAATTCACATACAACCGTTGCAAAGCCTCCAACCACTCCACAAGAGCCAAGAGCCTAAGGGTTAGTTCGAGTGGGTTTGTGAGCTAGAGCACGAGCAAAGGTTCCTCCAAGAGATTGCTGCTGCATCATCTGTTACTCTTGGAGTTTGTCTACTCCTAGACGGGTGTAAGAGTTGCTGGTATCACCCAAGCTTGTGTGGGCTGAACCAGTAGTTTGTGAAGGTGTTCTGAGGTCTACCTGCTGCAAGGCAAAAGGATCTCCACAAGCAAAAGGAAGAGTCCTGAAGGATCAGGTACTCGGAGAAGAAGCACGTTTTAGTGCTGGCCAGCTCTTAGGAGTGGTCTCTCCAACGGAGACGTACCTTCTCTGCAAAGAGTTGGGAACTTCGGTAAAAAACCCCTGAGTCTCCTTTACTTCCTTGTATTGCATGCATATCTATTTATCTATGCTTGCTTGTGTCTCTTAGACTTGATCTGCTAAGTTTACCTTTTTCACCTGTGCTAGATTACCTTTATACCTGTGTGTGATCATCTGTTACACAGTTACTTCATTCATTTGTATTCACCTGTGTCAGCACCTGTGTCACAGGCAGTCTAAGTAGAGTACCTGTGTTAGGTTAACTCTTCACCGGTGTCTTCCACCTGTATGACAGCTGTGTGTTAATTTACACATAGTTTTCACCTGTGTCACTCCCTGTGTCACAGCTGTCCACTATTAACTTGTGAAGTTAATCTGACAACTTAAACAAAAGATTAAAAGAGGGAAATTTTATAAGTCAACTATTCACCCCCCTCTAGTCGGCATCTCGGTCTTTTCACCCGCCAGCTGAGATGTGATTGCTAGCTTGGCTGGGTGTGAACGTCAGTGTCGGGCCTTCGGGTGACCCACTAGTCGTGCTTCGGCCGATTGGGTTAGGGTGAGGACACGGACGTCGGGCTCCTCTTTGTGACTGTGACTCTCATCGGAGCTGATATGTGTTAACTCCCTAGGTGTTTGGAACTATAATTGACTTATTGCAAGATATTCATTTCTCGTCGGCTAGAAAAGCAATGAGACATATGACCAGGTGGTCAGATGGAGTTCGTATGCTGTGCTGGTTCAGTGTCGGACCGCCTAACGGGTGTTGCGTGAGGTAAACATGCATCCACGTTACCCAGTTTCTTGGTCTTTGATGAAATATTATATTCTAAGTCAGGTACGGTTCCAGGCCCTGACATCCATGCCCACTATCAAGTTCCTCCTCGAGAAAGGTGCACGGTATAACACCACGATTTTACCACCACTCAGACCCCTTCTTCTCTATCTAACACCATGGTTTTACACACCACTAATTTACCAGTCTTTGGATCACATTTCATTATATTTTTATTATTTTTTGTATTATTTAATTGACCACCAAACTTTCTTTTTATCCCTTTATTTTCTGTACGCAGGAAAAACACCACAAAAATCAGAAAATCGAGCGCATTCGGGAACATTTCAGAGGGGGAAAACTTTGTGCGAAAGAAAGCAATCAGCGGAGACCCACAACAGTAGGGTGTTACAAGGGAACATCACCCCTTCCGCCTCCCTCTACCGTTCGGACCCACCAGGGTTCTGCTGGCGGTGCCCTTTCACGAGTAGATTCGTTTCGTCCCTAGATAAGTCCCTACGGAGTTTCACCTACTTATACAGACGTGTTTATGTCGCGAAGAACAGAGAGAGGCGACAGGACATAATTGAAGGCTCCCATCGGGAGTCTTAATTTTCAAGTTTCATCACCATCACGAAATCCATCCATAGATTACTCCTTCCAGCAAGTCTCCATAGCAAGAAGCCCTTTGTAATTCATCTACGATTATCAAGATCTTCGAGATTGGTTTGAATTTTTGGTATTCATTAATATATGGATTCAATCTTTTATTTATTCTTGTTGATTTGCATGATGTGTGAGTTGTCTATTGAGACTACGACTGTGTAGTAGTAGCTATGTAGCAATGTTTTCATGCTTGTGATGACCATCCATCTACGATGCATTCAATTTATTTATTGTGATTGATTATGAATATTTGTCTAATCCCCCAAAAGGGATCATAGTAGTTTTTTTTGTCCTGTGGACCCCCTTTACTAGACATGGTGACATTGGTGGAGAGAAGATGACGCTTGGTAGATGAGTGATAGAAGTCTGCGATTGAAAGTTATAAGATCCAATCTTCTAGGAGAAGGTATGAAGACTAGTATCTATTCTCAAGATGGCAACGGGGACCCCTTCCATGATCCCCGTCGGGGAATTCCTCTATTAGGGGATGGGGATGGGAGAGATTTAGTCCGTGCGAGGCTGTAAATGGTTCAAATTAATCCCTGTCAGGTATGACGGGGCCGGGGACGGGCTCCTACACCCCATAGCCATCCCCTCGTGGACCCATTAAAATCTAACATGTGGGCCCATTTCATCAAAACCCTAGGCCCAAATCTCACCGCCCCATCCCTTCCCGCTGCCCCCACCGCCGACCGCCAGCCCCCAAATCCCAAATCTCCTGGCTGCCCACCGCGCCCCACAGCGTTTTTATCCCCGTTGGGGGTGGGAACGGGGAACCCGTGGGGTTTTTGTCCTTGTCGGGGGTGGGGATCGGGAGAAAAGTTCCCCCGAAGTTGGGGACGGGGAAATTTCGGGGCCGCGGAATGGGTCTGTTCAACCAATCTCCGGCAGGGAATGTCCCCGTTGCCATATTTACTCTATTCCATAACTCATGCAAGTGGCGGTGCACAAACTTGGATTAATGGTAGAGGTGCATAGTATTTGTCCCGATGAAACCGTTTCTCCATTCGTTATACATTTATTTTACGCGTTTCACTTATATCTAAATCCCATATCTTTATGAGAATTTCTACTAGTGAATATATATTCCTCATACCTCATTTTTCACACTTAGAACATCTTTTATAACACTTTTAGTAGTAGTTAGGTTTCTGTTTCTTTATTTATTCTAAAATTAGAAATTATATTCTAGGTCAAGTAGTTGCATATGTTAATTATCTACTATATTATAGAGACATACCTATTTGAGAAAGAAAGTTATGCAACTTAACCTTTATTGTAATTGTTTTTAAGTATAATTTTAGGTTTGGAAGTCAATTACCGCTTTTGAATAAGTTCGATAATTTTTCTTATTGAATATTAATTGATGTCCTTAGGTCATCACCAGTCCAATTGGGTGCGTTCGACGTCTGTAAATATTTTTGTACTCGTTACTTTTTTAAAATTTCTTTTGGTTGTTGTCTTAGGGATGTGGACACGTCCACTTGAAGCGAAGCCGACTAGTTGTCATGGCGGGTGTTCCGGTTGTTTTATCCTGGGCTCCTGGCCCATGGAGGATTGCGATTGTCACTTGTTTGAGTATGGCCTGTGTGATCCGAAAGTTGGCCCATAACCAAGCGCTCCTAAGATACACACATTGGCAGCACACCCACCAAGATCCACTCTTCTCTCTCAGTCCATCAAGATCCATTCTCCACGGATTATACATTCGACCATTCAGCGCCCGTTTGGAATACAGCAGTTTATTCGTACGAATTTTATAGAAATTAATTCCATTCCCATAGTAATAAAATGTCAGTGTTACTATGATTATTCACTAGTCACTGTTCGTGTTCGGAGAAAACTGGCCACCGCATGGTGAGGCCCAGAGATTTACATGTACCTGGACGCCCTGTCTAATATGTAATAAGTTCATCTCTGAGCAATAAACTTTGAAATGTCCATCATCGGTGGGTAAAACTTTTGTCACGTATTTATTCTTGCCCTTGGGGATTATCTGGATTACACTCGACAAACAGTTGCCAATGGGCGTGTTTGGGACAGCTCCAGCTCCTAGCTCCACATCAGATTTGAAGATTAAAAACTAAAATAAAGTAGTTTATATAACCACTTTTAGTATACAATGTCAATAAAATATGACTTCTAACCATCTCCGATGTACCCCCAGCTCCAGCTCCACAAATCTGTGGAGCTACTAAAGCCCAGCTCCACCAAATCGGTGGAGCTGGAGCTGTCCCAAACACACCCAATATATATGAAAAACATATAGTATCATAACTGTCTCCTATTCACCAACAACCATCAGAAAAAATTGTAAAACTTATAGCAAGTTTCTCTGGGTTCAATCCTTTGGTTTTGCATTTTCCTTTTGTTTCCGGTTGTTATCTCTGCAATTTGGCCCGCCATATGTTTTACTGACAACTCGTGGCACTTCAACTAACGCCACCCACGCACACGCCAGGTCAATACCCCGAGGCCTCAATAAATCACAGATATGAAAAAAAGAGGATGTCAGGAAACTGAGATATACGTACTCGAACCGTATCTGACCTGTATTGGTAGGCTCGTTAATTACTCTGGTTGCCGAAGCAGGTCGCACTTGGCCGTGAGGCAGCACTAGCGGTACGTTCACTCGCGCCCATCCCATGAATGGATGATGTGCCATAGCTTTGGAGCCGTTGACACTTGAGCTCCACTCCTGGTACGTGCGTCCTCAACAACCAACCGTCCAAAAACCGTCGGCCACAGCGGTGTCGCGGCAAGGCGCAGCATGCGTGCGTGCGTCCCTGCCACTGCCGCGCGCGCAGGCTGCAGCTGCTTGGCACCCACTCCACTGAAACGATCGATCAGATCGATCCTGCGCAGCGCGGCCAGGCCGTGCGCCACTACCGCCTGCCTGCCTGCGCGGCGCTGCTCCCCGGCCCACCACCGGGGTACGTTACCGCATGGAAACAGAGAACCACCTGGTGGTGGTGGCGGTGGCGGTGGCTGGTTGGCCGCACGTACGTGCACGGCCGGGCATGAACAGCGCACCCAGATCGAGCAGCTAGCGAAAGAAAAGTTACTGCCACAGCATCCCGGCGGTGCGGTACACTGTACCCTTCTCCGTCCTTAATGTTGCTTCCACTCCAAGCACCCATCAATCAGACGACAAAAGGCAAAAGTGGCTAATGCATGCAGGCTAAAAAGGCCATTAATGAAAGTAACATTGGCTGATTTGGTTGCAGACACTCTGGTCTTCGACGAGGATCCTTGGATCCCTCTCTACAGTAATCGGGCATGTGTAAGCTGTACGTCATGTTTCATGTGGTGCTATAACTCTGATGCAACTTTGCTTTTATCAGCACCTGCATGCGTTCCGGCCCTTTTGCTTTGGTGCACCACACCAGTGCTTTGTGCTCAGTGTTGTGCCGGTGTGGTGCGCGCGCACGACGTAAATACGCACGGCAAGTTAATCGCATTTCCAATTTCTGACGGTACCATAGCTGGTCTCAGCTAGGGATCCAATGATCAATCGACAAGTTTCTAGTGTTGATCGTCTTCTACGGATACATCGGCGGAGGTGCAAATTACAAGCAAAAAATTAAGCTCTAAACAATAGATGCAATTTTCATTTCACTAGTCACAACAAAAGCATTCAATTTTCCACATATTTCTCTTATTACTCCCATATCACCAGTAATGTCAAGAAATTTGTCATTGCTTTGGGGTGCCCGCGCAACAGGGCCGCGCAACCCTAGGCACCGCCGCTGGACGGTTACCTATATATCTATATGTAGACAAAATTCAAGGTAACACATTAATTAAAAAATCTAAAAATTCTCACTAAAAAGAAAAAGCCACATATACTACTTCGTGTGACAAATGTAGATCATTTTAGATATTAGCACGATCTCTAAGATGACACTTTGACCATTAGTTTTTATAAAAATATGTTTCATTAAACAAAAATAAAATATACATTATGAAAGTGTATCTCCTAATAAATTGAGTAATACGAATTTAGTGTTGTAGGTATTGGTAAGTTCTTCCATATTAATGGTCAAAAATTAAAATGTTTGACTTTCATAGACTAAAACGACCTACATTGTGACATGGAGGGAGTACCACTTATTTTTGTGGGGCTAGATTATAACGGTGTAGATTAGTTTTTACAGAAAATGAAAAAATCTTCACCATTTCTTTTTGTGGGACCAAATTATAATGGTCTCATTAGTTCTAGAGAAAAAAAGATCCACAACTGCTTAATTTGGTCGGACCAAATTACAACCTTGTAGATTAGTAGAAAATATCATAAAAATAGAACGCCAAATCTAGCCGTTAAAATTGCATATAAAAATGATGTCCATGGAATATGAATCCAGATGCGGATAGTACGAATTTGCATGGCGAATTTAGATAAGAAAATCGTCCATTTTGGTCCTTCAACAATTTGTTGAGTTTAGTTTTGATCCTTATAGACTTCTTTGTTCCTTAATTTTTAATACCACACATGTTTGGTCCCTGACCTCGGTCAAAATGGTCTGACCAATGACGTGGTGGTAGTTTCTCACATGTGACAGCCTAGCTAGTCAGCACAATTTTCTTTAAAAAGTCAGAAACCTAAAAAAAAATCAAAATTTTAAAGAAAATCAGGAAACTGGAAAAATCAGAACTTTTCAAATCTTTCTGAAAATTGTTAAAAGAACATGAACAAGTTAGAAAAATAAATAATGAAGGAAATGTAAAATTTAGAAAAAATATATTCTAGCAAATTTTCTAAAAATAATATAGGGGTTAAACTAATTAAAAAAATCAAAAGTTGCGGAAAAAAAACCATTGAATTTGAGAAAACAAGCGAATAATTTTTGAACATTTAGGAGAAATCACTATAATTCCTATTTTTTCATGAATGATCCTAAATTATTTGTGAATTTTCTTGAATTTCTAGTTTTTCCAAAAAATACTTCTAATATTTTACTTTTTCCAAATTTTCTCTTTTTTCATATTAAGAATTTCCATATTTTTAAGAATTCTATAATATTTGTGATTTTTCTGGCTTTTTCTTGAATAAATATTTTTATCCTTAATTTTTCTATTTTTCTTTTAATTTTCAGATTTTTCTTTTTCTTACTGACTAGGCTGCCGTGTCAGTTTTGACTGGGGTCAAGGACGGGGATCAAACATGCCCGGTATTAAAAGTTAAGGAACAAACTCGTCCGATTTGGGAATTAGGAACCATTAGTTGAGGATAAAAATTAAACTTTTTCGTTGAGATAACCGTGTCAATTTCCAATCCTTCATTCAACAGGGTGCTCTTCAAGGAGCGTACATAGATTGGAATTAATGTACCTAACGATGTAACGAGCATACACGGTGCATGCAGTTCATACGTATGGCATGCTGGCATGCGTGTTCCTCTATGTATACCAGGTAGAATTCCGTACGTTGGTCCTGGTCAATCATGTGAGCCTTGGTCTTGGTCAATCATGTGAGCCGAAAGCAGCCGCATGCATGTACAGATGGCGAATCATCGAGGGCGATCGATGCATGGGGTGCATGCATGCATATGCATGTAGGTAGCGCTACTAATTCGGAGGTGTACATGCATATATCGTTGTCACGTTCCTGGGTAGGAGCGTGCCATTCTGGTTGAAGCATGTGCATATGCTCCAGACTTAATTTTGTTGTCCTCTCTGTAGGCCATGGCGCCCATATCCTCTGCTCTTAATTTATGCCTTCGTCGCTTGCTGGTTTTCACCTGCGTCAATTGGGCCTTGTTTCTCAGGACTTTCATAGAATTTGAATTTAAAGGAATTTATACTCGGAACATATTTGATTGCAGGATTGACTTTTGATTTTTTTTTATAGAAATCCTTTTTTTACTACACTTTTTGGGTAGAGAAGTGCTTCTATACTCTTCTAACCTCTTTTTTGCACGATTTTTAAAGCGATGCACTGATCTCAAAGCAGCTGGAGCTTGTGTTCATGGGCTTGGCCCATATCCAAATCCGCCCACCTGCCTCCAATTCTCAACCCGCCCCGCCCTCTGCTCCTGTTCTCCATGCGCGCGCGGGACCGAACGCCGCCGCCGCCGCAACTCCACCCCGTCGCCGGCGCCGCGCGCTCCGCACCGCTAGCCCGCCGTCGCTGCTCCTCCATGGTCGCCGCCGGCTGCTGCTGCGACATGCGCGTCCAACCCGTCACCGCCGCCGCCGCCCCCGCTGGCGCAACCTCTGGCTCCAACGCCGCGAATCGGCTCCGGCGCAGCACTCCCTCCACTAGTGTGGGCTTGTGTCTACGAGGACCACTACCGTGCAGTCGGAGTGCTCCGTGCTCGCTTTCTCGTCCGCCACTCGCTACAGGCTGCTCGGCGGGGTCGCGTCCACGGCGACGGCCACGGACGCCATGCCGCTCATGCCGTCCTTCAAGAGGAAGCGTGCGGCGGCCAAGGTGGAGAGCGCGGAGGCCACCGGCGAGCCATCGGTGCTCGACCTGCCGGAGCTGGCCATCGACTGCATTCTCGCCAGGCTACCGCCGAAGAGGAGCGCAGCCACGGTGGGGCGTTGGGTGCGGAGGCGCGGTGCTGGCGATGGGGCGGGGGCGGCTATGGCGTGTTCGTCTGCAGCAACAGCCGGCGGCGACCACGGAGGAGTCGCGGCGTTGGAGCCAGAGGTCGCGCCAGCAGGGGCGGCGGTGGCAGTGGCGGGTTGGACGCGTACGTCGCAGCAACGGCTGGCAGCGACCATGGAGGAGCAGCGACGGCGGGCCGGCGATGCGGAGCGCGCGGTGCCGGCGACAGGGTGGAGTTGCGGCGGCGACGGCGTTCGGTCCCGCGCGCGCATGGAGAACAGGAGCAAAGGGCGGGGCGGGTGGATAATTGGAGGCAGGTGGGCGGATTTGGATATGGGCCAAGCCCATGAACACAAGCTCCAGCTGCTTTGAGATCAGTGCATCGCTTTAAAAATCGTGCAAAAAAAGGTTAGAAGAGTATAGAAGCACTTCTCTTTTGGGTATTCCAAAAATTAGCTGGGACATCATGTTTTCATTTCCTTTAAGATGTAAAAGGCATCATTTCTTTTTATCTCTCCTCTTTCCATTCACCAGGAGCATTTCCTTCAAAAAAATTATGGAGCTTCCAAACAACATTTTAGTTTTAGTTTTATTTCCTACAGGATTTCATTGGACATGACGAGCGGTTCCTGTGTTTCTACTATCATGCCATTTTGAGTTCACGTCAGTTCAATGGTAGTTGCTAAGTTGCGCATACCGCGCATGCACGAGCGTGTGCCTTCGTTGACTTCATAAGTTTGGAACGGGCCCTTAACTTCTCCACCATTCTATGTTAACTTTGAGGGAGGTCTGCGTTCCACACGAAGTCTTGAAAGGCTAACATAATTATCGTTAACCTGTACATTTACACGGACCTAGTATATTAATCTCAAATTTATATATTGATCTCGAAATCACAAAAACATGATGTCTACGTTCTTATCCAATTATCAAACAATTTGACATGCTTTGTTGGAAAAACATGTTTACGTATGAACACCATTGGTGATATTAAGAGAAAAATCATGGCACAAATACCAAGCTTATTATGTGATTAATCTTGCTCACGGTTGTATCCAGCAACCTTTGGGATCTATCCTGCTACTTGCCTTACCTGACATCATACAAACTTACGATTTTTTCTACAATTACATGCATGATAAACAACAAATTGATACGTCACACATATAGCTAATGACAGTATAAGTGGACGAAAGAAGTTATCGTGTATTGAAAACGATCAATTATGTCATTAACACCACAAGGTTACCGGTGATGAATGGTGTGATTAACACCATATCTGCAGTCTAGTTTTTTTTTCGGGAAATATCTGCAGCCTAGTTGACTCCTATTGTTTGGAGAACTAAAACTACAAATTTCCAATACTAAAAAAATAAATGAAAACCACCTTTTGGCGGGGTGTACGACTCCATCAACCACAAGTAAAATCATGGTACTCACCTTACGCACACATAGATGCAATTTTGTGGGAACTTAGTTCACGGATTTATCTTCGATCTCCGTTAATTTTAGATGTGTGCTTAGATGAAATAACATCTAAATCAGACCAAACAGAGAAAACAAAACATCCAATAGAAGCTCCTTGGTTGCATTTTTTTAATACAATAAGTATATTGAAAGAGGTGTACCTTCATTAATCTACGGCCTTTGCAAATCGTACGACAGATTGTAAATTTAGCACAACCAAAATTAAGTGCTTAGATCCGAAAATAAAATCGATCCAAATTAACACATTTATTCTGCACGTGGTCGAATTTGGATCCACTAAATATGTATTTCCTGTTTCATTTAATTAGGGAGATTGTCTAGATGGTTTCTAATTGTTTGCATGTAAATTAGAAGATAATTTGAAGTCACGTAGATATATACCATATGTAACAGAATGGTGGTTAGTCTAAAAAATGAAGAGAAAGATTAAATTAACATGAAAAGATGAACAGTTATTTCACACAAAAAAGATGACTACAGCTCATGCATAAGCTGGTCGGCGAGGCAGGGGCATGAACTCCGGCGATCAGCGCATGCAGATTAAGGTGGTCATGTCGTGTTTCAGGTTGGCCACGTACGAACCCAGGAGTATGATGCTTGCACGACCGAAACGTGCTCGCCGTAGCTCTCTCACGGACTTAATTATCTGCTGCAAAATTGAGGCTAGTACTTCTTTCCCGTTCTCCTTTGTTTTTCATGTACATCTTCTATCTTGGAATCTTCAATCTTCCAATTGTATGAGCTAGTACTTGCTTGATGTTCCTTGTTGTTCATGTACAACTTCTCGATCCCTTCGAATCATCTGAGTGCGTGAGCCATGAGACCCCTGATGTCGCAACCAGCGCTTGCACGCGAGTCATGAAGCTACCGCTGTGGAGGCCGGCATATGTGGACCGGCACCGCAGTGCAAGAACCCTTCCTCCTCATAAGCTGCTGCACCAGGCCAAATAATTGCTTTGGGCTCATCGATGAGCCCATTGGTGCTGTTATTGTGCAAGTCAGAGCCAACAGTGACCAACAATGACGGTGATGACGGCGAGAATTGCAGCAGAGAAGACGAATATTGCATGATGATCCTGTGCCAACAGTTGGAGCAGTGGCCTCTAGAGGGCACACATTATGTCTTCGATATATATGCGTCGTCTCACGTATGAGTACAACAATGTTGATTTTACGTATGCTCTTGTACACATGACAACATCGTGAACGTAGGTAACTGACATGGAAACCAGTGATATTTGTCCGTTGCACATGCACAATATGGAACGTGAATATTTGTTTTCATAATTCCACTATCGTGTTGTGCTATTTTAATTTCTTTTGTTGTGCTATTTTAATTTCTTTTGATCTCAGCCGTTATATTTTTTCTTTTTCTCTGATTAATGTAAGAATATCTAGAGAGGCTGTAATTAATATAGTAATAGATAGATAGGTAGATAGATATATAGATAGATAGAAAGTTTCGTTGCCTGTCTTTTACACATTTGTTGTCAAAGTGTTACATTTTAATTTTAGACTGCTTCCATTCTAGTCCTATATAATGTACTATCAACTTGCCTCATCCACCAATTTTCCCCTTAAGTCTAGAAAAGGGCCATGTGAGATGCATGCTAGTCTTTGTTTGGATTACAGAGACCAGTTATAAATCTAGTATTGACCAAAACAAACCCTCCAATAATAGTGATTAAAATATGTCGCTACCAATGATCCAAGAGCGTCCATAGATAATGCGAATTAACATTCAGATTTAGTAATTTAGATAAAGAAATTGCCATATTATGTCTCATCAGATTTTTTAGGGATATTAGTCTATTTTAAAAACTTTAAACGTGAAGGTACGACAAAGATATTGCCACAGGAGATGTTGGGGGTTGGGTTGTGGGTTGTCTCAAGCACTAGTCAGACATGGTCCACCCTGACCGCTCTCCTCTCCCTTCTCCTACCTCTAGATCTCCACCTAGGGCATCCTCTCTCCTTTCCGGCGATCATTGGTGTTGAGTAGGAAGAGGGTCACACCTTTGTACAATATTACCTAGTATTCTCTTAGATCTAGTGTTTATAGTCACCTTTTCCTTTTTCCTCAGTGAAGCTTGGAGATCCCATTGTTCATAGGTCACAGTGGTGGTTCTCTTGTGTCCTCCGCATCTCCTCGTGTGTCCCCTCCGTTTCTTTTGAACCATTTGTTTCTTTGGACGTGGTTTCCCTGTCTGACGATGATTCTAGAGTATCTTCCCTTCCCTAGGTAAATAACTTGGCTTTTTTATGCTTGACATCTATCGCTCGATGGCCTGCAAGTTGCTGCTTCTTGGCACTGTTGTGTACAACCTTCTCTCTCTATCAGTGAGTTGGATGAACTCCAAGATCTAAAGCAAATAGCCTATTTAGGAAGCTATCAAGATCGAAGGCCCTCATATCTAATATATCCGACAGTTCGCGGTGGTGGTACCAGGCCAATCGCCGGTGGCTCGTTTGCCGTTGCTGTTCCCTAATAGAACCTTCATCTACCTTCGATCCATCCATGTCCTCTACTCCCTAACTACTACTTATGATGAGACGGTGGCCCGATCTTTCGGTGAGACGAATGTAACTAATGGTTTGGTGGAGTTTGACCTTGACGATCCGATTATACCATACGCGACAGTACGCCTTAGCAATCGCTAAAACAATCTCCGATGGTTATTGACCTTGCCGTAGGCACGATCAACCTGAACAACGAAGTTCGAGTTCCTGCAAGCAACCGAAGAACCAGCAAGAACTACGATTGCAATCTGAAATTGCGAGTACGAAATTGACACAAGAGCTAGAAGAACAAAGTTTGGGATTCCACTGGAGATCTAAACAAGGCGATAATCCTACACGACTTGTAGATGCAATATTGTAGCAGTAGCTAAACAACTCAATGAAACCCAAAACTAAAGGGAGAATCCTAGAGGGTATATAAAGAGAAGATGTGTTCTGTTACAGAGATAGTCTCGAATTATTTTGGCTGTTGCGGTCTGCTCGTAAGGAATTTGGAGATGGGATTGGACATATTGGAAAGAGCACGAGATAAGCTTTCCAAAGATCCAAGATCACCCAAATCGGAGTCCGTATGCTCGAGATAAAAACGTTTAAATTCAGAGCTGTCTCAGCAATCCGAATCAGAGTCCAGATCTTGTGGGACTCTATCTCTAGCTCTTCTTGGGTTCAAAGTGAGTGGGAAGACTTCTTATACAGCACCAAATCATCTCTTGCATTTGCACTTGAAGTATTGAGTGAAAACTTGTTTGTATATTGGCATCCTTGTTCATCCTTCTTTGTCTTCATGCTCCATTACTTGTCCAACTTAGTTTGGTTCAGACCTCCATTCCTAACAAGTAAAAGAACATATCCTTTAGGCAGCACCATATGTTCTTTAATATCAAACGAAGTAACAAGAAATGACAATACCTGATAATTAAGTTGCCGAACACGAGCCCTAGTTATAGGTTCTTGTATTTCCGGCATGGTACTTAGGGCAGATGTAGGAGCTGTGGTTATATCATTAGAAGAGATGTCCTCATCAACTTATGGTGGCTATCTAAGGAAGGACGTTGTGGTGATCCCAGGCGTGAAGATAGGAGAGTCCGGCAAGGTCGGTCTCACAAGGACCGAATTTCATTTCTTCTTTTGTATTCAGGATCCAAGTCCTTGTGCTTTTCTGTAATCTTACAGTGTGCCAACTTTTGCTAATATAGTCCAACCATATAGTCAGATGAACATTTCAAGTACATGGTAATCAAACTCGCACAAATTAGTTCCGCGTCGTTTACTTTCTTAGACCGAAGTTAAAATTAGTTGTTCCTGCTTGGCCCATACATATCATCATAACTTTAATCATAGCATTCGCATGGCGCGCGCACACGGTCCGGTCCTTATTGGGGCCACAGCTAGAGAGCTATAGCGTTGCACTGAAATAAATTCTGCTTCCTTGCGTGTCAGAGGTACGTATGGGACCAGACTAGCATATCATATATGTTGCGCGCGTGCGGTGTTGTGTTTGCATTCTCAGCAATCCGTACGTGCATTCAGCTAGGGATTCAGCACGCCAGGCAAACAAGAACATGAGAAATAAAAACGTGGGGTACAGATCTGTACGCGCGTGCGGTCAAGCTTGTCTGTGTTACTGTGCATGCATGTGTATGAATGCATGGGCCTGTCCGGCCAAGTATTGTGCCAATTTAAGTTTATCTTGTGGTAATGTGGTATTGTTTGAAAGTAGTGACATGTGTAAATGTGGTTGCTAGGAAAGTCTGGTGTTTTCTCAGTTCATTCGACGTATCTGGCTTTAAAGGTTAGTCAGATTAGATTCCCCTTTAAAATGTTTTGGTTTGTCAAAGTTTTTCTTAAGATTAAAGACTTTGTTTGGTTGGTTATTAGGAATAATATCTATCTATATATCTATCTATTATATTATTAAACATTCGTCCATGTAGGCTAAATTATCTGCACCGTTAATCGTGATGTGGGTCCAGATTATTACGGTGTAGATGAATTCGATTTTTTATAGAATTCCATAATATATATAACTGTTATTTTGTAGATAAAGAGTACAATTCTATTTCCTAAAATTTAATTTGATATTAATTTTAATGGAAATAAGCAATTTGATTTATATACTAGGTGGACAAATAATACAATTCTATTTCTCTAAATAGCTAATTTCAAATTAATTTGGAACGAAAACTAGTAGTTGGATTTGTATATGAAATTCAACCCTTAACTGAAAAGTGGAATAAAAAATAGAAATATAAATTAGTAGGTAGATTAATATACTAGGTGGATAAATAATACAACTATTTCCATAAGTAGTTGAATTTTGGAATTAATTGTAAATAAAAACTAGCAGTTGGATTTATATATAAAACTCAACCTAAAATTAAAATACAGAATAAAAATTAACATACATTGGCAATTTGATTTTCATTTAATAGCACATAATATGTAATGTTAGAGGGCTAATTTTAATGTAATATGCATAAGATGTGTCAACATGTATGGGCTACTTCTGCCGATACGCAAAGAGAAACATGCATTAAATATATCAACCTGCATGGTTTTGGCAATATAAGAAAAGAGGTCAATGAGAGTAGAAAGGTACAAGTGGAGGGCGATAGACAAGAAATTCACATCAAGTATGTCATAAGTCATTTGAATTAAGTTAAAAATATAAGTCGATGCAAAACAACACGGACATGATTAGAAGGAACAGACTACGATGATAGTGAGTGAGAGAGAATGTTTTAGCACTTTTCAATGAGTATACAGCGATGAGCACGTTGCCGTCTAGGTTTGTGAGCTAAGTCACGACAAATAGCAAGGTAGCATGGAGCACGCATTAGAACAGATATGCGAATTTTTTATGATGGTAGTGAGATGTAGCAAGGTAGGGCTGATAGTGATACTCAGAGATGTAGAGCAATTTAATTAGGATGCAGTAAAGGAACCACTGAGGTTTAGGTTCTTGTGAAGGAGCTTAGTTCATGGTCATATGGGTTACTCCAATGCGCATGAGTCCAAGAGCAGAAGCTAGGCAAGTGCTTGGACGCTATAGAATGTCACAGCGGGATAGGTTTAATCAAGAGTGGGATTGATGATGATGTGGACATTTGCTTCATCGTTGTCACCTATAAGATACACGTACAACAGAGGCAAGTAAGTAAGAAGATCAAGCGTGGAAGCGTACGGAGGCTTGATGTTGCACTAATCAAATAATGCACCTACAATACAACTAGTGATGAGGGGGATAGACGAAGACAATGCAAGGGTTAGGTACAGGCCATCACTGTTTAGATTTAATTTTTGGTGGAAAGTTCCTTAAAAATTATTGGTGGAGAGGTAAACACTAAGGGGGTGAGGAGTGGAAGAGGGAGATTTGGAGATTAGTATCGAAGTCTATGGTTTTGTTTAGCAGGCTCTGAACCTCTAAAAGTGCATCTAGGTCCCCAAATGAGTTTGGTGATTAATGAAAAATGATTAAGAAAGTAATACATGTGTCAAGTGTGATCAGGTTATTAGTTTCATGAAGGAATGCTTTAACCAGTTTTGGTGACTCCTAAAAAGTTTCAATAGAAGGAAGACTCAAAGATATTAGAGATTAAGAATTTTTTTTAGCTCTTTTGGTAATTTATTGAATCACATTGAGTATAAGACAAGCCATACTATTAAGAGGGACTGAAATCAATTAGCGGTGAGGGTGTTGCTAAATGTTCAATTAGGAATCAACTTCAAATTCAAAGAGGCCTTTAAAATCCCTCTACACAAAATTTCAGCAAAAGTTGAAACCTCCGAAATCAATCTTAAAGTATTCGAGATCTAGTTCTGTGTGTGGAGTCAGGGAACTTGGAGCCTCCAAGTTCCCCTTCCTGTCTTGATTTCTAGAAGTCGGAACATCCGGGATTTTTCTGGAACCTCTGAGTTTAGGTTCTAGAAACATCTAAGTCATGTGTGCTTTAATGTCGTAGCAACTAAAAGTTTTCTGGATGCTCCGAGTCCCTGCTCTGGACTTCCCTTTTATATATTGGAATATCCAAGTTTGTTTTCGGACCCTCTGAGTTTCGGTTCTAAAACCACCAAAGTCCTAAGTATTCCAATGACGGAGCAACCAATAGTTTCTCGAATGCTCCAAGTCTCTATTACGGACTTCTCTTCGAAATCTCGAAGTGTCCAAAATCTTTTCCAAATCTCTGAATTCTTGTTGTGTGAAATCTCTTCTAAGTTGTTTGAAATCTCGGAAGTTCCGAGTTACATGTTGGAGCGTCCGGATGTCTGCTCTGGAGATGACTTGTTGAGGAAATCATATATCCCGGAAGGTCGAGTTCCATGTCGGAACCTCCGACATGTGCATATGTTCGATATGCTCTAAAAGCCAGAACCTCCTGAGTTCTTTCCCGATGTTTTGAGATATATTTCTGTGCAGCGATATAGCCGTTGGTTTCAAAATATCAGAACCTCCAGGTTCAAAATCGTAAGTTTTGATTTCTTCCACTTTTTGTATAATGACTAGTTTTTAAGGGGTTGGCTGTATATACTCCCAAGCCTCTTTGTAGTTATAACTTTTTGAAACATCTATTTCCTACTCTCCTAAACCCGAAGCCACAGTTCCTCAAGTCAAAACTCTATTCTTTGTGAGGGAATCTTTGAGAGAGAGAGATTAAACCTTAGTTGAGCATCAGACAAGAGTTGAGCTCTAAGCCAACTTGATTGAAGTTTGTTACTCTTAGTGATTTGTATCTCCTAGATGGCTAGGAGTCATTGAGAGTCTTAAAGAAGAAGTGTGAAACACCCCATCAAGTTTGTGAGAGTCTGAAGCTTAGGTGAAAAGCTGCCACAAGTAAAAAAAAGCTTTGCATCGACAAACTTCTTGAGAGAAGAGCACATTTCAGTGCCGGTTTCAATCATTGGATCAAGTTTCCTCAAAGGAGACGTAGAGCCTCACCAAAGGCTCAAATTTTGACAACAGATCCTTGTCTCCATTGTGTTTGTGAAAGTTTTCATCCCTTCGTACTTGCTTTTTCTGCAAGTATGTATATGATTTGATTTTGTTATATATTTACAATCACCTATTCACGTCCCTCTAATCGATAGCCTTGATCCTTTCAACCTGGATGTCATGAGCTTTTATTATCACACACCAAGGTGCTCACCTTGCTACCCAATTGTATATCGATATAAAAAAGAAAGAGAAATAAAAAAATAGTGACGGAATAACTTATACAATAAATAATATTTTCTATGAAAAAAGTACTTTCAACTAAAGGCTAACGATACAATACATTTAAAAAACAATCGAGTAAATATTAGCAATTCTCAACATCTAATGAAAATACTTATACCAAACTGCGAGATGTGCTTTTGGATACAATTTTTTTTCTATGTTATGAATGACATATCAAATTTAATATAGAGGAAAAACAAATCAAGTTGACAACAGGTGACAAATAACTACAGAATAATAATAATAAAACTAAATCTAGCCGTGTAAATGCATGGACCACCCTATTAATTCTACTATATACTAAAAGTACAATACAACCGAAAAAAGAGATATGTTAAAAGCTTGCACACAAAAAGCAAAACATCCTGTCATTAATTTGGTGGACTCTTTTAGTATTTTCTTTTGATGTAAAATTGGACCAAAACTGATAGATCTTCACAACTATAACTGTATCTAAACACATCACAGCCGATAGAGTATCATAACTGTGCCTAAACATATCACAACCCATAGATCTTTATAATGGTACCTAAACACATCACAATTGATAGATCTTCATAATTTTATCTAAACACATAATAGCCGATAGATCTTCATAATTGCACCTAAATATCGTCCAACCATTGATCTGGTGGACACCTATTATTAATAGACCATGACAGATACATTTTCATAAATATATCTAAACATTATTCGACATTGATCTAGTGTACCTTAATTATAAATAGCACATATTGATAATTTACACCTAAAAAAGTACTTAAGCTTTAAGTCTACGTACTAATCTAATATCAACGACCGGTGATATGAATCTTAACTCTACATACTAATCTAATATCATATACAGATTATCAACGAATCATGATCTGAATTTTGATTACGCATGATCTAATATCGTGTACAAACAACCTACCTTTTTAGTCCAATGATTGATCAACTGGCTTGCGATCTGAACCTTTATTTCCCATACCGATCTAATACAAAAGATTAGAGATGATTAAGAGCCTTTTTTGTGCAACTGTATGTGTCAAACACTATGCTAGTTTTGACTAAAGATAACTTGATTAAAAGAGGCTGAGTTGGTAGTGACAAATGTATGTTTTGTAGTCAGAAGGAAACTATTGATCATTTGTTTTTACATCGTGCTGTGGCTAGATATGCTTTGACCATTATTAAATGTGCTTTAATATTAGTATGCAACTGGCTTGTTTTTCCGAGTTAGCTGGTTCGATTCTTAGTTTCCTAGTAAACAGTAGACAGTTAACTGTTGTGGTATTTGGTCTATTTGAAAAACTAGGAATGTTGCGTGCTTTAACAGTGTTTTCCCTTGTCCTTCTAGTATAACTTCCCATAAGGCTTACTGGTTGATGTTTTGGGCTGGTGTCCAAAAAGCAAGAATTGCAAAGCATACAACGCGCGAGCAAACTGTTCTGCGAGGGGTATATTGAGTGCACTAGCATATTTAAATATATTACTGTACTAGATAACCTAAAAATATTTCTAAATTGTAAACAGTTCTTAAAACAATTTATGACATAGAAATAACATGCATTTACTGTGACACAAAATTTTAAATCAAAATTTAATTGATAAATTAAGAAACAAAAAAGCAAATCCATCTATGTCGAATTCAAAGGCTGGAGTGAACACTACTCCACTTATACTATTTACAGTCTAATTTGTCTTTTTTATTTCTCCAATTGTAAGTCAAATTTGGATTTCAAATTTTACGGCATGGTGTAAATACATGTTGTAAAATGTTTTCAAAATATTCTATAACTTTTTAAATGATGAATTGAGGGCATGTTACTAGTACATCACAACGATGTTAGTGCATCCAATATGTCGCTGGCAAGGATGGGGCTGGTGATTCTGAGACTGAAAGGTGGTTAGAGTGGTGTTGCTAATTAGTTCTGTAAGTGTGGGTGGTGTAAGGAAGTGTTTCGTTTGTGCCGACGCTTGTAAGGTGTTTTGGGTAAGGTTTTCTTGCGTATATCATGATGCAAACTCTCGATGAAAGTGGGGTCAATATCAGGAGATGTGCCTGGTTCTAGAAGGGTTGAGGGAACACGGACCCTTCGAAGTTGTATTATCAGTTCTATAAATGAAACTGAGTTCTATCATGTATACTATTTCTACACGATCAACCTACCCCACGCTCACACGACAACTTTAGTAGTTGGCTGAGTCCCAGTAAAATCTGGTGCCATTTCTCATGCATGTTACTGATCAATTCGGCAAAAAGAAAAAAAAGGTTCTTCCAAAACTGATCAATATATTCGGCCAAGCATGTGCATGCATGCTGAGTCTACTATAGTTATCAACCGTTAAGTTAATGGTTATCGGCTGAAATGAACTCATGTTCACACCTGCAGTTTGACTTGGTCACTGCCCTTGTTTTACTTTTGTCTGAATAGATCCTGACTTGGGTCACTGGGTCACTTGCTAGTAACTGGATATCAGCGATTAAGAATCTTGTACTACTGGATATCAGCGATTAAAAATCTTGTACTAAGCTTGAATGAATATTTGTTACTTCCTCTTTTCAATTATGCATATGGTTTTAGGTTTTGACATGGTTTTTACGGTGCAATTTGACTGTTATTTTTCATATGAATATACGAGTGAAAAGTTATAAGATTATGACACTGTAGGAGTGTTTTTCATGACAGATCTAATAGTAGCATTTTCACTTGATAAATCTAAACATATTTCTATACATTCATAGTTAAAACTAAAAAGGTTTGATTGCTTTATTCTGGGACGTCATCTATCTGAAATGGACATACTAGTACTGTATATCGTCGGTCCGTCAGTTAGCTGGCACTGCTAATTGAACAGCTTGGGATCGTACGACTTGCATGATTTGTAAGGACGACAGAGATTAGCACCAACTAATTGTACGTCATTAATTGTTGAAGCAAAGAATTAACGAGGACGTGCAGGCTCACATGCATGAAGCGGTCGTGAAATCTGGAAAAGGCAGCTGATTAGATAACGTACTGAAATTAAAAAAATAAAAGTAGATCCATCAGTGGGATCACACTTTATCGATCTGTCGACATAGTCAAGTAAATATAGGTGCTGATGTAATCCATCTGCTGGTTAACTGCATTGATCGTACGGCTTCTTATACTATTTTTGACAGAAAGAAAGATTCTCCAGGTTTATACTCTTAGCAAGATCGACATGGCATGTTCCCACTGCACCACCACATGAGAGCTGCGAGGGCAATATATTGCTCTGCCATGGAAAATGGCCAACGAGCACAATGTCGTGTTCCAGTTAATCCTCTTCAGATTCCTACGACAGAACGCACCCTAACCCGTCTTTCTTTTTTTAAGAGAGCACCCTAACCCGTCTTGGTCTGCCGAGGCCACGAATATTATCTGCGTGGGCGGCCTAACGAAAAGTAGAAATCAATTGCATTATCGTACGACATCTACCGTTGATTGTTCACAAAAAGGAGACAACAGTACGGAACTAGACCTGAATTTTCAAATGAAACCCAATATATTCATGCACAACCTGGGAGACAAACAATAATGTGGCTAGCTACAAACAGCTTGTTCGTCACTGCTCATGAACGAAAGCAGAATAACTTTTTAAAAGCGGATCAATTTAGCGCACAGCTCCGTGTCCTCTTACTTGGGCTTAAAACACGGGGACTTCTTCCCTCAGCTGAGTCGAGGGCCTCTTTAATTCACTGGATTTTAAAAATAAAAAAATAAAAAATATAGAAATTAAATGTCATGGTATGTTAAATCCAACGGGAATAGAAAACATAAGAATAAGTAATAGAAGAATGAGTAATATAAGTTGCTCGGTTGTATAAAATAAACACAAGAATTTCTTAAAAGATTAAGTGTTTGTCATAATTGTTATAAAGCGAAGGAATTTTTTTCATAAAGCTAGACTCAATGAAAATTCTTAAGGAATAGAATCCTTTAAAATTTCCTACGAAGCTGCTGTATTTTAAACAAGCGTGCACTTTAGCACTTATAAAGGGTCCTACTAGAGTTGAGTTGAATTCACTACTACAAAAAACGTCATCCTGGACCTTACCATCACTGACGGGTAAGAAATATCCGTCAGTGATGAAAACCATCAATAACGGGTTTTGATGAAAACATCATCACAGATGGGCAAAATAAATACCCGTCAGTGATATCGAGCATATCACTAACGGGTAATAAAAAGACCCGTCCGTGATGTGAATTCCACCAACTCAAAAATTTCAGAATTCGAAATTTTGTCATCATGGACAGGTTGTTTTCTCACCCATCACTGATGAGTTCCACTCATCACTGACGAGTTGAAAAGAGACTCGTCCGTGATGTGAACCCCACCAGAAATTTTGTCATCACGGGCGGGTTGTTTTCTTATCCGTTACTGATGATTTCCACTCATCACTGACGGGTTAAAAAGAGACACGTCCGTGATGTGAACCCCACCAACTCGAAAATTTCAGAACCCAAAATTTTGTCATCACGGACGGGTTGTTTTCTCACCCGTCACTGATGAGTTCCACTCATCACTGACGGGTTGAAAAGAGACCCATCCATGATGTGAATCCCGCCAACTCCGAAATTTTAAAACCCAAAATTTTAGAACCCCGCCATGGGTATATAATTCACCTTAGTGCAGTGCACTCCACTCCACTCCACTCAAATCTCAAATCCAGATCCATATTTTTCTCCATCTCCCTTCCACCCTCCTCTCCTTCCTCAAGCACCCTCCTCAAGCATCCCACCGCCGGATCCTCCTCCCCACTGCCGGCCCCTCCTTCTCTCCAACTCCATGGAGTCACGGTGAGCACCCCATCTTCCTTCTCCTTTTCCACCCTCCTCTCCTTCCTTCCACCCTTCTCTTCCTCTCATCCTTCCCGTCCAAATCCACCACAAGAGTAGCATGTCCTCTTCACGTCACCATCCCTGTAGGAACATGGTGGAGGCTACACGGGAGTTTTGCTTTCATTCGAGGTAAGGAAGGTCCTCCCGAGTCAATTTTTGTGTCTTTTTCGGCTCGTTTCTACTAGTGCCTAAATTTTTTATTTTTAAAATTTTTCTCGTATTGTTTTGTAGCAGCTCTACTCCCTCACGGTTCGGAATCCACAAAAATTACTGCATTTGGAGCTCGGAAAGAAGTTCAACGGAGGGTTCGGTAGCGGCGATTATTCGTTCGGGGCAAAAGTGAGTCTTAGAGGCCGAATTTGGAGTGAAATTTTTTTATTTTTAAAAAATTTTATCGTATTTTTTTCTAGCAGCTCTACTCCCTCACGGTTTAGAATCCGTAAAGTTTACTGCATTTGGAGCTCAGGAAGAAATTCAACGGAGGGTTGGAAGATGAGATGTTTCATTCGGAGGGGAAAAAGTCTGTCTTAGAGGCCGAATTTGGAGGTGAAAAATTATACAGGTCTAAAGACCAGTAGATTTTTTAGATGCGTCTCGTCGATACAGTCATTTTGAGTGGTCATGGACCCAAAACGGACACCGTATGTAAAAGTTATAGTTGTTTTAGTGAAACCCTACCCGGTAGTGCCTGGGTAGGGCTTTTTTTTGCGCCTCTGAAAACGTCATCACTGACGGGTTAAATATTTACCCGTCCGTGATAGTAGAGTCACCATCTAGAAAAAGTACCCGTCAGTGATGACTCTACTATCACGGACGGGTAAATATTTAACCTGTTAGTGATGACCTTTATCAGTGACGGGTAAATTAAATTACCACCCGTCACTGATAATACGAGTCATTACTGACCTTTAGTTGCTGACAGGTCAAAAACCCGTCACTAATGTGGGTTTTTCGCCTGTCAGTATTGACATGTTCTGTAGTAGTGGATACATTCATGTTCATATTTTGTTACACGAGAACGCATGTATACGCTATACATGGCTAGCCACATGACTTACGCACGTTTTGCTGTACTGTACAGGCACAGGGTCGGACAGGCGTAAATAAGCCATGCTGAGCCGAGGGAGACAGGGGGCTCAGATTCAGGACATGGCCGGCTTCTAGATATCAATCAACGCCATCAGCCGTGCATGCATGAGCCATGTCCAGTGTATTTTTGATCACATTTCACTGCATGCCTGGCTAAATATGTCCATGTAGCTACATGGATCTACACTGTTTGCCTACGCAAGAATCCCTGTGGAATCAGCTCGGGCGGTCGGGCCTGATCAGTTCGATCACATGCATGCATATGGTAACCGTGATTGTGATCGATGCATGCATGCATGGTATGGTACGAAAGATCCATCAATACCAGCAACATGCTGCTTCGTAATTACTCAGTAGCACAGCACAGCACTTGCTCAGGAGTAAGAACGGCTAAATGCACGTATCTAGCTACTACGAAGTAATATACACCATCTACTACTGTTACGGCTACACTGCAACCCCCACCCTAGGACTGTACGACACTACGTACGGCGTATGCACACATGCATGCATCTCCGAGTTGTGCGCCTGTACGGCTGTATCCCGTCAAGTTAATTTTGGGACTGATCGATGCTGCAGGCAAGGCAGAGCTTGTACGTGCAAGAGCTGGATATATGCTGCATAAGCTAACAGTTGTTTCAGAGAATAGATGCAACTAATTGGGTAACGATACAAAATTGTTGCTCAGTGGGCATTGAGACTAAGAGGATTCATTCGGATTCAGTTTCCGGTTAATAAACTGTATTGCCCGTGCTTATAATTTCCACTGCTATATATACATAAGAATTAAAAAAAATTATCGCTTTCTTTTATAAATCAGATTAAATCTAGATGAATCCGGTTGACTAATAGTTGCCCTCTTTACGTTTCAACTTGCATGTTCCGCAAGATATGGCAATTTGCAAATTGATTTTAAAAAACAGATAGCACTCAATTTTCTAAAGCAGTTCAACAAATCAGAATTACCATAATCCATACCAATAATGCCTTCCTTTCTTCGATCTACCACCATTGGGATTCGGATGTCCAAATTCAAGCATTCTGTGTATTCTGTACCCGCAGAGGATCAAACTAGCGCACGCCTGCAGGTACGACATCGGTGAATAATACAAGCAAACCATGCCAAGCCACCTGATGGATACAAGCAAACCATGAAAATTTCCAAATGACTCCGAAGGTTTCAGTAAGATTTGTAGGTGCATAATTGGATATGTTAAACTCAAATAAAATTTCTCCAACATTAATATTTATATATTTTGATTACATAATCTAAATATCTTGAAAGTAATTCCCACTTCAGATAAATCCAGAAAATTTAGAAAACAAACATACTCTTTTGGAAATAAAAATCAAAATTGGGACATTCAGCTACTTAGACCACTAAACTTTTTCTAATAAAAGAAAATTGCATTTTCTAACCATTCATTTTGCTATGGGATTCACTAAATATCGCCTCTAGCGTTACTTCATCCTTATCTAAGGGGCCTACCTTTTCTCCTTTTATATGTCGAGCAGTTCTGATGTGTTTGGCATCACAGTAGATTATGATAATTAATCTCATTTATCCAATCAGTTTTAATGTATTTTATTATTTGACTAACCATTTTTTCTATTTCTAGGCTACTTTTTCACGTCAAATTATAAAATAAGTTTAGCATAACATAGTTCAATCACTAGAGGTAGAGATGATGGTGAAGGAGGAGCCCACGCCATAACAGAACGTTATAGAACACAAGCGATGGTTATTGAGCTGAGCGTGACTATATATGTTAAAGTATATTTGGTTGTACATACTATACAAGATATGACAAGATTTGTTGTGATTGATGAGTTGTCCTACAAACTAAATTACACCCTTCATGCTAACAGTATTCAAGGCGTGCGCCTAATAGTTACTGCCCCACCTACACATTATTTTCTCTTTGCATATGATCTCGTGATTTGTGGAACAGCTACAGAACAGGAAGCTCATGCTATCAAGACTATTCTCTTGCGTCTTCTTCAGTGCAAACGCCCCATAAAATGTCAAAGGGTGTATCACAAATATCTTTCAAGTTCAACACATGGATCAACAAACAACCCATCTTGGGCATCCTCTTTTCCACACGAACCAGCCTAGATCCAGTGCCTATAATTTTCTCGTAGATAAATTTAGAGCCAAACATGGGAATTAGAAGGCTAATGTTCTTTCACAGCCGGAAGACTCACTTTAATTAAATTGGTTTTCTCCTTCATGCCTATCTACCGCATGTCCAATGTTCTATTCCCTGAATGCTTTGTGCAAAACCTTACTGCAGTTATAAGACAATTTTGGTGGAAGGGAGTACAAAAGGATGAAACAAAAAGCCTTTGCATGTTAGGGCCTAGGAAAAAATCTGTATTACCAAGACCATGGGAGGATTAGGCATAAGGGACCTTCTGAGTCTTAATGAGTCTTTGTTCACAGGCCTAGCTTGGAGACTGGTTACTCGGCCTAACTCTCTTTGGGCTCAAGTGCTCAAAGAAAAATACTACCCTCGTACAACTTTGTGGAAAGTATCTTCAAAAGTCTCAAAATCCTGGACATGGGACTCCATCCTACGGGTAAGGAAATAGTCGGAAACTGTTGTGTGTTGGCAACTATTTGCAAGTGAAGTATCCATTTGGAGTGAATTATGGTGCCTAATGTTGAAAGACATCCACAGCTACCTCCTTGATCAAGACCAAGGATACCGGATGCCAACTAAGGTAAATCAGTTATGGCGCCATAACAACCAAAACAATGGAATGTGCCTCTTCTCAATCAGCTCTTTGGTGCTCATGCTGCCTCTCTTATTTCTAAAATTCCTATTGGCCATGCAAATACAGATGATATCGTGCGTTGGTCTCTTACCACCCATGACAATTGGACGGCATAAAGTGCTTACAAGCTCATTACTCGACATAAATTAAACACTATCACAACTAACCTCCATCTTTCTATGGAGGCCTTAAATATAATTAGATCAACTTGGAGGCAAAAACATATTGCCAAAAATTCAGACTTTCATATGGCGGCTACTCACTAACTCTCTAGCTACTGTAGGGAGAGCTCATGCTCGTATAGCCTTTGTTTCTGAATGTTGCTCCAGGTGTGGGATGCTAGAAACATAAGAACATATCTTTTCCCTTTGCTCCTACGCTAAAGCTATGTGGTTCAATTGAACCTCGGCTTAGGGTGGAAGATGTGAGCGTGCCAATCAATTCAGCTACACAAATCTTGTCCAAGGTGACAAATTCAGAAGACTTAAATTTTGTTTTATTTCTTCTTTGCCTGGATGATAAGGAACGATCATAGATTCAAAGGGAAGGACACATCCATAGACTCCATTATTCATCTTACCAAAACTGCTATTGCCTCCCATGTAACCTACATCGCAAAAGAAGCCAGTCTACACATCCCCAAAACTTCAGAACACACCTATCACACTCTAAACATACAACCTCATCTACTTACTGCTATTGTGATGCTTCCTTCACGAATTCTGCTCCTTCTGGTATTGTCATCCATCTCAAACTTAATGACACCTTTTAAAATGTAAACATCACTATTTAGGCAATTAACGTCGGAAGTTATTCTCCCTCCCATACTGAAGCTGTGGGAGTTTTTTTAGGAACACATATTATGAATTTTTTACAGGTACAAGGTGGAGTGATCCTCTTGGACAACATCAAACTGATAAACAACTTGAATAGCCACCAGCAGGAACGAACGCCCACGGGTTGGAAACTGTGGTCGGTACTTCTACTCATCAAGGAGCTTGCCCAAAACTCTCAACTTTCTTTCCATTATATTGGCAGGGATAACAACTCCATAGCCGGTGGCTTAGCAAAGGCTGCTACAGCGAGAACTACCATGGAGACTCGTAACAACTGCTGTAATCCTGATCATGCTCCTGTTTGTCGTGTAGCCTCTAGACTATCTCAGATATCAATGTCTGAATATAATTGGCTTCAGAGCTTGAATATATGTACCGTACAATGCAATATCAATGGAAGTTAGCCCCTATGGAGCTTCCTGCTTAAGCAAAAAAAGAGCATATTTTCATTTTTTTTTCTAAAAAAAGTAGATTATTGAATCAAACAGTGGCAGACGAATCCAGATATCTCATGGGATCGAGTTTACAAGTATTTTCATGCTGTGAGGCAAGGAAAAATAAAAAATAAATATTTGATTACTCCCTCCGTCCAGGAATGTAAGGCATATTTTGATTGATTAAGACAATGTTTTGACCAATAATTACTCTATTAATATGTGATTTATGTGACATAGAATTGATATTATTAGATTCGTATTTAAAAATACTTACTTATGATTATGACTTTATATCATATAAAGCATATATTAACAGAGTAATTATTGATTAAAATCTTGTCTTAACCAATTAAAATATGACTTATATTTTTAGACGGAGAGAATATCTTAGATCTAACTTGAATGTCAAATATTGCATCCTTTTGAACGAAGGACATTAAAAATCCAAAAGGTCCTATAATAAGAAAACCTGCAGGTTGCCTATATACGTGCCTGGTTGCGAGGAATCCCTCCTTTGCCCTACGAATACACATGTCATCAATTAATTCAGGTATATTTTAATCGGATTTGAACTTAATGTTGAGCATTTATCAGGTATGCTTTCTTTTAAAACTTGATATCTCACCAGAGATGCCCATGCTAGCAAATAGGAGTACTAGTTAGTAGGAGTATACACAAAATCGGCAGAAAACAAATGGTCAACCCGGCCGATATATCTTATCTCACGAATTTATGCCCTGCATTTACTACGACAGAAAAATAATACTCCATCCATAAATGTAAGGCGCGCACCGAATTTTAGGTTTAATTTTGATCAAGAATTAAACCAATACTATTAAATTATATAATATAAAAGTGATACCATTTGAAAATATATTTGAATATGAATCCAATAATATCATTTTTGTGTTATATAACTTAATATTATTGGTTTAATTCTTGATCAAAATTAAACCTTAAATTCCGTGCACGCCTTACATTTGTGGACAGAGAGAGTACAAAACAAATGAGAATGTCAGGGACAGACTGGTTACTAGCTCGTGCAAAGATAAATCAAATCAATCGATATTCTAATTAAATATTGAACGCAAACGTTGTAATAAAAGCACACCATCCATGCGTCAGATAATTCATATCATAAGATAAGATGCTGCTACATACTGTATAACATAATATCTCTGATCTAATACATAAATAGTTTTATATCAATGTAGTCTCTTAAGTCACACTTTGATCATTAATTTTTTAAATATGTTATTTCAAATAAAAATAATTATATATTAGAAAATATATTTCATGATAAATCTAGTAGTGTCAATTTGTTTTTATCAATGTAGGTAATTTGGTCTATATAAATGGTCAAATTTAAAAATATTTAGCTATCTTAGTATATATTCGGAGGGAATATATTACTAAGATATGCATGAATTGATGTATATATATGAATGCACTGGCCTGTCAAGTCTCCATCCAAGTGGGAAAAAGAAGATGAGCCAATGTGGATGGTGCTGCATGAAGCAAGGGAGCAATGGCATTATTGCTGCTGCATAAGCAGTTTAACTAATTATCAGTAGGGGCTTAGTTACTTAATTAGATACATAGGCATATATAGCTAGCCAATCAGCATGATTTGGTCCGGTCTGTTTGGTTGCTTGCACTTTGCAGTAATGCATGTTGTGGGTGGAGTCTCCATGTTGGCCTAATTATGCTCAGCTTCATGCATGCCCTCCAGCTCCAGTACTACCTCTAAATTAAACAATAAATAAACACCACCCACAGCTGATCCAGTCCAGGGGTCATTGTTAGTCATCAATGTGTGAGGGAGACCAAAACCTGCATCAATACTACATGCATGGTGTGTACTCACTTGCTTGAGAGGGACTATTTTCTTTCATGAATTAATGCCTTGGGTAGATGCAAATTAGTTAACTTACCGTCAACCATTAAGCAAGATTGTTAACTGCAGGAACACAAACCTATGTTGGGTAGTACTCTCTCCGTCCATAAATGTAAGGCGCGCATGGAATTTTAGGTTTAATTTTGACCAAGAATTAAACCAATACTATTGAATTATATAATATAAAAGTGATACCATTTGAAAATATATTTGAATATGAATCCAATGATATCATTTTTTTGTCATATAACTTAATATTATTGGTTTAATTTTTGGTCAAAATTGAATTTTAAATTTCGTACACGTCTTACATTTGTGGACGGAGAGAGTAGTACTATAAAATATCTCTAGTGAAACATTTGGGCCCAAACAGTCAAACCTCGAAGCAATTAATACTCGTCTTTTGGTACGGGGTCGTCTCCTTCTCCTCCTCTCCCACCTAACCCGAGTAGATCCAAGATTGTGCCCCTGCTATACGTATGACCCTACATCATCATGCGCGAGGTGCGATTACCATGAGACCTGACCAACCAAAGGGACTAATTTAAATGGACCCTGTATGCCACAGTCTGTGCTCTGTTATGTGATCTCATGCAGAAATCCTCGTTAGTAATGAAAACGGCATGCAACTGCTATCACATTTCCAGGCTTGGAGTTTAGTAGTCTTGAACAAGCCCCATGCTTCTAAAGCGAATACTAACTTAAAAGAGCCACGAGACCTGTCATAATCTCCAAACAAATCCGCTGTTCGATATGAATAGCCGAGCACGACGTCTTAGTAGATAACGCGGAATACGAAGGGTTCACGTTTCTCCGAAGAGCTGAATCTAAAAGCAACGGCGGAGGGGCTAGTGACCGCATGACGCAAACAAATCACCACCGAAGCCTTATCTCCTCTCTGACGCGAGCCGTCCCGATTTCCATTTACAGTTTCTGTTCGCGGACGCAGATCCTTCCAACCTTTGCACAGCTGTGGCTCATAAAACACTTCCAAAACGGACGCTGCAAGCGTCCAAACACGAAACTCACGGTCAAGACGGACCCCAACCGACTCGGCCACGACAAACGGGTGACATCGATTCCGTGGAGCAACCATGTTATCTTCCTACGCTCCCCTGCATGCCTGTGATGCATGCGAATCCGTCCGATTTTTCGTTGATTCCCGTCCAAACCCTGCATCGCTGTAGCCCCATGGACGGACTCCGCCGCGACGGGCTCGGAACAAAACCGATGGGTGTCGCACGTATGCCTTTAACTCTCGAGCGCCCAGTAAAGCAGGGGAGGGGAGGGGAGGGGTCAGAGTGACCGACCGCGCCGCATCCCCGGGGTTGAGTCACATGGCGACCGCGCTGGCGGGCGCCGTCGCCTCGCCCTTTTCCGTCCGCCCGACCGCTTCAGCCGCCGTGACGCTAACCCCCGCCGACCCGAACCTTCGCCTAACGGCGCCGTCGCCCGATCACGCGGCCGTCGCGTGCCAAGGCCCAGGCTCCGCTCACCGCCTACCTACTCTATTCTTTTCGCCTCAAGATTTTCTCCGTGACCGATTTATTAATTGGGAATGCAGCCGGAAGATTTCTTCGCGTCTATCTTTAGTTTGCGGATTTTAGGACGTCGAATTTCGAATCATCTTTGAGAAACTAAATGAGACTGAGGATCATTATTTTTAACATGAACCACTCTAATTTTTAATATATAAGCTATACAAAGGATGAAAACAGAAGGGACCTACGACTCTGCCTCGTAAGAATCAAATCCAAATAGAGACCATCATGCAATTCATACTAATTAGTCTTTTATATAGTGTCTAGACATATATGATTGTAGAACATATTTAGCTTCATTCATTTCATTTAGCGATAAAATAAGGATCATCCAACTCTTTTCATTTATGCACATGATGCATTTAATAACATCAGTCAACTTGTTCTTTGAGCACAGATACAAACTCAATCCACCATTTGTAGTCTAGGTTGCTATATATACCTTGCTATCAATTGTATTGTCATCCTTTAGTTTGTCAGGAAGCATGCTTCTTAGTGGTCGTGAAGTATGAATATCAATTTGGTGCATCACCCATCATATTGTAAGAAGAACGCGTTCAGTCTAAGCTATAGTTGCTCATTTTGTCATCGTAGTGTCCAAATAGCTCGCATATGGTGTGATGTTGCTATCTTTTCGGTACATCGTGTAGTGATAGATGCAATTTTCACTAAGAATCATTGTCTCTTTACAAATATTTCGATTATTATACCACTATTGTAACCTAGATCTATGAAAGTACTCACTTCGCTAGCCATTTGTTACTCGCCCTAGCCTAGAGGCCACTGTATAGCAACTTACGTTCTTTGCTGATACATATTCTGTTTCATCGTGTCCTTCTGACATAAAAAGTAGTAAAAAATCCAGAGAAATAACCATATTAAAGAATAAAAGTGTGGTAGCATCCGGAAATATTGGCACAGTTATCGGAGGAGAGGGGTGAGCTCACCGGAGGAGGTGAGGGGAAGCGGTAGCCGACTTGTGAGCGTATAACATCTTCTCTCGCTGTCACACACAACACAACGGAAACAGTAGAGCGCGCGCGCGCACACACACAGCGTCCTCGCTGCCCCCGTGCTATCATATCCTTCGTCCAGCTTGCCTTCCGTCCCCCTGCCCCACCTTTTATGCCGTCCCAACCCCACACTTCCGTATAAATTCGCAAACCACCCCTCACCCTACCTCATCCTCAGCACTACACCACTGAGCCGAAACTCTCTTCGAGCACCCCGGAGGTTCTCGCTATTTGCGGACAGGTCCCTTGTCCATGGAAAGGAGGCAGGGCTTCTTCGCGTCGCTGCGGCAGGAGGTGGCGCGCGGGCTGTCTCCGGCGAGGGCCCGCCGGAGGTCGGAGGCGGCGGAGCTGGACGCGGCGCTGAGGTTCTCCGGAGGGGCAGGGGGCGGCGAGATGCTGGCGCCGCTCATGGAGGGGCCCGATCCGGAGTCCGGCGACGGCGAGGGCGGCGGTGCGGGAGGGGCGAGGGGGAGGAGGGAGGGGTGGGGGCAGTGGGTCCGCGGGCAGCTCGCGCGGGCGCCGTCCTCGGTGGCTGCCGCGGCGGCTGGCGCAGGCGCGGCTCGCAACGACCTCAGGCTCCTCCTCGGCGTCATGGGGGCGCCGCTCGCGCCCGTGCATGTATGCGCTGCCGAGCCGCTCCCGCACCTCAGCATCAAGGACACCCCCATTGTAAGTGCTGCTTCTTTATGCTACTGTCTTCTATACCCCTTTCTTAGCTCTAGATTTGGTCTAGTCGTATGTTCGACGAAATGCTCAAGTCAAATTTCTTCTTGGATTTCAATGTCTGAGTTCTCTTAATTCTTGAATTCATGGTCCTGCATACAGTAAAAAGTTGTTACTCATGATTACAGTGCTGTAAAAAGTGTTCCTTCTTAGGGGAATAAAAAAGGAACTCGTGATGCCCAGTAATCTTGTATGTTCCTTGGGATAAAGATGTGAAAATTTGTCACTGAGGTGTCTGATTCAGCGATGTTGTATATGCGCAGTAAAACATGGTTATTTACTGTTAAGAGGTGTGTAAATTATTTGTTCTTTTTATGCTTCTACACAGGAGACCTCGTCGGCACAGTACATTCTGCAGCAGTACCTGGCGGCCTCTGGTGGGCAGAAGCTCCTGGCGTCCGTGCGCAATGCCTACGCCATGGGCAAGGTGCGCATGGTAGCCACCGAGTTTGAGACCGCCGGTCGCCTAGTCAAGAACCGCAATGCTGCTCGCTGCGCCGAACCTGGTCGATTCGTGCTGTGGCAAATGGCTCCTGAGATGTGGTACATCGAACTGGCTGTCGGTGGGAGCAAGGTGCATGCCGGCTGCAATGGCAAGCTCGTGTGGCGCCATACCCCGTGGCTTGGTGCCCATGCTGCCAAGGGCCCTGTTCGTCCCCTCCGCCGTGCCCTTCAGGTATAATTGCACTGCCCAGCCCATGCATTGTATTTGACTGCCTCTGCCTAGCCATGGAAGAAGCTTCAATTTTACTCAAATGTTTCAGTCAATTTCTTTCTAGGGCTTGGATCCATTGACCGCTGCAAGCATGTTTGCTGGTGCACGGTGCATCGGGGAGAGGAAGGTGAATGGGGAGGATTGCTTCATTCTGAAGCTGTGCACTGACCCTGAGACCCTCAAGTCACGAAGTGAGGGCCTCGCCGAGATCATCAGGCATGTCATGTTTGGGTATTTCAGCCATAGGTCTGGCCTTCTTGTCCACATTGAGGATTCACATCTGACCCGAATTCAGTCAACAACTGGTGGTGATGCGGTCTACTGGGAGACTACCATCAATTCGTTCATTGAGGACTACCGGCCGGTGGATGGTATCATGATTGCACACTCTGGGCGCTCGGCTGTGACTCTATTCCGTTTTGGCGAGGTGGCCATGAGCCACACCAAAACTCGGATGGAGGAGGCATGGAGCATTGAGGAGGTTGCATTCAATGTTCCTGGTCTGTCCATGGATTGTTTCATCCCACCCACTGATATCAAGTCTGGATCTGTTAGCGAAACTGTTGAGCTTCCTCATGGTGAAAAGAGTAAGTTTGGCCCTCCCCCTGGTCATCGTGCCAAAGTTGCTGCATTGGAGAAGGCAGTTGATGGCAAACTGGCATGGAGCGGAACCATACCTGAAGATCACAATTGATTTGTAGCCTGTTCATACTTGCTTCTTACATTGCAATTGACTGACTTTGATGAATGTAGCGTAGGGGAGAAAGAGGTCGAAGGAGGATTTGGAGTTTGGAAAATCCAAATGACCTCTGTGTATAGGAAGCAGCATGAGACATTCACAAGGTCTTGCATATCCTTGAGGAGGTTCTGTGTGAAGAATCCTTTCTAATCTCATCCAGAGACATGGGTAGTAGCTAACCTTGTTTGCTACTTCAGGCTTTTTGTCAGTATCATGTGGAAGGACTTTGTGCGTTCTTCATTCCAGCCACATGAGAAAGGTCATCGTGGTGGTGGTGTTTGTTCTTTTTAGCAATACTAATTCGTCATTGGCCTCAGCGGGGAAGAAGGATTTCCTCGCCGGTAACCGACAGTGATTTAGTCTTCGTCCTTACATCCAATTGGCTGTTCAGTGTGCTATGCTTGGTGATGGTTCCTGGTCAAGCTAAATTATCAGAAAGTAGAACCTGAATGGTTGTTACCTCTTAGGTTTTTAATAGCAAGTTTTTGTTCCTGAAACTTCCTTCGCATCTCTCTTATTTGTCATGAGATGAAGGTTGTATTTGACAGAAGTTTGTTGTAATCCAAAACATCTAATGAGTGCCATGGGTTGAACTGTTTTGTGATGTCTGTTTTGCACACTCCAGAGATGATTTTGGCTTTCTGGATGTCGAATTGCAACAATGTGACATCAATATGCCTTTTTGGCCTGCTTGCATCTTACTTTCCTGTGCAGTATGTTGGAGGAAGTAATGATTCATTACTATGATGGCATGGCCCCCATGTGCTTCTATTCCACCTCCCCCAGCCCAGGTGCTGCTGTCAAAGTGTGATACTGTGATGACAGAGGTTTATCCTTTTTATAATCTGTACTAATGAGCTTTGTAACCATGATAGTAGCACCCTTTATTTTTCTTTTGGTGTGCTCCATTCCCTGAAGCTTCAAAAACCATGCTGCCCTCTTGCCCTTTGGCATTAATGGCATTGCACTCCCTTTCTTGATGTGAGGAATAGTTTTATTCTTAGGGCTGTGTGTTCTTCCTGGGAAGAAGGGACCAATGTCTAAGCTGAAGAAATACTAATATTCTCAAGTCCACTGTCTTTACCCATTAAGGGACTTGGAACTCACACACCAATCCTCCGAGGTCAAATTCTTGTATAGTTTGGAGGTTTGCAACGGTGTTCCTGTCCAAGATCGATGGCTTAGGGTTTCAGAGTTGTTTAATCTCCGTTCCGTAGACGCCTTCCGTTGCTCTTTCTTCTTTTTTCTACGGTATGTGGAGCATGTGCATCCGTGCAGCGTCTCGTACACAGTTGGTGAGCCCTAGCATTATGGTAGTACACAGTTGGTGAGCCCTAGCATTATGGAGCGAGGTATTTTGAAAAGTCTTAAGTCACTGCATGTTCAACAGGTACTGCATTACCCTGTGAGCTATCTGAGCTGCAGTTCAAAACACACCAAAATTTTCCCGTAGGATTCAGATCCTCCAAAAATTATAGTTTTCCTTCGTTCCAAACGGATTCTTAGGAAGGCTGAAATTGTACTGGATTCCATATATGAAAACTGAAATCAAGCAAGAAAGCTGCATACATATCTGATGTGCTTGCTCCTTTGTGTGAAATGAAATGGAAGAAAGAGATGCCATTATCATCTCTAGCAGTGCAACCACAGCTGCTAGCGTAGCTAGCTAGTTTTGACAATGGTGCCCAGCTACTTGTGTGCACACAAAAGGCTACAAAAGGTTGCTAGTGTTAAGAAAGCAAGCAGGAGAAGCCTACTGACCATGCTTACCAGTTACCATGAGCAGCAATAAGAGCAGGCCAAATGATTGCTGTTCCTTGTGCACCTCCACACCGTCTTACCCATCAACTGGACCTACATTACCAAAAACGGAGGAAAAAAAAATACGCTCACTTGCGCATAAGCATTGCTGATAACCTATATGATAATACCCAGCGTTTTGCAGCTTTCTGAGCCATTCTGTGTGTCCCTAAGGACCACACATCATACAGGAACAGGAGTACGCTAGCATTTTTAAAATCCTTTTTAAACAGACACTTGGAGCAGTAATAATGAATAACTGTTTGTGTGCCGTGTGCCTGCGTTGTGCTAATTTCGAAAGCAAGACAGTGAAATGGGTACCAATTTTTTATAAAGATTTTCGTTGAACTGGTTGGTTCATGAAAGTCAGCGTATTCCATATCATCTATACCAGAGAATCAAGATTTACCTTTTTCACTTGTCGCAAAGAGAAAAGAAAAAACCTGAACATCTGCTGGCACCTAAAAATTGGAGTTGAAGCCAAGAAGTTCTTGAGCACAAGGATCCATGAAGAAAAGTAAGCTAAGCTAAACCGCAGAAACATCTGCTGAGCTGCGCAGAGTCTTGTCTGCGAAGTACACGGGCGCGGCAGCTAGCAGGCGTTGCTGAAAAGCCTGCTGTTTGTTAAGTGTTAACAGGGTGATCGTTCCAGAGTTTTGATGTTGTGTTAGCTAGTAGTATACATGATGGAAGACGGAAGACGTGCGAGGGTTGCAGATGGGAGCCATGATGGATGCGCTTGCTGCGTGCTGCTGTTTAACTAAGCTGCGTGCGTGCTGCAATCTGCTGTCTGCAGACGGGCAAACTGGACGAACGGCTTGACATGAGCTGAGAGAATGATTAGGGGACGAGTCGACAACGAAGCAGTTTCAGAACCGGCTGACGGGAAGAGATGATCAATTCGGTTGCTGCTTTACGAAATGGACGGTGTCGCATGCATTCGCCACATGCCAGATTGCCAGCATCCAATGCTGGTGGCAGCAGGCACAGGTTTGCAGGTGTAGTTGCTCTGCTTCTCTTCTACAGCACACTAGCACTACCCTGCAAAATATGCCACTAGATAGCAAGAAGGAAAATAAATGATGGTCAGACATCTGCCACTTCTTCAAAAAGAACACCGGACAACGGTCAATGTAGTTCAACTAGGACATTTCCAAAGCTAAACACCGTCCGTTTTAACCTGCGCATGAGAAGCTTGATTTTTGACCAAAGATGAGTCCAACTTACGTCTGTCGGGTCGACATCTAACAACTGAAGCACATACATATCCAATAACGTTTATTCGCTGGATGCGGGGCACCGTGGTAATCTATAACTATAATAATATAAAAAACAGAAGTTTGTGAAATCTAAACCATCTCAATCATCCATCTAAATCACATCTAACGGTGCAGGAATTAAATTAGACCTCTACAAATTAAGTCTTAAGACATGTTTAGTTCATAACCACAACTTATCAAACTTTGCCACAGGTATGGCAGCTTTTTATGACTACTATTTATTTCACTACCATAGTTATGACACGTCACACTTTCTACCAGCCTACTCTACTATCATACATCCAATTTTTTGCCAAACTTTATCAAATTTGTGATGTCCAATTTCTTTTGCCAAAGTTTAACAAGAAATATGTGGCGAAGTTCGTCTATCAACCAAATATGCCCTTAATTACTCATTTAATCTAGCAATTATATCCTACTAATGACCCTTTTCAACCTCTATTTGAAATCATATTACCTTCCTCACGGTGCTACACCATGGTTGTTTGATGTAGCCTATCCTTCACGCAAAATTCTGTTCTCATGCTGCAAATTCTTAACAGTTGCTGGTTCTTTAAGAATAGATATGTATAGAATTAGCTCTCCAACATGTAAATGAGAGTGGCATATGTTTATATGAGAGCTCAAGATGATTTCTTTAGAACTTTGTCAAAATCATGATTACCAAACACATCTATACATTTAGATCCTTTTTATCTTGCTTGAGAATAATTTACAGGTTGTGGGACTAGTCGGCATAATTTGTTCCATTGAGTTTTCGCTTTTCAAATATCAAGCCCAAAGTAAAATTTGGTGAAGCGATGGTGCCATAATCTACAACAGAAATATACACAAAAACGCCAAAACATATATTCATGAAAGATTTACTCGTATTAAAAGGTGTTATAGAAGACACTTCCACTAAAATTAATATCCCTCTATTGATACTTAGTTATTCAAGACCCATAATTAACTAGTCTACTAGTGAGCTTTAGCGTCACAGCTAGGAGACAAGTGAATTTGGTAAGCAACTCTTTGCTAATCATATCTCTATATGACTCTTATTGTTGGGTGCATCTCTATACCCCAACGCCCAAGCCTTATGCTCGAAAGTCCATAACTATTATGATGACCTTGTCAAGTTAACCAACGTTATGTATGTAAGTGTCCAACACAAACACATCTAATCAAGAAAATTTACTATCACCCAACTTTAGTAGATCCACCATTAATTTGCATAACATGAAATGGTGCAGCTAATTGGGAGGGCATAAATTTTATTTAATATTACTCGAGGGATTATTCTACTTCTACGATACAATATGCATATGAGTAAAATAACAGGAATAACATTTCCAGATAATAACATTAACTGTGGCATAATATGACCCTTTTTCATAGTGATCTCCATCGCCACGGCTCCTGATTGTCATGCCTCCAAGTACTCAAGTCCTCTATGTACTTATTAAGCTATTACTCCTAACAGCTAGTGATAAATTACATACAGGTAAAGAAACATCACAAGTAGACACGCACGTCGTTATACCATATAATCAACCATAGGCTGCAATTGCGTATGACACGCAGGCCATGAAAAATTACACAAATACATCTCAACATGCACAACGGGCGATACTATTTACATCAATCCTGCAAAAACAAGTTATGCATATAATCGTATTCTAATGGATGACGTGTACTCACAACGCTATATAGGTTGGGTTGTGACATAAATACTAGCAAACAAGTACAAGATGCTATGCATACGACGGAAACACAGATCCAATCTATGAATCCGACTATAGAAATCTCTTCGGATTAATCTCATTAACCCTATTTTTGTCCATAATTCCTATCTCTATTCCAATTCGACCAATCAAATTGAACTTCGCGTGCTACGGCTTAATGGTGGAAACCGACCATGGGGCCTTTGTGCGTTAGCGACAACAACATGATCAAAAAACTTAAATCATGAACTCATCTATGAACATCGATATGAACACTGTGCACAATCGATCATATCGACCAGTACAAATCAATCTATCAAATAGACAGACCATCAGAATAGCAATAGATCCAATCTACTACTTCTACATATCATAATATGTAACCAATTCAAATCTAAAACTAAGCAGGAAGGCTCTGATACCACTGAAGGAAAATGGGTAGGCTCAGGGCATACTAAAATTTTATATCGCGTTAAACAGGAATATTGCAGTTTTAGATCATAGGATTACCACTAGATATGCAGAGAAGCGGAAGCAGAGTTGTTGTAGAGTGTCTTCGTGGTTGTACTGGCTCACCGTGGTTCCTCCTAGAAATAGTGGATCGTCCTAGGGTCGCAGCTCGCAACAACGCCTCCAAGGTATCTAGACATACGGGGAAGGAACATCGAGCACCGAAGTGTTAGCTTTGGGCAGCGTGGCTTGGGCATGGGAGAGTTGAAGGCTAGGGTTTAGGGAATTCCAAACTAGGGTAAACCATAAGCCTACGCCCCTTATATACGCGTCCTCATAATGTGTGTCTACATTAGAGGCCTATTAGGACTCGAGACCCAATAGAATTCGGGTCCTAATCCGAATTGGGTTCGAACCCTTTAAGCGTGCAACCCTATAGGTTAATATGCATTTAGACATGACGTGAGTACCCCTACTCGGTCACTAATATGTAGCGGCTCCTAGCAGGACATGTCAACTCGTAAGTGTATATAAAGGTCGTATTGGACAAACCTCTACAATGTTCAATCATATGTATTCCCTTTGCATCATGATAAGATCAAGCCCAAGGCCAGAATATGGCATCCTTGTTTGGGTACTCGGGCACTCTTTCTCGATCACATGATTCAGAATCCCTATTTATGGTTAACTCTTTAACCAAAGTAGCATGGCCATTCATTTCCGGATCCGATCACTCGCGAGGCCTAGAGATATCTCTCCCATTGTACGGAGGGGCAAATCATATCTTGATCGACAATTCCTCATAACATGCTTTATGACAAATTTGAAAGCCATCTTTATCCCCAGTTACGGAGTAGCGTTTGGCAACCCCTAAGTAAATCACTCCACATCTCAAGTATATACGATAACCTCAAGTCTAAGGATATACCATACACATTCTATGTGGGACCAATAAATGACAGGTAAGAATACAATGTTCTTACTATGTCTCATGATGGGTTAATTCAACCCATGTTCTTTAACATTTGTCCATATTATTATTTTGTTATCTCCATATCCATGACCCGTGAAAGATGGTCATCAACCAATACATATACTCACCCACATATATGTGTCCTTGTATGTTATATCGATTAGGGATCACTTTAGAATAATCATCACATATTTACATTAATATAGAGTTTCCAAGCAAGTCATGTACTCACTTATTAATATTAAAGATAATATTCAAGAATATTATTCAATAAATCATGAATACAAAGAAATATAATAATCTCTATGATTGCCTCTAGGGCATATTTCCAACGCAATTACGCTTCCGCTAGATGCTCCACATTCTCTCTGGCTTCCGCGAGCAACTTAAGAGCCCTGAGTTTTATAAATTAACAGATGAAAATTTGACATCCTGGAGTTTCCGACCAAATTTACTACTTCACAAAAGTTGGTACTATTAAGGAAAGTTGAATCTGGAAACTATTCTCACACTTACGTATTGAAAATGGTCATATTGCATCTTGTCTAGAAGATTTTGATTTAGTTATGCATTTGACCAAATTACATACATAAGCAAGAGAAAGTACATACATAATATATTATATACTAGAAGTAAATATAATAAAAAAAGAGGTAGGCTAGAAATTCTAACAAAAAAATCTAGTCATTAATTTATTAGACCCTCTTATTATTAATGTATCACAACTGATAGATCTTCATAACTATATGTAAAATATATCATAGCCAATAGATCTTCATAACTATACATAAACAGTTGATATCCGATAGATCATCATAATTTTATCTAAACATAACATAGCTGATAGATCATCATAACTATACCTAAGCAGATCATAGCCTATAGATCTTTATACTTGTATCTAAACAGATCGCAGCATACAGATCTTCATAATTGTGTCTAAACATATCATAGCCGATAGATCTTCAAATTATATGTAAGCAGATCACAATAGACAAATTTTCATAATTGCATATAAAAATCATCTGATCATTATTCTGGTGGACCCTTATTATTAATAGATCATAACAGATGGATCGTCAAAACTGTACATAAACACTATCTGGCATAGATTTGATGTACCTTAATTATTAATAGCCCACAACTAGTATATCTTCATAATTTACACTTCACAAAAAAACTTCCTAAGCTTGAAGATTTAAGTCTCTAAACTGATATAATATCAACGACCGGGATATACTACGCCAGAAACACCTTCTCCTGAACAATCATCACTGACGGGTAGATAAAACCCGTCAGTAGTAATAGGCACCACTGACGGGCGAGAGAGTACCCGTCAGTGATTATTCCTGTAGACGATCTAAGCTCAGCAGAAAAAATTATTACTGACGGGCACAAAATTATTCCCTGTCAGTGATGTGTCGGGCAGTATCACTGACGGGCACGTTATTTACTGCCCGTCAGTAGTGTGTAATACTCCACTGACGAGCTCAACATTTGATCTGTCGGTGATCTCATAGCTTGAACCACTGACGGGCCCAAATTATGGCCCGTCAGTGATTTTAGGGCCCATCTATAAGCCCACCCCTACTGCCCCTCAAAATCCCTAAGCCCCAAATCCCCAATCCCCTCCCTACAGCCAAATCCCTAAGCCCCGACGCCGCCTCCTCCCCGCGCCCCCTCCGCCTCCTCTCGGACGCCGCCGCCTCCTCCCCGCGCCCCCTCCGCCCCACGCCCCCTCCGCCTCCTCCCGGACGCCGCCGCCTCCTCCCCGCGCCCCCTCCGCCCCGCGCCCCCTCCGCCTCCTCCCGGACGCCGCCGCCTCCTCCCGGACGCCGCCGCCTCCTCCCGGATGCCGCCGCCTCCTCCCCGCGCCCCCTCCGCCTCCTCCCGGACGACGCCGCCTCCTCCCCGACGCCGCCGTCGCCGCCCCGGACGCCGCCGCCTCCTCCCCGCGCCCCCTCCGCCTCCTCCCGGACGATGCCGCCTCCTCCCCGCGCCCCCTCCGCCTCCTCCCGGACGACGCCCCCTCCTCCCCGACGCCGCTGTCGTTGCCCCGGACGCCGCCGCCTCCTCCTCGCGCCCCCTCCGCCTCCTCCCGGACGACGCCGCCTCCTCCCCGCGCCCCCTCCGCCTCTAGCCCCCTCCGCCTCCTCCCCGACGCCGACACTGCCGCCTCCTCCCCGAAGCCGACGCTGCCGCCCCGACGCCGCCGTCTCCGCCCCGACGCGGCCGCATCGTCGGCTACATCACCTCCCTCGCCATCCTGATCCAGGCGATGGCGGCGTCCACGACGGCGACGAGCACGTCCTCGGCTCCCCGATCCAGCGCGGCGGGGGATCCAGCGCGGCAGGGGATCCAGTGCGGCGGGAGGTCCAGCGCGGCGGGAAGCTGCGTCGGCGGCTACTGCACGGCGGCGGGCACGGTGAGCATCAGATCCAGCACGGCGGCGACGAGGCGAGACCCCCTGGAGCTGGGCTTTTTTTTTAAATCCCATAAAACCCACCACTGACGGGCTGAATCCTCTGCCCGTCAGTGGTGATCTTCCCACTACTGACGGGTCCGCCGCCCGTCAGTGGAAGTTAGACTTCCACTGACGTGACCTTACTGACGGGCGCTAAACCCGTCAGTGGAGGGGTTTAAGCGCCCGTCAGCGGAGGGGTTTTCTGGGGTAGTGATATATAATCCTTAACTCTACATACCGATCTAATATCACATATAAATGATCAGTTGATTGCGATATGAATTTTAGTTTCACGTGATCTAATATCAGTACAATGACTAGCTTATCCAACTCGTGATCTAAACTTTTATTTTCGTACTAATCTAGTATTGCGTATAGATAATTTTTTTAAAGATGATTAAATGCGTTCTCTGTGTAACTGTGCCGGACGCTGAGCTAGCTTGACTAACGTTAAAATGACTACGCATGTCTTGAAGAACTTCAATGAAGCATGTTGCACCACCAAATAATTGTTTTCAATCTGCGGCAGCCCACTGATTTCAGGTCTAACATAAGAACATTCTGTAAAATATTTTTACGGTAAGTGAACTTTTCTCACAAAAGCAAGTTGCACAAATTTACAATTAGTTGCAGTTTATTGCACTCTAATGGTCACAGCAAACTAGGATATACACTGGAACACTCACATCAACTCCCAAAACTTTAATTATCACTACTAGAATTTGTAATTTTTCCATGTTCTTCAGTCCCTCCTGTGTGTTTTATATAAACACAGGGTATTTTTGCCCTGTGTCTCATCTAACACATAGATGAAACAAAAACACATGCAAGAGATAATATATTGTATGTCATAATGCAACACACAACACCCGGAAGATTTGTGATTGACGGAGAAGTACTTAACGGCGTTTCCCCTAAAAATCTAGCACGGTATTTTTCTATCTTCCACTTCCCCAAATCGAAAAACGTAGCTTCTCCGGCATCTCCGTCACTATGGCATGCCCATCGTTGCAGCATCCCCGTCGCCACCTCCTCCCCACACCGTTCCCGTCACAACCTTCTTTCCACACCATCCAGCCACTAGCTCCTCCATACCCTAGTTGTCCTCATACCGTCCCTATCGCCACTCCGTCATCACAATGTCCCTGTTTCTAGGCTCGCGCTCCGCCTCGCTGACAAGGCGCAGGTCCATCGTCATCTCCTCGCGATCCCCTTCTGTTTTTTAGGATGTTGATGTTCTCTGCGGGGTGTTGTCTCGATCTGCTGAAGTTGCTTGGGTTTACGTGGTAGAGGGATCAGATCTGATGCAGGAGCTGTGGTTTCATGCTTAGGGCGGTAATCTCGTCTGGGATTTTGTTTGGTAATTAGGGTTTTGATGAGTGATACTTCGTAAATCTAGTATTATCTATGAGTAGGATCTATATTTATACAAACTCTTGGCCTTCTTTTACATGATTATCTTCCTGCTCATTATTTTTCATTGTTTACGAACGATCTCTAATGGTGTCTCAACGTCTAGCTGTGAGACTAAACGATTGCAAAAGCCTAGCTGTGAAGGTTAATTTTTACATGGCTGTAATGGCATCTAGGCAAATATGGTTCTCATCTTTTCTTTGAAACATACTTCTGTCTCTATGTTCCTATTGCCTCCATAATTAACACTAATAATAGTATTAAAACATATTATTGAGATTATATATAGTAAATGCACACTGCAATTTAACCTTGTTACTGTTCTGGTAAGTGATAAGCAATCCAAATTGACGTCACCAGGTGTATATCTTACGACGTCAGATTGAATAGTTACATGAGATTTGTGCTTAGGTACTCACGTTAACTATTGAAGGTATGAGTAGCAGCTTCCCCATATGAAAGGCACAGAGTGTTAACTATTACTAGGCAGCACCAGACACACTTTCTTCTCCATAGACACAATCTGGATGCGATGAAAATGTAAGGCATCCGCTTGTTTTACTAAACCATGCATGTCATTTAGTTGGCACCAGTAGTTTAACAATACGAAACACATGACTAGTTCCGGATTAAGCATCAAACAGACGCGGTCTCCTTCCTTGAAAAAAATGTTGAACTAAACTAATCAACCATATCACCAGAAACGAACTCTTTGGTAGCTAGCTCTGTGTCAACTGTAAGAGCACACCATTTTACGGTCACCCCAAGTGCACTCATAGCTCAGAAGTCCATAGCATGTCAATAAAATTATAATTCGTCAATTAACAGTACCATTTGAATTTCAGTGTTGATTTGCAACCTCGCACATGATTTGCAACCCTTTTTTAACAAGGATATGCCTCATATTCTCTTGCGAAAATGTTTCTTTAAGCGAATCTCGTAAAAATGCTAAACAATCGAACTAGTTAGCCAAATCACCATAATGGACCACTCTGAACTCCCAAAATTTAGTGTACAGAACTCAAAAGGTTTGAAATTTTGCAGTCATCAACTATCGATGAGAACAATATCGCAGTAACTAGCAACATTTTAAGCGCAACATGTTGAGCACAACATTCTATAGTTCCATGATCAAATCATGCTCCTGCTCGCTACCCTGTAACAATCAAGCGTACCATTTCATCAAACACAAAAGACACGCATCCCCAACGCTGGGTTTCTACCGCATGAATTCACCGCAAAATCCCAATAATCTCTACGGAATCGCGACAAAGTGTCGCGCGAACACGTCACTCAACGCAAGGGGAAGAGGCAGAGGCAGGCGACTGTGATATGGTCATCTCACCGGCCTGTGGCTGTGGTGCGCGGAGCGAAGTGAGTGGAGGCGGCGGCGGGCGGCGGAGGAGTCGCGGCTGAGGGGGTCCGTGGACTCTGGCGGCGACAGCGAAAGCGGCGGGCGGCGGCGCTGGAAGTAGAAGAGCTTGGCGGCGATCGGCATGCAGCCACCGAGAGAAAAAGAGACGAGAATGAGCTTCGCCTCGCTTGCTTTGTTCCTTGGGCTACATTTTGTTACGTTTTTGTCTCGGCTCCGCTGCTTCGGCGTCGTTTACCGCTCAAGTTGCCTTGTCTGCTTACGCGCTTCGGATGAGAGAGCCAACACGGCGGCTTCTGCCCAGCAGCGCCCCCATACTGCCCTCGCTAACGCCCCTGTGCACTGTAAATATTGCTAAACTAAACTTTCTTTTGACAGCTTGAGCCCCTGATTTATATTAAGTGCAAATTTGGGCCAAACAGACCCAACCAGAGAGTAAATCGCGATACATGAGATAAATGCATAAAACAATAGAAAAGAAATACACATATGCTGATCTGCCTTTTGCGACCATGTGTAACAGAACGATACACGCGTCCAAACATAGTACTCCCTCCGTCCCATTTTATTAGGCGTCAATTCATTTTCGCCTTGTCCCATTTTCTTAGGCGCCGATTAGGACCAGAGCACCTCGTCACATCGTATACGTCATTCCAAACACATGGAGTTCACTAGTACTCCTCAACCATGCATATACATGCAGACATGCAAAATATGCTTACTCGCCGGATTGGACATGCATGCATGCAAGATATGGCTGAGCCAATCAGAGCTAAATGTGACAGAAGCTGGGCGGTCGTGCGCGATAGTATGGAGCAAAACAACTGCACCTCTTAATGACAGAAATAACGCTAAACGTGCTAGTTAATTCACCAATTCCTGCATGTAGCGTGGCTTCATCAGTTCCTTGGTCTAGGCGCCAGAGGGGAATACGCCCTAGAAAATGGGACAGAGGGAGTACATGGGATGCCACGCGGGCTCTACAAACCGCGTGCAGGACAAGTGGTCACTGTGGCCGCCGCCGCCGCCACCGCCGATCAGAGTCGAAGAAGCCGTGGTGAAGTGCATATCACGACCCCGATTTTTGGAGCCGCGAGATATGCCCGCAATTGCCCAGTAGGTTCTCAATTGCGGACGTAGAGCAGTTACATCACCAACACAACAATTGAACGAACAAACTTTATTACAGAACTGGGAAAATATGCTTAATAGCGGTTAAGTTTACAGTAGACTGGAGCATCCGAGCACAAAGTTTACCTCACAACCAAAAATGGACCTACTCCACAGGCGCCTCGAGCGCGAATAAGACTTAAAATTCACATTCGTCGAAGTATTCTTCATCAAATGTGCCTTCATCGTTTTCCTATATGTCTGTAATGATTGGTGCAGTAATGAGTACATGACGTACTCAGCAAGCCACATTGGGAAAGTGTGCTACTACTACATGCTCTGGATTTCAAGAAAGGGGTGTACGGCTTAATATTTAGTGGATGCATAGTCCTAGTCTCCGTCTTAGCGATTAAAATCTCTTCATTAAAACATCTCAACTACAAAACTTTGTATTTTAGCAACCCTGCCGGGTTAGCGTCAGATTCAATTAGACATTATCAACTTCTACTTGCCTTGTACCGAGAATTACTTCTAAACATAGCTTCATTAACCGGAAGCACGGCGTATTCGAATACTTTTTGATGTAACTTTGCAGAGCGGCTTAGCTTTACCCACATGATACCCACACCTCCTGGTGTCACTAGAGTCATACACACGCCCATCGGTGTGTCAACAGAGGTAGGTTATCAAGGCTTTTTATCTGCTCTATCTTTTAAAGATTCTATCCAGGAACACTACATCATTCGCCCTCCCGGGAGCCGACGGGCCAGTGTTAACTTCGCGATCCGGGAGTCGGGTGAGTTCTAGTTATGATTTCCCAATAAATGGCCTATCACCTCATCTCTTCTGCAGGCCTTCCAGAGAAGTGGTACGGCAAGCTAGTCTGTAGTTGTTCAGCAGGTAGAGCAGATTTACTAGGCCAGGCTCGATAAGTCGAACATGTGGTTGAGCGGTTCTATGTTCATTACTAAGCATAAGGGTTTGTCCTTAACTGCCTCGAGTAAGGCAATCCACCCGACTACCCTTACTCCACGGGAGGGGTATGACTGCACAATCAACACATAAAGGGCCACATCTTCTCTGTCCCCAACCGTCGGTAATTTCTCTTTTAAAAACACATACTCGAAGTTTTGAACTAGGGTTACTAATATTTCTGAATATTGTCTAGCCTAACCTCTAATGCCGATGAAGGATACTGATATAACTTATTTTCATCCTAAGGTTATCAAGGTGAATATGGCCTACAAAATTTAACTGGGCTGTGGGGGGGTAGGTAATAACTACACAATCGTGTCATTCAAAGATAGCACTTATGAAATTAACATGCGAAAAATAATAGCTAGACTAATAGTATGGTAAATAGCATGGCATGTGAGTTCAACATGAACAAGAAGTGTGACTTGCCTACTGCACCGGGTCTGTTGGATCGAAGTCTTCAGGAAGTCCCTCGTCGTCGGGATTCTTGCCCAGCGTCGGATCGTCACTATCATTCCCTAGTTGCAAAAAGATCCAAGCATACACAAGCATATATAAGTCTGGGCTCGACGAGTGCGAGCTGGGAGCAAAATGTAAATTAATTTGAAAATAGTGTTAGAAATAAAAGGTGGGGTGTGAGGTCAGAGTCAGAAGGTTGAAAGTGGGTGTCGGGTGTTAAAAAGTGAGAATTTGGAAGAACAGGGTGGAAAATTGGAACCGTGTCATCGAGATGATCAAAACGGTATATAATAGCATTTTTAGGGTTTCGGGCCCGACGGGTCGGGTCCGGCCCGCAAAATAATATAGGGCCCATTAGGGCCCTCGGGTTGGGCTGGATATGGGTTAGGGTAGGGCTAGATATGGGCTAGGGTTTGGGTTTTGGGCTCAGCAGAAAAGAAATTAAAAAGAAATAAAACCCTAAACTTATTGGACTCAATTTGCTTTGGCATTGGGCTGCTGCTTGACTGCAAATGGGCTTCGACCTGGTAAACAAATAAAAATAAAAGAAAATAAAAGAAACCTGGGCCGGCCTTTGGCGCTCGGAACTGGCCCAGAAGAGAGTTGGGCTGGCCTGCCACAGGGAAGGAGGTGGCGGCCTGCTGCTGTGCTCGGTACTAGCCCAGAAGAGAGCTAGGCCGGCTTGCTAGGGGAGAGAGGCCGGTGGCCTGGTGAGAGGAGAGGTCGGGGCGTCGGCGGGGTGGAGAGGGGATTCAGAGGAGGGGTGGCCGCTGGCGACGGGGCTCAAATTCGTCGTCGGTGTGGCTTGCCGGCGGCAATTGGTAACTCGGGGAGCATCTAGGGAGCCCGGGGATCTCATTTTTGAGGAGAAACGGAGGGGTTGCCATGGGGTTTTGGCTTGACGACGAGGAGGGCGGCTTGGGTCTTACCTCGCCGGAGACAGGCGGCGGTGGTGACTTGCCGGAGCTCGGGAGAGAATGAGGAGGTGACAGGGGTGCTCGGGGTAAAGCGGCGAAGCTCATGCATGAGGGAAAGGAGCTCGGGAGTAATCGGGTGAGGAGAGGGAGAGAAGAGCTCGGGAGGAGCGGCCGGCTTTTATAGCTGAGCGGGGCGGAAGCAGTGGCGCAGAGGAGTTAAGCGGCGGGGCAGGGAGAGGAAGGAGGGAGGCGACACATGGACTGGATGGCCTCAGGAGCGACGCTGCTGCAGAGAACGGTGTTCATCACGTTACCGGTGTCAGGCCGAAGCGGCACAACAGGCGGCGCGACGGGCGGCGGTGACGGGAGGAAGGAGATGACGGAGGTGGGCCGGATGGGCCGAGAGAGATGAAGATGGGCCGGGGAAGAGAAGAGAATACGACCCAGAAGATAATTTTGGGATTTCAAAGTTTGAAAGTTTTGCAACATTTCGGTACTGTTACAGTGCAGCTCTGATCGCCACCAGCAAGACTGTGAAGCATTCGCTCGAAAGGCCTCCTGCAGATCCTTGCTAAGATCCAGAGGTTGAAGACGGTACCGGCACCGGCACCGAAATGGAAGAAGACGCACATATAGCCAGCAACGAACGAATGCCCCTAGAATGGGTAGAGACCACCATCCAGAGGGCCAAGCCTCGCCATGCGACCATCGCGCTAAAGAACCGCCAGGCGGGCCTCCAAATGTGAGGTTAAGAACAGCAGCCACGGCCGGAAGACAAGTTCGACGGCTAAGGTGAGCCCCGTACCGATGCTTGAGGTATACATGCAAAGCATCACCAGCATGAGAGGAAACAAACACCATGGATGAGTGAGTAGAGGGTGCACCACGTCTGTCCCGACTGACCCGCTTAGACCACAAAGGTGGGAAAGATGATGAATCACTCAACGACCGCCGGAGAAAGTTTCTCTATGACCAAAACTAGCAATCGAACGAAAGGACAAGGGTAGGGAATTTTATTTAGGAGTAAAGACAACGGGTACGTAAAGGCAGCAGCAGAGCGCGCCACCACCGTAGCTGCTTCGTCGGAGATGAGCAAGAGCAGCAAGGGGAAGAGGAACGGGTCTCCAAGATTTAGATCTAGAAGAGCCGGTTTATTGAGCGCACCTGAGTCCACAGGGAACACGAGCGCCCTGGCGAGAGGCAGAACAGCCGGTGACGGTGGAGTTAGCGATGGCGATCCTCCGACCAGAGCTGAAATCATCGCCGAGGTAGCCTAGGCAGCACGGATATGCATACACGGATACGTATTGGGTCGACACAGATACAGAAATATGTCAAACTTTAAAAATATCGATACAGAGATACAGGGATACATCACATGATAGACGTCGCGTTCTCGTTGCCCGTCTCACTATTTGTCACTGTCTCACCGGTGGTCGCCGTCTCGCCAGCACCAATCACGGTGATCAGGAGAGAAAGAGATCGAGGCATCGCCATGTCGGTGGTCACCACCTCGACGTCCCCGTCGCTGATCCAGAGAGACGAGAGAAGGAGATCAAGGACTCAAGGTCGAGGCGTCATGGCATTGCACGAAGGAGATCGGTTTGACGTGGAACTGCCCCTTCAACTGTCTTATTTGGATTGGGCCTGCCTAAAATAACTGCACCACGTATCCGTATTGTACCCGTATCAGATACATTATCTGACACGGGTATGTGGGCTTGAGAACATATCCGTGCTACCTAGAAGGTAGCCGTACATAATATAGATATAGACGGAGGGGGCCAACCTCCCATCCCCTTTCTCTCCAATCGGCAGAGTCACCGGAGAAGAGGTGGAGAGGAGGCGGCGGGAGAGATTGAGGGAGGGAGATGAGAGATGGAGATGTGAAAGCTTAGGGGGGAGGGAGAGAGAGAGAGAAAAGAGAGCGAAATGAGCCCTCAAGATGAGAGAACTCAAACTCTACGGCATGGTGATCGAATGAGTTATTTTGTGTACTTATTCAATTGTGGAACTTGGAATATGTTTGGTTGATACCATGACATACATTGTCAATTTTTCTAAAACACTAGCTAACCAAAATTTTGGCTAGAGATTCTTTGGTTATTTATTGACCAAAATTTTGGTAAGTATTATGAAGCGAATATTAGAGGTATAGACAAGTTTTTATGGAGAGTCAAAATTTTGACAACCAATTAAAAGGAGCTAAAATATGATGGGCTATACATTTTTGATAAGATAGTTTGGTTACCAACCAAATATACCTTTGCAGTCTAGAGAGATGGAAGTAAATATATATATATTTGATTGCTTGGTTGAGAGTTACTAAGTTTAATTAAGCCTTCTCCGAAAAAAATATATTTGGCCCTCGAACATAGATGCATGCTTAATTTTTGTGATGAATGTTTCTTCCTTTTGAGGGAACTCTATTCGTAATTTTGGTGGGCGACTAACTCACAGCCAAACATCACGGGTCATTGCTGTTTTTCTTTTCAGAAAACCACTGAGAATTTTTCAAATGAGATCTGGTGTCGGCAATTCTCAACTTTTTGAATGGAAAACTATCAGACAGCACGTGGGCCGGGAACGAGAATTATGAGCCTCGAGTTTTTCTCCCGAATATAAAACCAACATATCACATACACGACAATATGTGGGACTTCGCATCACTGCCCTGGATCTTTTCTTCGTACATATTGTACTTCACAAAGGTGGCCATCATCATGTAAGTGAGCGGCACTTCACTGAAGTAAAGAAATCCCGAAAACATTATGTTGAGCATTACCCCAAACATATGAAGTTTTCTCATAGCATACTTATGACCAGATCCGAAGAAGCTATCGTAATTGACTTAAGAACATACTCCTGAAACTAACCATCAAACCCATAGAATGAAGAGTAAATTACTTCAAATCATAATTTTAAGGTACTTTATAACATTTTATCATACATTTTTTTATTTTTTCTTAACAAAACTACAGTTCTTAGGCATGGAATTTGGTGTCGGCTAGTCGACGTGGCTGTTTGGTCTCCTATGCACCGTTTCACCGTGTCGTGATGAAGTCAGAGCTGTTATGTCGTGGTGGAAGACAAGATGATGATGATGACTTGCAGATGTTGGCTTCGGTGGGTGGCTCTTTCCAGTGGTGCGATTAACCTAGTCGGTGCAAATCTTGCATATTTCTCCCCCGAGACTCGTTACTAAAATCAGAGTTGTCTTGTCATTGGTGCAGTGGCTGACCGTTGTTGCTTGGTTTGCATGGGCTTGGTGCAGCGTTGTGGCGATCTATGATTTAGTGGTCGCTTGTAGTGAAGTTGGAGTCGTTGGTTTGCGAGGCGACTAGGCGATGACGATGTTGTTCGGAGGTGGATTCGGTGGATCGACCTTCTCAATGTTGCATGTCATGTACGTGTTGTCGTGCCATGTCGGTTGAGGTGCCCTGGACTTAGCTTAGTTATGTTTAGGTGCGTATAGTCTTGGTTTTTATTCGGTTTTTATTTAGTTAATTAGACAATTTGTTTCGACTTAATTAAATAGATCAAGGCAATATGACTTCGAAAAGGAAACAACAGATAGCATCGGCTTTATAGATAAGTCATATATATTTGTAGAGATCCCAATTAAGGGCCTGTTTGGTTAGGCTGTGGCTGTTGACAAAGTAGCTGTTGGCTGGCTGTCTGGAAAAGCTGCTGTAGCTGTGGGAAAGTGAACATATGGTTTTTGGTTTATCCAAACCATCTATAGCATTTTGGAAACTGACAGAAGGCAGCTTTTCCAAACAGCCGAATTTACACTGCAAAGTCCACAGCTACCGTTGGCAAAAACTTCTGAAAAGCTGACCGTTTGGTTGGGGTGTAGCTTTTTCCAGTGAAAAGTTGCTGAAAAATCCAACTAAACACCCCTAATAATGTTTATGATTCATATATTTCGTACGACCATCACCATCGTCAGCTTAACCCAAAACAGCATCCTCGTAAAGGATTCTCTTCTGTCCGTGGGATCTTTCTCTCCTTTTCGGGCTATACTATCGGGGCAGAACATAAAGTTAAAAAGAGCCCCGAGCCGAGAAATAAAAGCACCACAGGGACTCCGATTCAGCACATCCTAGAGAGTTAAACGTTTTACAAAGTTCCAAACAATGTTTCAGTGCATAGGAAGTTCCCAGTAAAACATCAAGTTCTGAAAATCACATCCAAGCAAATTGTTCATGTTGAAGTTTCAAAAGCAAAAGCCCATGCATATTTCTCAAGTCTCAGGTCAGATTGGGCCTGAAGTTCACATGTGACGGGTCGTCTGAAAACAACATCGCGCTTCTCGCTCATCACTTTGCTATAGTGCAACCCTTCGACGCGTTCTTGAATTCCCAGTGGACCTACTCACCCCGCACTCAGCACATGTGCATCAAGGCGGGAAAAAATCCGACTGAAACCACGTCATGGTAAAAACTTCGTACAAACCAAGCTTAGATTATCTTCAAAAAGTCTTTAAACATATACTCCCTCCGGTATAGAAAAACAAGTCGTTTAGGACATGATTTTAGATACCAAAGAGTGATTAATTAGGGGGTATTTTTCCTTCTTTGCCCATATTAAATAGTATGCAAAGTCCCTCCTATTCAACAATCTCCTTCTATCTGACTGGTTACTAACGCGAGCTTTGAAGCGAGAGGCACTAGTTCGATTCCTCGCGGCCTCATTTGTTGCGTGGCCGTCGATTTTTGCATGGCCATGTGCGTGGGGCGTGAGCTGGAAATGTTGGTGCGTCGGAGGCCGACGATTTTTGCATGGCACGCATGCACGGTTTTTCCTTCCCGCTGTCTTTCACGCTGGATGTTTCGCTCCTGTGGCTGGCCTTTTTTCGCATCCATTGTGCGCCCAGCTGACGGCTCGTTTCCTGGTCTATTTAAACGCCATAAAATGAAGCCTGTTGTGCAACTGACCGAACCAAAGAAATTCCAAACAAAGTGTAGGAGAAGATGGCCATGAACATGGAGCCGGAACAACGCTTCATTGCCGAGTTCGATCTAAACGTGGAGCCTCTATGGGAAGATCACAATGGTAACGCAGTTCTTCTTTTTTCATTTGCCGTGCAACCATTTGTTCATATGCCATCGGTACTTAGTTTTCTTTCGAATAGGGTTTAATTTAAACATGGAGTCACAACATGATGGTGGGATCGATTTAAACTTTGAAGCACCTGTAGACGACATTGCTGGTAAGTGCAACGTATTTCAACTTTGTGATTACCATCTTTCTCTCTATTTGTTCCTAGTGCTACGGTCGAATGTAAATATACATGTTTTTTTGTTCACTAATGATGGTTCTTGTAATCATTTTTAGGTACTGGTAGGAGGAAAGATATGACTGAGGAAGTAAGAAAACAAGTGTACCAAACCTTGTTAGCTAGAAGCACAAATGGAAAACTAGCGAAGCATGTTACCAGCCAACTTGCTACACAATTTGGATTACATATCCGCACTGTTCAGCGCTTGTGGAATAAAGGTAAAGGAAACCTTGATCCGGGCATTCTAGTTAGTGTTGGTTCAAGAAAGAGAGGTAGATCAGGTCGTAAGCCAATTCTAGTTAATTTGGAGCCATTGCGAAATGTTGCCCTTAAGGACAGAATGACCCTAGAAGATGTGAGTAAAATTCTAGGTATTAGCAAATCCAAGCTTATTAGGTTCATGCGACAAGGTCACCTTAGGCGCCACTCAAATAGCATAAAACCACACTTGACCGATGCAAACCAGAAGGCTCGGCTACAATGGTGTGTGAATATGGTTGAACCTGAAAGCTTGCCTGATAATCCAAGGTTTAAGGGTTTGTTTGACCACGTTTTCATCGATGAGAAATGGTTCTTTCTTACTCAAAAATCTGAGAAGTATTACTTGCTTCCCGATGAAGATGAGCCCCACCGTACTTGTAAGAGTAAGAACTACATCCCTAGACTCATGTTCTTGTGTGTAAGTGCTCGGTCAAGATTTAACAATGGAGTTTGTACTTTTGATGGGAAGATTGGGTGCTTTCCTCTTGTGACTTATGACCGTGCTAAAAGAAATAGTGTGAACCGACAAGCTGGGACATTGGTAGTGAAGCCCATCACTTCAATCACTAGAGACGTCATTAGAGAGTTCATGGTTGAGAAGGTGTTGCCGGCTATTTGTAACATCCCCGTTTTTCAATTACCTTTGGATTGTGCATCATTACATAGCATGGCATGGCATAGCTTGAACAAATCTTTAAATTAGAGTTTCAAATGCATTGCAAGGGCTTGGAATTGGGTTATGCTTTAATCGAAATTGAAATTTGTAAAGCAAGTTCAAAAAGAGTTAACATGATGATGGATTGAGAAAGTCTAGGAAACGTTAAATTAAAAGTTGTTCTGAGTTGAACTCAAATGATTTTGAGCAAACCTTAAAGCTTAAAAACCATTTCTAAAGAGTGGAACTAACTTTGCAGTAAAGAAAAATACTTTTGAGGTCCAGCAGCTACAGCTTTGGATCGGTTTGACTTGGAGTAGATTTGAATTGAAATCAAAAGGGATTTTGAAAAGAAATTAAAAAGAAATTAGAAAACCCTAACCTATCTAATCTACCCCGGCTGGGCCTCTTCCTTCGGCCCACTCCCTCCCCCGCGCGGCCCACTTGGCCCGCCCGGCGCCTTCTTCTCCCTCCCGGCTCCTTCTCCCGCACGCTACCTCCCCTCCCCACTCTCTCTTCTCTCACCCGGGCATGCCACCTCCGCTCCCCCATGCCTGCCCCGTGGCGCTCTCCCTCTGCCCCCGCGCCTCCCCTCGGCTGCCCCGCCGGCCTCCCCTCAAAACCCCCTCCCCTCGGCCGCTACGCCCTTTCTTCCCTCCCCCTGCTCTCCCGTTTGCTCCGCCGCACCGAGCTCCCCTCCGCTCGCCCCGCCCCGCAAGCCGCCCCGCCTCGGCTCTGTCCCCGACGCCCCCGCCCTCCTCTCCGGTCGCCGTCTACCGCCACCCCGGAGCCGAGCCCGACGCCTCCGCCCTCCTCGCCGTCGACCGCCTCGGTCCCACCTTGGTTCGTCGCCGCTCTCTCGTCCCGGTTCCCCGCCACCGACGCCGGCCAAGCACACCTCGCCGCCCTCCTTCCCACCTCCCTCGCCAACCCCGCTGCCCGAGCAGCCACCCGAGCTACCCCGGCACCCCCCCTCCGCCCTGCCGCGCCGGAGCCAACCCGCGCCTTACCGCCTCCCCTGGAACGCCGCCGTTGCCCCGGTGAGCCGCGCCACCGCCTGCCTCCTCCCCGGTCCGGCCGAGCCCACTCCCGAAGCCAACCGAGCTCCCTGCCAATTAGTAGGTAGTGAGCTAATTAGTAGGTTAGTTCTGTGGTTAGTTGGTTAGGAGATTAATTAGGTTAGTGGTTAGTATGTTAAATGCTGCTGATTAGTTAATTAGTAGATTTAATGCTGCTGTTGGTAGTTAAATTAGTTAGGGCTAAATGTAGTTATCGGTTGTAAATTAATTGCTAAAGATTAATGAGGTATCCAGTGTAACTGATGCTGTGCTTGCTGTTAGTTCGGTTAGGGCATAAGTAGTAAGTTAGTTAGGGCTTTATGCCCCATTCGGACAGCCAGTTAGATTAGTTAGGTTAATGTAGTTAAATTAGTTAAATTGGTTAGTGTGTTAATTGCTAATGGCTGGTTAGTTAGTTAGGGTTTAACTCCTAGTTTGATTAACGCTAACTATGTTTAATACCACTAATTGTTGCTAATGAGTTCGGTTAGGGCATAGGTTAGTGAGTTAAGTTAGTTAGGGTTTAGTTAGTGGTGCTTTAGTTGTTAGCTGTAATTAATGTGTCAATTAACTCTGATGTTTGGTATTTATGGCTAACCCGACAGTTTAATTACTGTTATGAATGCTTAGCAGTGTATTTAATAAGCTATTTGAATCTGTGAGTATGACAGCTGGGCCCCACAAACTAGAATTTGAGAAAAGTTTAAAGATAAAGAAAATGGGTATGACCCGAGGGACCCACTTGTCATTCTCGGTAACTAGGGTTCCGCTGAGTCGCAAAAATAATCAATGTAATTCTTTGCTGAGAAAAATACAACAAAGGGGTTTAAATTGATTTAAATCTTGATTAATTCATAGGAAATTCATCCGAACTCAGAAAATTGCAAATGATGTATCAAAATGTTTAGAGAAATGAAAGCTATTCAATTATGTCATGATCATACATGTTTGCATGCTAGAAAAGATGAAAATGCCGAAGAACTTAAATTAGGGTTTTCCCCGAACCCCCGGAGAAATTCGGATCGCGATAATTCGAGCGTCCGGACTCCGATTAACTTGATTCCAGTTGCGTTAGTTTGCATTTCGAATCCTCTAGCTCATGGCATACATTGCATCTCATGCTGAAGTTCATCATCGTGGTGTTCACACTGCGCCTGTTTCTGTGTTTTCGTTCTTCCGATAGGACCGGAGGATCACGACGAGTATAACTTTGACCAGGAACAGGACCTAGTCATTGAACAGCAAGGCAAGCAGCCCCCTTTGACCATATTGTGGATATCCCATTATTTGCAAATCTATTATTTGCTTTTAAAATCGTATTGCATGCGTTCCACTGATATTTTATGCTAAGTGTGAACCCTATCCTTTGCATGAAAACTTACTTTGTCGCTCAATCAACACCACCGACCCTCCCAACCTATTTAGAGTGAATTACTTGTGTTGGAATATTGCTATTATAGCTCATGATACTTAGACCTGCTTAGCTGGATTCAAGTCGTAATTCCTGGGATGGCAGACGAAACACAATACTCTGGGTGGGTTAGCGGTTAGGTGGTTGTTCACCGGGCGGTTGTTAATAAACTTGACTAATCTCAAATCGGGCATCGACGAGAGGCCATGCTGGGAGCATGGTGGGTTGTCTCGTTAATCCCATAAGGACCGGTTCCCGGTGTCCTTTCGAACCAAGATTTGCGTGCTTCTACGCGGGTGGTATAATGGGCCACCCACGACCGAATAATCTGTCTAGACTTAGGATATGAGCTGCATAGTTTGCCGTTTTCGTGACTTGGGTGCATGGAAAATAAGGAGGTGGTGTGATGCAACAATATAGGAGTGAGGGGTACACACGGTCTGGGACCGGGGATGTATCACCTGCCACAACTAGTGGGACCGCGTCGGAGTATCGGCCGAACTGTCGTTCACGGACTAGCCTATTAGGGCGGCTCATACCTAGGTCGAAAACATTGTAAAGGTCGTGTTCAACCTCCCTCTGCTAGCACACCTCGTGAAAGTGTGTTCTCGGTAGCACTAAGAGTCGGTTGATACGCGTAGGTAAAGAGGTACACCCCTGCAGGGTTTAAACTATTCGAATAGCCGTGTCCGCGGTTATGGACAGCTTGGTAAGAATCCGCATCGAATTAGACAAGTATAACCCTAATCTAAAACTTGCCAACTTTAAGGATTTGGTTTTAGCGATTGCTTCCTCCCTGTTGGTTGAGGAAGAATCGAGGGTTTCGTGGGTTCGATGGTCTGCTTTAGGTTTTATTATGCAGTTTCAGCTCTTCTCCTTGCAAAGTATTCCAGTAGACGGATTTCAATCTACTTACATGTATTACGAAGAATAAATTAGCTTTCTGCAAAAATAGTCCACAGATAGCCCCTTCTTGATACCTGATGCATCTATTATTATTTTCCCCTGTAAGTCTTGCGGAGTACATTTTGTACTCACCTTGCATTCGTTGATATTATTTCCGTGCAGAGGAAACCACTCCCGCAGCGGAGGGTTTCTACGTTGAGGTAGACGCCGACATCGACTAGTCGCTGGTGATCCCGGGCAGTGGTCCTGCCCTGGGTTCGGCAGCTTGGTTTGTTCTGTCGTCACTTTTGGCCCTACCCTTAGGCTTCTCAGCCAAACTAAAGCTTCCGCTGTGTAAATAACTTTTGGTTGTGTATACGTTGTTAAGTTTCTGAACAACTAGTATTATTGCAGTTTCGGTCGTAGAGTCTCTGTGATGATGCTGGTTTGTTCTTCCCCCTGTATCGTGTACAATGCGTGTATGTTTGAAGTGCATGACGCAGGTAGGATTTCAGAGTCTTTAACATAGAGTCATTAAGTTTAATTACTCCTGTGAAGCGACTCTCCACTGAGAGATTGGGAACTATATCACCCTACTCCAGCCGCGCATTAGTTTGCCGGGACGAGGTCGGGGTTGATGTTCCGGCTCAGTGGGAAAGAGTGAGGAGACCATATCATCCTACTGCTCTGTGCATTGATTTGCCGGAGTAAGCTTGGGGTTGAAGTCTCGGGCTATTCGAAGCCATATCACTCCACTCCTCTCGGATTTGACCCCCGTGAGTTGAGGTCGGGGTTGACGTTTCGACTTAGCGAGTGATTCCTCCTAAGACTCTCTGTTACGGAATCTGGGGTCCGACACTATTCGAGTGAAGTGGCCACGCGAGGATATCAACAAACCAATCTACATCGTACAAGACAATGCACCATCCCATTTAGAACTTGATGATCCACTATTTTGTGAAGCTGCTAAGCAAGGAGGTTTTGATATTCGGTTAATTTGTCAACCACCCAATTCACCGGATTTCAACATTCTAGATTTGGGATTCTTTCATGCTATACAATCCATTCAATACAAGAAGACTGCAAAAACGGTTGAAGATCTTGTTCCAGTCGTTCAAGAGGTAAAGCAATACTAGAATTATGCAAAAAATAGTTCAATATCGGTTTTATACTAACTATTACTTGTTGCAATCATGAAACAGGCATTCCATGAGTACTGTCCACGGAAAGCAAAATGAATTTATGTAACACTTCAACTAGTTTTGAAGGAGTGCATGAAGGTTACAGGTTCAAATAAATTCAGAATTTCTCATATGAAAAAAGGAAAACTAGAGAGACAGGGCTGGCTTCCCTTGCAGATCACTTGTGAGGCGTCGTTGTTAGCCGATGCTATGGCTTCCCTTGCAGATCACTTGTGAGGCGTTGTTGTTAGCCGATGTAATCTAGACATCCATCTTGGCTGCATGGAACATGTAGAAATGTTTAATTATTGTGATCTTGCTGCTACTATGTAATGCGATGGAAATGTTTAGAACATTGCTACATTTACCTTCGTCGATCTCAACACCTCTGTCGGACTCTTTCTTTTTGCAGATATCATCGAGCTTCTTGAGCACCTGCTGAGGTAACACGAGTGTCGCGCCATCCATATTCACTTCATCGACATCAGGAATAAGTATCTCGCAATCAAAATCGTCGAGACCGTATATCCATGACGTGTGTGTGTAGTCACTGTGCACGAGTCCACAACGATAACATGGCTTCCTACGTGCGAGCCGGCATGCATCAAGGTCCTTGACGTCATGCACTCCGCCGCAGCGACCGCATGCAGGAAGCAGCGCGACGTCCTCCGGCGTGAGGTCCTCCTCTTCGTCCTCGGAGTCAGGAACAACGAGCGCGGCGTCCTTCGCGAGTTCATCCATTGTGCCTGCGTCGTCTTTCTCTGATGCAACGTCCTTCACGAGCTCGTCCATGGTGTCGGCGTCGACCTTTGCGAGCTCATCCATGGTGCCGGCGTCATCGTTCTTCGCGAGCTCATCCATGGTGCCGGCAGAGGCGAGCAGCGGTGGAGACGAGCAGCGGCGGAGGCTACCAGCGGCAGAGGCGAGCAAGCGCCGGTGGAGTCGAGCAGCGGCAGCGGCGAGCTGCTGGTTTTAGCTGCGAGCTGCAGTGGAGTCGAGTAGCATGCGCCTCCGCGAGGCGTTGGTACCAAGCGCTGGAGTAACGCACGCACGGGAGACGAAGCAAAAAATTAAATGGCGTCCGCATGCAGCCAGGGGCAGAACAGGGAGAAAAGCACCTCAAAATTGGAAACGACATGTTTTAGGCGACTTCCAGTAGAAGGCCAAAACGACTTGTTTTTCTATACCGGAGGGAGTATTACGTTAGGAAGGTGATGTTCTATAAAAAATATAAAATTATTGTTCAAACTCATATACTCCAACAAAAAAGTATATTCATGTTGAATATGTTTTTTTACATACTTCGGATATGAGTTTGATAAACATTGATATTTTTTTATATTTTTCATAGTTTTTAAAGTGTGCGAAAAAATAGAGTATAGGATACGGATCAATCTAAATGGAGATAAGCATTTTTGTCCTGCAGCCCAGCCTAAGTAGTCCATCGAGCATTTGCTAGCGACCTCTAATGCCAATGGGCTGTTATATAGTAACGCTAGCGGACTTTGTGCGTGCAACTCATCTGCTCCTTGGGCCCCCTGGCTCCATCGTAAATATGGGTGGTCCGTCTCGCGTGACCTTGGAGACGGCCATCACTTGGAAACTCCGATCTGGAAAGACACTGTTTCGGGCCTCGATCTCTTTCACTGCAACACCATTATCTCTCTTGGGTCCGGCGCCTCCGCTTTCCTTTGATTCGACTCTTGGATTGGTGCTGAACCTCTCGCTGCTCGTTTTCCTTCCCTGCTCTCCCGGACACTCGACCAAACATTCCGGTCCGCGATGCCTGCGCATCTACCTCAAACCTTTGCTTGTATCCGCGTCTGTCTTAAACTGCCTCCCAGGAGCTGATGGTTCTAGCAACAGTGACCCTTGATATGTGGCTATCGATGTCCGGTTATGCCGGTTCTCCAAACGGTCGCTCGAACTGTAAATACTAAAGACGTGGTTGTCTGCATGAATTCCGATCAGACCCGTATGATGCAGGTAAGCCGTGTTTAATTGTCTTCACCGTCTTTTGAAATAGCCTCACATATTGATATGTAATAAACGTATCATATTTTTTTGAGTTTAATGATGTTCTTTTGTTATACTTTTATTATCTTTTTAGATAATTAAATAATCTATCAGAATGTTCATTTATCTCTCTATTTTCTCTATACAAGAAAAACACCATAAAATCAAATAATTGAGTATATTCAGAACATTCTGGAGAGAGAGACTTCATGTGAAGGCAGGAAGTCGGGAGGCGAACCCCTAGACGGCATGGCAGGCCTAGGCAGTAGGGGGTGCCACCCACCTCTGGCGCTTGGTCCCATCAGGTGTTGGCCATCGTCGCCTCTTGAGTAGATCCGTTCCACCCTCCATATAGCACCTATGGAGTTTTGCCTCCGAAGGAGAGACAAAGCGTCACGAAGAACATATAAGCTTTGGGATAAATCTAGGAGGCGCTGCTGGCAACCACAACCTTCATTTCCATTCATAGGTTAGATCTCCTTATAGTTCATCTACAACATCAACAACTTTTGACTGGTTTGTATCTTAGTATTTCTTAAAGTTATTGATTGAATCTATTACTCGTTTTTGATGTTGTTCATGATTTGTGAGTAGTCCATCGAGGCTACGAGATATGTGCTAGTGGGTACGTAATATTTTGTATATTATTTTGATGAACATCCATCTTCAGCGTCATTAATTTGTTATTATGATTACCATCAGTCTTCAGCATAATCAATTTTATATTTAAAATTAATCTTGTCTATATTATGTCTTTAATAGATTAATTGATTGTGTGAATTGGTCATGTACTACACTTGTCGATCATTTGTTGTAGCAGCATGGTGGATGTTGTAGAACAACCAACCTTGTGACCCTTTTATATTTATTTGTGATGTACGTAAAAGAAAAGATTTAGCAATGAATAGTGGTTTGAATTTAAAATTTTACGTGTTTATGGAACATTACCCTCCCATTATACTGTATTTTCTTTAAAAAAAATTAAAATCTTTTAAACACGGTTTCTACAAAGTTTTCATGTAAAATAATTTTCACGGATATTTGCCCGATAATTTGTTGCCTCTCCTTTTCTCTTTCCCGTTGACAAATCTCATCTAATCCCTATGAACTCTGTAAATTTTTTACTTTTGGTAATATACGGGTTCAGGCTGGCACAGGCCCGCCGTAGTTGCAGTCAATCATCAAATGGACGTATTTTTGACTGAAATTTTAAATATTCACACATCATAAAATAATGTACATCCACAAATTGTCTCAATTCTTTAGTACTTATAGATGATGGACAAACTCACCGGAGCACATGCACCTTTGTGCATCGTAGCATCTTGATCCCAGCATTTTCCTGCGATAACCCATCAGACCACCCTTTCGTGGTCCATAATTCTTATTATCTGCCCTCTGCCAAGCCCATTTGCTCTGTCCTTTGCCCAGCGCCCACATAGATCAGCCACAAGGCCCATAACCGTGCACAGAAATATTGTCAGTACGCAGCCCATGGCATCCATTCCCCTTTTTTCGCGTTACTGCGTACGTATCGATTCATCTGGTGTCTGCAAGCAGTAGCAGCACGCCGCAAGAAAATCCCCAAAACCTAAATCCCCAATTTGCACCCGATCACGTCGAGCCGTCCACCGCCTGATCTCTCAAGGAGCGACAATGAGGCCCTTTCTGTTTTGATTATCTGAGGAGCAGAGATCTCATTGGAAAGCAACAGCGGTACAGCCCAATGTAAGTAAGGAAAATAGTGATTCATATTTTCTCCTGCACATTCAGTATCTACGCGGTACTTCATAATTTTCACTAACTGAGAGTAGTTAAGACAAGAACCACCAGCTAGTGATGCAGGAATTCCGAGGCGCCACTACTATAGAAAGGGTTATACAAGATCGTAATCATAGACAGCTTAATAAAAACATAATGTGATTAGAGTAATCAGATATAATTTTTGTCAAAATTGATCTGTGATGAGTAGGCCATCACAGATGGTTCTTTAGTAAAAACCGTCTATAATATATCACATATGATTTCTTTAACAAAACAGGCCGGCCCATTAGGCCTAACAAGATCCTGGTATATATTACATCCCCTAAATCCTAGTGCGCCCCATCCCAAGCGCTGATGTGCCTAAGTCCAGCTGGTACGTCCTCTCTCGATCTCTCCTACTTCTAATGTGCCCCACCGAGCTCCATCGCCGTTTCTTCAATGAGCAGGACCAGCAGCAGCCTCCTTTCGTGGCCAAGGCACTCACGGGTTCGGGCATTGATGCGAGCTCGAAGGCTGCTGGCTGACAGGAGCATGACGGCTTCAAGCGTTGGACCAGCGGTGGCCTCCTCCTCCTCTCTGCCTTCGACGTGGTCGATGCCCTCGACACCGGTTGCCACAACCTTGTCCTCGACACCGGCCGCTGCAACCTCGCCTTTGACCGCGGCCTCGCCCTCGACCACCGGCCACCGTAACCTCGCCCTCAACCATGGCACCGCCCTTGTTGCTGGCCATCACAACCTCACCCTTGACTGCACCCCTGTCCTCGACCGCACCCCCATAAGATGCGACCTACTCCCCCTCCCTTGCTATTGTGATCTAAAATTGCTATTGTAACTCATGTTTTTAGGAAAAATTGTTAATTAGGGCAGCACACTATGCCATGTCTTGATTAATAGCTGTCTAGGTTTAGGGTTCTAAACTTGGTTTAAATTTCATTAAATTCAATACCCTGAACTTGGCAGAAACCACTTAAGCCCTTCTAAAATGTGTCGGTACCCATAACTAGAATTTGTACAATTTCTGTGGTTCTATTAATGAGAGGCTGGATGCTTCAGCAAGCATCGAAATCGCAAAAGAAGTGAGGGTAAATCGACAGGTTACCTCCCCCTCATGCGAAGAAGATGAAACATGTTCTAGTGGAGAGGTTCATCCCCCTCCACTGGAGGGGTGGTGGTAGCTCGTCAGATTATCCCCGCCTCTCACGCGATTCTGATGCTTGTTGGAGCTTCTGGGTTTTGATTTGACATAAGCGACTAATGTGGTATAAGTTTTGTACATGATGGTAGTTTGCTAAATTTTGATTTTCTCAATGATGAATAAGACTCACTAATCAACTATGCATGATGGTTTCCAAGGGTTCAGGGTTCGAGATAAGATTAAAATTGTATTAACCCCAACCATAAACCCTACCACTGAACCCTTGTGGATAGATGTGCAATTATCTAAAATGGGCAATTCTGAGGTATTTTTTCTAAACTCAAACTTGTCGCTCAATTATGTTGCTTTGGAACAAAAGATGATTGTCATTTGCTAATGATGATAAGACTTTGCTATATGATGTGTGTGTGTTTTGCTTTTCTAGTATGTGTTAAAGAATGATTAAAAACCCTTACCTGATTCTGGAAAAGTAGGCGCACATTTAATTTAGAGCAAGTTAAAATATGAGGCTTATGATATTATGAATGCATTTGTTTTCTCATGAAAAGCCTATAGAAATTTATAATCTATTGTCTCTGTTAAATATGATCTTATCTCATGTATAGGTCGGTGTACAGTTTGTATCCAAACCGATTAGTACTTGTAATTGGTAATCAGTTGTAACAATCTCCCTTGTCGTGGATAGTACGTAAGGTATTCTATATATAGATGGACCGAGCCGTAGCGTTTGGTCTATGACCGTTTTCTCTCATCCAATCTACTCTCTCGTTCAATTTTTCATGGTATCAGAGCTCGTGTGAGATCCAACTACCATGACGACGAGCGCAAGCAATGGATCGCAAACTTCTGTGAATTCCACCACGCTCTCGTCAGGGTCCATGATGACCGGCTCGATGATGTTGGCCTTCTCGCTCGCAAGTGTTCCCAATCTGACGCAGTTTGTCAGCGTCAAGCTCACCTAGGAGAATTACATCTTGTGGAAGACCCAGGTCCTTCCAATTCTCCATGGTGCAAACCTGGGCTACATCGACGGTACGACCCCGTGTCCTGAAAAATTCGTCACTGTCTCCACTGCCGAGGGAGCAATGCAAACACCCAACCAAGAGTATGTACAGTGGATGCAACAAGACCAGGCCTTGATGGCCGGACTTCTGTCCACACTCACCACCGATGTCCTCGTGCAAGTGACGCTTCTCGCATCCTCACGTGAAGTGTGGACTACCTTGGAGCAAATGTCCAAGAATACCCAGATGTGTTCCCTGAAGAATTACCTGGTATGCCACCCGACCGTGACCTTGAATTTGCAATAGAGCTAGTGCCTGGAACGGCCCCAATAGCAAAAAGACCATATCGAATGTCCACCAACCATCTGGAGGAATTAAAGAAGCAACTGGAAGAGTTGGAAGGAAAAGATTTTATCCGACCCAGCACATCACCTTGGGGATCGCCAGTATTATTTGTGGAGAAGAAGGACAAAACCCTGCGAATGTTCGTAGATTACAAGGCACTAAATGACGTCACCATCAAGAACAAGTATCCACTACCAAGGATCGATGATTTGTTTGATCAAATGAACGAAGCCCAAGTTTTCTCAAAGATAGACCTAAGGTCTGGATATCACCAATTGAAGATACGACTACAAGACATACCCAAGACCGCCTTCACCACGCGGTATGGACTATATGAGTATACGGTTATGTCGTTTGGCTTGACCAACGCGCCCGCCTACTTCATGAGTCTCATGAACAATGTGTTCATGGAGTACCTGGATAAGTTTGTCGTAGTTTTTATAGACGACATTCTTATCTATTCCAAATCAGACGCGGAGCACAAGCAACATTTGCATTTAGTCCTGAAAAAGCTCCGAGAACACCAACTTTATGCCAAGTTTAGCAAATGTGCGTTTTGGCTAAAGAAAGTAGGATTCCTCGAACATATAGTGTCCGCTGGAGGTATTGCAGTTGACCCTAGCAAAGTACAAGCTGTACTCGAGTGGAAACTACCAACAATCGTGACGGAAGTCCGTAGCTTTTTGGGATTGGCTGGATACTACCGCCGTTTCATTGAAGGATTCTCTGAGCTTGCTTGACCAATGACGCAATTGCTTAAGAAGGACAAGAAGTTTGAATGGACGGCAAAGTGTGAAGAAAGTTTTCAAGAATTGAAGAAAAGATTAATGACAGCACCAGTGTTAATGCTGCCGAATTTGCACAAAAGCTTTGACATATATTGTGACACATCCCGACACGGCCTTGGAAGCATACTCATGCAAAAAGGGAAGGTAGTTGCATATGCATACCGACAACTACTCCCGCACGAGGTAAACTACCCCACGCATGATTTGGAACTAGCTGCCATAGTACATGCCCTCAGAATTTGGCGGCATTACCTCATCGGTAACCGCTGTGAAATATATACGGACCACAAGAGTCTAAAATATGTTTTCACTCAGTCCGATCTGAACATGAGGCAGCGGAGATGGTTAGAGCTGATAAAGGACTATGACTTAGGAATTCACTACCACCCCGGCAAGGCAAATGTGGTAGTTGATGCCCTTAGCAGAAAGTCTTATACGATGAAGACCCCAAGTAAAGGCAAGCAACCCCAAGCACCCAGGGAAACGGAAAAGTGTGATTTACACCTAGTCGATCATGGAATTGTCGCAAACCTGGAAGTAACACCTTCCTTGATAGAACAAATTAAGGCAGCTCAGAAGGAGCACGCCAGCATGAAAAGCATCAGAGAGAAAGTAAGACTTGGGAAGTCGTCCAAGTTCACGGAAGACAATAAGGGTATACTCTGGTTCGAAGACCGCTTATGCGTACCCACATGTGACGAGTTAAAAGGGACCATGCTAAAGGAAGCGCATGAATCTTGATACTCTATTCACCCTGGAGGTACAAAGATGTACCAAGACTTGAAGGATAAGTTTTGGTGGCGTGACATGAAAAGAGAAATAGCAGATTACGTTGCCAAGTGTGATATGTACCAACGCGTCAAAGTTGAACATCAAAAGTCCGCAGGATTGCTGCAACCACTCAAGGTACCTGATTGGAAATGGGATGAAGTCGGTATGGATTTCATCACCGGACTTCTAAGAACGAGGAAAGGGAACGACTCCATATGGGTCATCGTCGATCGATTGACCAAAGTCGCACACTTTTTACCAGTCAGGACCACCTATCGAGGAGACCAACTAGCCAAGCTCTATCTCACCAGGATAGTCAGCTTGCACGGTGTTCCAAAGAAAATCATCTTAGATAGAGGCACCCAGTTCACCTCCCGATTTTGGGAAAGTTTGCATGAAGCCCTAGGAATCCGCCTAGCTTTCAGCATAGCATACCACCCACAGACAGATGGACAGACAGAACGGGTAAATCAAATTTTGGAAGATATGCTGAGAGCTTGTGTTCTGACGTACGGAAATAGTTGGGAAGAGTGCTTGCCATATGCAGAATTCTCTTACAACAATAGTTACCAAGCGAGTCTACAGATGTCCCCGTTCGAAGCTCTCTATGGAAGAAGGTGTCGAACACCTCTCAACTGGACAGAGAATGACCAAGGAAAGACCCTCGGCCCTGACATCCTTGGGAGGCTGAAGAGTTTAAATTTATCCAAAACCGATTAAAGATTGCTCAATCGAGGCAGAAAAGTTACGCCGATTCTAAGTGTCGTGACATCACCTATAAGCCTAGTGATTATGTTTATCTTCGAGTGACGCCTCTTAAGGGAACTCAACGGTTCAACGTCAAAGGCAAGCTGGCACCACGATTTGTTGGACCATTCAAAATCCTGGAAAGAAGAGGAGAAGTCGCTTACCAATTGGAGCTACCTCTAGAGCTATCAGAAGTTCACAACGTCTTTCATGTGTTTCAGCTGAGGAAATGTCTGGAACCACCCACTCAGCAAGTACCCTATCAGGATCTTGACATTGGCAAGGATCTTACTTACGTGGAGCAACCCACGCGCATTCTTGAAAGTCAAGAACGCCGCACCAGAAGCAAAGTTGTCAAGTTCTACAAGGTCCAGTGGAGCAATCACACCAAAGAGGAAGCAACTGGGAGCGAGAAGATTTTCTGTTGGATAGGTTTCCTTACCTATTTCAGTCTGTAGAATCTCAGGGACGAGATTCGATTTAAGGGGGATAGGTTTGTCACACCCTGATTTTCGAAAGAACCTAAAACCTAAGACGCATATATGCATATATGTTCTTCGACCAAGTTACCGTGCATATTTGGGATTTCAGTTTTTCTCAAGCATGTCATGGGAACACTTGAGTTAGGTTGCACCGTCACGCAACGAACCCAAGTTGTGACCCCATCATTGCATGTGCATAAAACCCTAAATTGGAACACACGCACCATATACGCGCTAGCACTTTCCGAACCCAAACCCTAACGGCAACCCACCTATCTTTGCTCCCGACTCTCCAAATATGAACCCTAATCTCCCCCATACCTCGTACCCACCGTGCCGTCGTCCGAAACCCTAAAACCTAACCTGCCACCCCATTTCTTAATAAAATTTTCTATTGGCAGAAACCCTAAAATCCGTATCACATGTGTTTTCTTTCACCCAAAAATTTTGGAAAAATTTCATAAACTTCTTGAAACTATTTGTCATCCATTTATAAGAAAACATTTGAGGGTCCAGTTCAAATATTTTTGATTACATGCAAATTTGAATTTTGAGCAAAAATCCAACTTGAACTGCAACCTATATAATTAGAGCTCAGAAAAATTTCATAAAATCTGAAAATTCTCATCTAAGTACCAGTAACTCAAATGTGCAAAAACATATATATGTCCAGTTCAAAACTTTGGCTCAAACCCTGTCGAACACCTTGTCCGATTTTCCCTTCTCCCATGAAATCAAGTCCAGATCTCCTCCATTGGCAGCCAAACTTTCCCAACATCTCTACTTCAGCTCAGCTGCTATCCTCCCATTCCCTATTACCTCAGTAGGTCAACCTTTCTCTGCAGTTCAACTCTAATGTCATTTCCTGCCGACTTGGGCAAGTCCTTGGGATAGCTTGCTTTGAACTCTTTCGTGCCCTACTCTTCCAACTCTTCCCCTTAGGTATCCTCAGCACCAGGGACATGGCTATGCACCGCATGCCACGCTAGAGGGCACGCGGACATGCCTATGCCTGTCTGTGCACGCACCGGCCGTGCACAGCGCGCGTGCACCACGCCAACCCGCGCCGGCCCGTGCACGCCTCCTGCCTCCACTTCCCCCATTGCATCCATCAACACCAGGAGGTCAACCACTCTCTGTGCGGTGCCACGCCGGCCTTTTTCCCCTGCAGCTGCTCGCCAGCAATGCGCGCGCAGATCGTGCGCGGAGCACGCACGGCACCAGCCCCGTGCCGCCTGCTGGCCGCCTCCGCACGCTGCCCGTTGCCGCCCTCCATCGTCCCATCGCTGCCCGACGATTTTCCTCAAGATGCTTTCTCTCCGAGCTCCGTCTCTCACCGGACCATCACCATTGCTCCTCAACGAGTTCCCCGAGCAGAGCTCTTCCTCTCATCGCCTTCCCCATCTCGGCCAGAGCCGAACTCCAGCTCCACCGCTCTCCCTCTCTGAAGCAGCCACTGCTCCCTTCCTTGCCGGAGTTCCACCACCGGCTGCCAACGCGGCTCTGTCCAGGCGACGGACACGCCAGGCGGGTCAACCAGCCGAGACGCCTCGCCAACGTGGGTAAGACCACATGCGCCACCGACAAGTGGGCCTTGGGCCTGGCCGGGTCCACAGCGGCAAGTGGTGGCGCCTGCCCATTTTCCCGCTTACCTACGGAGGGGGCGTATTTCCCCATGAAGAAGGCGCAAATCAGAAAAACCAGTCGGTTTTTCCTTCAGAACTGGTCCTAATCTTGGTTCATCCGGTTTAGCATCAAGACGTCCGGTTTTTGAAAAACTTTCAAAATAGAAGTTGAGCCTAAAAATATTTAGCAACTTTTGGTTTAAATAGATTTTCAAAAATTCAAATTTCTCTTTGCTGCACAGAGAGTAATTCAAATATCCTTTTTAAAATTCAAATCCTTTTGAAATTTATTTTGAACTTTTGATCCATTCCAAATTGTCTAACATGATAAAGCTTTAATCCTCTGAGCTTAGCATAAAAACACATATATATTTATACATGATGCATGATTAAAAAAATGAAGAAGGCGTTTATAAAACCTAAAACCCTAACCTCAAATTTCATGCATATATATATGTTTTAATAGTACCCAAACATGTTGGACCTTTCAAAAACATCATGGAACCAGAATGCATGCGTGCTGACCCTTGTGGATTTTCTTTATTTGGCTTTCGTTAAGTTGGTTTCTTATCTGAGGTTTTTCCCGAACGTGTAGTTGATGGTGTGAGGTACGTGCGCCAGGAGGGACCAGAAGCATCCCCGTGTCCGGAGCAAGACCAGGAACTGCCAGGCAAGCTTTCCACCCTTGATCATGTTGAAACCTAAGTTTACAAAATGATATTTTGTTTACGAAACACGCATGCTATGTTTTACGACCTGTTATTTTATGTAGTGAAGTTATAACCAATGCTTAGGAAACCCTAGTCCGACCCTGAACTCTTTGTCACCCTAAGGACTACGTATTCCAGAAAAGTTATTCGAAAACTAGGGTAGAGTATGTATGTATGCTTAGCCCTGCAGTAGAAAAACTAGGTTTTCAAAAAGGGAAGAAATATCCCATATTTCATGTGGTAAAAGTTTGAAAACGGACCGTCATGTCCGAGGATGTATGAAGGTAGTATATCCATGGGTGGGATATTTTACCGAAAAGAGGTTTTGTTAAAACCTAAAAACAAAATGGAGAAGATTTTGATCCGGGTCGGAAATGAAGGGGGAAAGCAGGAAGCTTGTTAAAAGCGAGGTAATGCCCGACGTGGTTCTAGCAGTCTGATTACGGACGAGATGTGGAGTCCCTCTCAGATCAAATAAGGACCAAGCTTAAGTGCCGTTTGACCAAGTCTTACCGTACGTCCACATGTCATTTATAGGAAGGACTTGACCCAGTACCTGGTCTGAGACTAGCATGAACCCATGGGCAGTGTGAAGTGTGCAGATGAGGTTGTAGCCTCTGTAGAGAAAGGCTTCCGTTGTAGCGGAACCGTATTCGCCACAAAGTTGGAATACCAACCTCCTTGTAAGCGATGATACTGACTCAAGCTAGGTTTGGGACATGTCCTTCTGGCGGTTCATGGCTAGGTTTACTCCGGTGAAGAGTCTCGTTGTACGAGCTCTGGTAGTATGCGGTGCACAGTATGCCCAGGGTGACATACATCGTGTGGGTAAAGCCGTACCACCTCTACAGAGGGTTAAAACTATTCGAATAGTCGTGTCCACGGTCATGGATGAACTTGGTTAGGCCACACTAAAATAGATTGGGTTTCAAAAACCTAAAATGTGGTTATGGTTAAGGACGCGACCCGCCGTGATCGCAGGGTGACCTAAAAATTCCCTGTTGTGGCGGGAGGAGTGAAGGAGGGATTTCCCCGTTGGAGCGGGCAAACCCTAGTATCCCCGTTGTAGCGGGTGAGCTGAGACTCCCCGTTGAAGTGGGTGATTACCAGACTTTCCGTTGTAGCGGAAAGCATAGATGAATCCCATTGTAGCAGGAAAGAGAAAAATGAGCAAATGCTTGTCTCGGAATACCGTGGCAATTTATGAAAACCGCTTTTAATATCTATTTATTTATTTCTTGAAATACCCCTTCATGCATTTTCATCCGTATCAAACTCACCGGTGGGAAGTTTGTGAGTACATTCAATGTACTCACTTGGCTTGTTATGTGGCCAGACGATGAGGAGGAGTACCAGACCGGAGATAGCGACAGTGACTTCGAAGCGTAGGGTTTCAACCCCCAGTCAGTTGCCTGTGGTTTGGCATACCGATGGGTTATCTACCGCGTGTTTCTTTCCGCTGTAGTTTTAATTCAGCCAATAGGCCTGGTTTGTATTAACAAAGACCAAACATGGCTATTTGTGTAATGAACGATGTAATGCATGTCTATACTATCAAGTACTTGTGTGTGCTGGCCACTGATCATGAGACTAGCACGGTAAACACAGGGGTTTGTCCGGCCTCAAAACCGGGTACGCCACACCTAACCTACGTCCCTACAACTCTCATAAATTGTCTTTCCGGTCCAAGCAGTGTGTGTTTATTGGTTATAGTAACATGCATAATGGGTATAAGTGCTTGCGTGTACCCACAGGGCGTGTCTATATTTCACGCGATGTCATGTTTGATGAGCACGAATTTCCCTTTGCCAAATTGACTACATCATCTCCCTCTCCACACATCACTGAAGCTGCTCTACTCCCACTACTTTTTCCTATTCCGAATCAGCCATTTGAATCTGCTATGCATGCTCCTACAGCCAATACAGATATCCCTGCTAAACCTGCTACACATGCATCTCCCGTGACTGATGTTCCCAGTCTGTCCCTTTCTCCAACTTCTATTCTAGCTGAACCAGTTGAAGAAAACCTTTTGGTGCATGGGCCTAACGCTCCTAACATGGCTGATTATGTTCTTGAGTTGTCTCCTGATGCGCAGGGTCCATAGGCTACGGCGCTGGTTGATTGACGAGTCACACGATTGCAGCGTAATATTCGGGTTCCTCGACAGCTCATTGATGGCACCATCCTCTATGATCCACGCAAACGTGATTTCTTGACCGCTCTTGCTACGAGCAAGGAGCCTACATCTCATGAAGCTGCTCTTGCTGATCCATCTTGGTGTCATGCTATGCATGAGGAGTTCCGTGCTCTCCTTGATAACCAAACTTGGACTATAGTTCCTCGGGCTCCTGGTATGAATGTGGTTGACTATTGCTAGGTATTCAAGCTGAAGCGTCATGCGGATGGCACCATTGAACGATACAAGGCACGACTCGTCATGAAAGGGTTTCAGCAGCGTCATGGTATCGACTACGATGATAGTTTCTCTACTGTTGTCAAACCAACAATGGTTCATCTGGTCCTATCCATTGCCGTGTCTCGTGGTTGGCAACTTCGGCAAGCTGATGTCAAGAATGCTTTTCTTCATGGTCTTCTTCAAGAAACAGTCTACATGTCGCAACCGCCTGGCTTTGAGGATATTCATCATCATGCTCATGTATGTAAACTTCAGAAGGCTATCTACGGTCTCAAACAGGCCCTGAGGGCTTGGTTTGCTCGACTTAGTTCCCAGTTGCATGAGTTCGGTTTTATCTCCTCCTCGGCTGACAGCTCCTTATTCATCCTCCACGTTCCAGACGTGGTCATGTATGTTCTCGTTTACGTTGATGACCTCATTATCATTGGCTCCTCTTCTTCGGCGATTGATGCCTCCTCCTTCGTCTTCATGGTGCGTTTGCTATAAAGGATCTTGGGCCTCTTCATTTCTTCTTGGGCATAGAAGTGGCCATTGATCCAGGGGGAATCGTGTTATCTTAGCACAAATATATTCATGATCTTCTTCGTCGAACCAACATGCATATGTGTAAACCTGTGACTACTCCAATGTCTAGCTAAGCTGTCAAGGACCACGGGACCCTGCTTTCTCCTGCCGAGGTTACCACATATCGCAGCACGGTAGGTGCTTTACAATAATTAACCATTACGAGACCAAACATCGCTTATTCAGTTAAAAAAGCATGTTAGTATCTACAATCGCTGATTGATGTTCATTGGGGAGCTGTTAAACAGATTCTTCGGTTTCTTCAGCATAGTCACTCGGATGGCTTACGCATTCACAGGTCGAGATCATTACTTCTAAGTGCCTTCTCGGATGCTGATTGGGCCGGCATTGTTGATGATCGTCGGTCCACTAGTGGATTTGTTGTCTTCCTAGGTGCCAATCTTGTGTCGTGGAGCGCGAGAAAGCAGCCAACTGTCTCTAGATCAAGCACAGAGTCAGAGTACAAAGCGCTAGCCAACGCTACAGCATAACTTATATGGGTACAATCAGTTCTCCGCGAGCTTGGTATAGCACAGTCAAGAGCGCCATCGCTTTGGTGTGATAACTTGGGTGCCACGAGATTCGGTTCATCAATTCAAAGGATCAACTCGCGGATATATTCACTAAGGCTTTGCCGGTAGAGCCGTTCAGGCGATTACGATTTAATCTCAACTTAGTTCCACGAAAGTTGTGATTGAGGGAGGCTGTTAAATATGATCTTATCTCATGTATAGGTTGGTGTACAGTTTGTATCCAAATCGTTTAGTACTTGTAATCAGTAATCAGTTGTAACAATCTCCCTTGCCGTGGATAGTACGCAAGGTATTCTATATATAGATGAACCGAGCCGTAGCATTTGGTCTGCGAGCGTTTTCTCTCATCCAATCTACTCTCTCGTTCAATTTTTCAGTCTCATTTAGTCATAATGTTGTCCCCTTTCATGTGAGACCTTGATGGTCAGTTGCGTTGTCGAATTTTCTCATGAAGGGTGTTACCATTGTAGATTGAATGATACAATAGGTTATTTTTCATAGATAATGTAACTATAGGGACTGTATTTGGAAATGTGACTGATTTTGTAAATTTACAAGGGTTTAGGGTTCAAGATGAATGATTTATTATGAATTGAATAAATATGTGATGTTTATATTTACTGTGAACCAATGTGATATGTATATGTATATACTGCTATTCTATTGTTTTAGAGAGCATGACTAGCATATTCTAAGAATAGCCAATAAACAAAAAAAAGATAGTATTATACAACCCTATAATTATAGATAAAATGGCCTGTGATGAATTCATGTCACAGGATATGCTAGCCTATGATATGATCTCATCACAGACGATTCCATAACATGTGTGAAGATAATGAATGAGTCATCATTGATCCTTGCTTTGTACTGAAGTTTCTAAATTGATTGTAATGGACATATCTGTAGCAGTGCATCAAATTAATCCTACGCATAATCAGTTTGTCGTCTTGTAGTTTCATGCCTAAATTTATATGTCTGCTGTAATATGTAGTTCTTAATTTTCTAGCCAAAATAATTCATAATAATGTGAGTAAATACTGGACATATTGCGGGATTCGGAATGGAAGAGACATTTGCGTGCACATCTCCATCCCCATATAGGATGGCAGGGACAAATCCTCCCAATTTTCTTTTAAAGAAATAATCCTCCCCATCTCGACATCCTAAGACTAGCAAAGTTCTCCGCGGATTGCAAGGACAAGTGGCCGGCACCATTGCCATCGCTATAGCTCAAAGCACACTGAGCATGCATCGAGCTCGCCGCACCTGCTTGCTGACCGTTCACCGTTGCGCTGGCATGTAGGCTGTAGGCTCAGCGCCCGACACGCCGAAGCGCCTGCTCGTCCTCCACTCGTCGCCGCGCTCGCCACGGCCATGCGTACATGCGGAGAGACTCGAACGGATCTGCATTCGCATGGACATGGTGTGAACAGAGGAGTACTCGAGATGGTCAGCCACCTAGTATAAGACAAACCCGCCACGATGTTCTCGCTGTGAGGTGGTGAGGTTCAGAGACACACACACACGTTGCATTTCTACAAGGAAGCTGCCTAAAGGTGGACAGCGTTGGGAAAACTGTACACACGAAAAGCCCCCCATTATTATCTGTCAACACATGTACAGGCCCTACCACCGATGCCAAGCACAAGATCGTGAAGAACATGTATATTTTTTGCTTTGCTTTATTCGCGTCCATCTTTAATTTCTTTCTTTCCTTTCCTTTTTACTCAATTGTTAAACGGCAAATGTCACGAGGACGCTCCAGCTTTTAGGCTTTATTAAAGTGATGGTGGTACTAAGTAATTGATCCCTTTTCTGCCCCCTTCCTCACCACCAGAACCAGCGGCCCGGCTTTTATTCGCCTTCTTTTCAATTTTCAGATCGTCCCTGTCCTGCTCTGGTCATACCTTGTTTAATGGTGTGCTCAAGTAGGAAGGGCAAGGTTAGCGATTAGATGTAGTTGTTTAATGGCATAAGTTAGTGACTCATGTAGCATTCATGCATAATGCATCTGATAGAGAAAGGAGGGGTTAAATGCCACAAGTTCCAAGAGTGCTGCCTTTTTTTTTCTTACTTGCACTTTAAAATTGTGGTGCTTTCAATTATTCACTTTGAAAAAAATGTAGTCATTCATTCATTCAAGATACACTCCGGGTAATGCAATGCAAGAAAGAATAATTTAGACGAAACATTATACAGGGAACATTGCTGATAGTCCCCACAAGTTCATCCGGTTACAGTGGAACTGCCCTTGCAAAGCTGCCATCTGGTTCAACCCAGGCCCCAATCAAGCTAAGACTCAAGAGCCCAATCCTGATATTTTGATTGCAAGAAAGCAACGTCTATCCATCCAACCATCACCCAAATCCCTTTCCATCATCACCATTTCATCCCCAAATCGACATCGGAAAGTTAAGAATGACCTTATTAACACTTAAGATACCACCATTTTTCACCCTTTCACCCCTCCATTTCCCCCGTCTTTACGCTTCAGCCCTTTGGCCGTAGTAGTATGGTTGTCGCTCATTCACTCGCCTGATCGGCTTGCACCATTTAGGTGCGTATCAGATCATGTCCATGTAAACGCCATCGGACTGGCCACGCTGTGCTTGCCGTCCGACCAGACGAGCCGGCCGAAGACGGCGGTGCCCGATGGTTGCGACTTGGCCGTGAAGCTCACCGTGTAGCTCTTCTTCTCGCCTACCGCCGTGAACGCAAGCGTGGTTGGCTTCACGTCGACGGTCACGCCGGACACGGAAACCGATGTGGAAACCTTGTAGGTGCCCGCGGCTCCGACGTTAGTGAGCGTGCGCGTGTGAGTCACGGTGGTCGCACCTCCGGAGTTCCCGGTCGCATCGCCGTTCGCCGTGGAGTAGACTAGGGAGAAGGACGGGTAGTTGAGGTTGGCCACGGAGTAGGTCTTGTTCTCGGCGCAGGCGTAGTTCTTGCTTCGCGCCACGGCGGCGATCATGTTGGGCGAGTACTTGAGCGCGCAGAGGAAGTCGACGTAGTCGCTGGTGCCGAGGTCGTACACGAGTCCCGGGTCCACAGCGCGGGTGGGGTCCACGTGGCCGGCGCCGTAGTCGAACGGCGTGGCGGCCCCGCCGGTCGCCGCGTCAAGGAGGGACCCGGCGCCGCCGCTGTACGTGGAGTAGGCCGTGGTCATGAGCGCCGAGCGCACGGTGGCGGGGCTCCACTCCGGGTGCGCGCTCCTGAGCAGCGCGGCGAGTCCGCCCACGTGCGGGCACGACATGGATGTGCCGGAGATGATGTTGAAGTTGACGCGGCGGGTGTCGACGGCGAGCCCCGTTGGCCCCGCCTTGCCGGTCCACGACGCCAGGATGTTGACCCCCGGAGCGATGACGTCCGGCTTGAGGATCTCCGGCGTGACCATGTTTGGCCCGCGCGACGAGAACGCGGCCACCAACGGCGAGGGGCGCACGTCCACCTGTGTCCCGGCGACCACAATCGTCGCCGTGGGCTTGGGGTCGGATGCTATGTAGGACTTTATCGCAGTGCCCTCCTTTTCGCCCACGCCGGCCGCAGGCAGGAGGTGGGCATCGGCGACGAGCTCCTGGCCGTTGGCGGCGGTGTTGGAGAGCACCATGCCGGCACCTCCGGCGTCGCGCACGACGAAGCCCTTCTGGACGCGCGCGCTGACGCCGCGGTCGCAGACAACGATCTTGCCGGACACCTTCTCCGGCGAGAGGGTCCCGGGCATGCAGAGGTTTCCGCTGGTGGAGTTGGAGGCGTTTCCCGCGTAGACGATGGGTAGCGGGGTGTCCGGGAGGGCCTTCCCGGCGTAGAGGGACACTCCAGTGTAATTCTTGCCGTTCCCGAGGACGACGTACGCCGGGAAGTCGCGGTCGAGGGTGCCCGCGCCCACGGTGGTGATCCACGGCGCCACATTGGAGAGCGTGGAGCTCCCGGGTCCGGCGTTCCCGGCAGAGCAGGAGACCAGGACGTTCTGCTCCATCGCGGCAAACGCGCCGATGGCGACGCTGTCGCGCGCGTAGTCGGCGGAGCCGCCGCCGAGCGAGAGCGAGAGCACGCCGCAGCCGTCCGCAACGGCGGCGTCCATCCCGGCGAGGATATCTGAGCTGAAGCAGCCACCGAGCCAGCACACCTTGTACACGGCCACCCGCGCCTTGGGCGCCATCCCGCGGGCCGTGCCGGACGCAAACCCGAACAGGTTAGCGTCGGTGACGGCAGAGCCGGCGGCGGTGGACGACGTGTGCGTCCCGTGACCGTCATCGTCGCGCGGGGAGCGCGACTCCCTGCTTGTGTCCATGGGCCCCATCGCCGCCTCGTAGCCCCGGTTGAAGAACCGCGCGCCGACGAGCTTCCGGTTGCAGGCCGAGGAGTTGAAGCCGGTGCCGGCCATGCACTCGCCCTTCCACGACGACGGCACCTCGCCGAGGCCCGCGTCGTTGTAGCTCTTGCTCTCGGGCCAGACGCCGGTGTCGAGCACCCCGACGACGACGTCGCCCCCCGTGCCGGACTGCGGGAACAAGCCCTCGCTCCCGGCGAGCCCCAGGAACTCGGGCGTCCGCGTGGTGTGCAGCTCGTACCGCGTCTCCGGGTTGACGGCGAGGACGCCCTCCATGCACGCCATGTCGCTGGCCTCCCGCTCGGTGAGCCGCGCCGAGAAGCCGTGCAGGACCGTGTCGTACGCGTACAGCATCTTGCCCGTGGACACGGAGCGCAGCGACGCGCCGTACCACTCGCCGTGGTCGGCGTACTCCGCCGGCATCGCCGACTTGGCCATGTGGACTATGTACGTCGCGCGCAGCTCCGTCTCCACCGTCGCAGCGGCCGCGGCCGACACGGCGAGCGCCACGAACAGCAGCCTCATCGGCATCTTGTTACTGCACCGGCAGTAGCGCATGATGCTATATATATATCTGTCGTGTGTAAACAAATGCGCTGTGTTACGATGAAGGCTTAGCTAGCTAGCCGCTGCAAGGACGTGTGCTTATATATACGGTAGCTTACTGATTAAGAGATGAGTGGAAGAGTGTGAGCAAAAGATGGACGGTTGGTGTGTCGTGTGTGCAAGCTAGCTACTAGAGGGAAATTTAAAGAGCAAAATCTAGATGAAGTTTTTATGTGGTCAAGTGATTGCTTAGCGGTTAGTAGATGGAAACATGGAAAGGAAGGAGTAAAAGATGATAGCAATATCAGCATATGCACAACGAAAAGTGTGTGCGCACGGGGAGAGAGAGAGTGTGTGCGTGGTGGTGGAGGTGGGACGAAGGAGGTCACATGGATTTGTTTTCTTCGCTAACTTTGGGACTTTGGCACTGCCAGTCGGTCGAGCTAGCTGTGTTGTCTGCTTGCTTTTCGTGAGGCTTTCAGGGTACGTGTGTTCGTGCTGTCTGACAGAGGAGATTCTCGCCCCAAGGAATCAAAGCCTGAGCTGTCAGCAAAGTTTAGCTAGCTAGGGGGATAAGGACATCTTCAATTAGCTATTTTTAACTTATTTTTTAGATAGAGAGAGATTAAAATTTCACATAACAAAGTCTTTATCGAGTCATTTCTTCACTTTATTTTAAGACCCTAAGTTTTTCAATAGATTTTTTCAGTAGACCATATTCTAAGAAACACCTATGACCTCCAACAATAGAAGTGTCTCTCGCTTATAGATATTAGCAACAAGGTCTTTTTTTAAAGAAAAGTATTCATTCTCACCTTCTATTCTTCCCTCTATATCGTCAAAAAACTGATGTGGCACCCTAAAAAGGGCTAAGGTGGATTGTTGGAGATGCTCTAAGATACTGGTGTAGATTGTGTTTGTCGCAACTACATCTCTGTGGTGTAAGACTCAGCAAAACTTGACAATCGAGGATTAGATTCCATAGAGTTTTTAATGTTCCTCTCCTCAAAAAATATATAGAGTTTTTGGTGCTTGCGATGTTATTTAGGCCCTGTTTAATTGAGCTTTTGGAGTTGTTTTTCAAACAAAAAAGTTAAATCCCAACCAAATAGGTATTCTCCACCCCTACATCGTAACTCATAACCATCCATAGACATCTAGAGATTACTGTATTGTTGTTTTTTCTCTATATATAGACGTGCCTTAATACAAGATTAATTGATTTGTATCAAATGGCAGAATAACTTGACTGTGGCATCTGATCGTCTCTCTGGTTGATGACCCTAGTTCCATTTCCACTAACCATGGGTTGGATGGGTTATTGATGTGGATTTTCAGTGTTGTTTCCAGTATTTGAAGCTACAGCCTGTGGACTGCATACAGTAGCCAATTGTCCTCTCGGTCTCAAGGAAAAAATGAATAGCTTGAGCGTGAGCCATTTTAGAAAAGTGTACACAAAGGTGAGCTAGTAGAGTACTGCATCGATCGGTCTTTCATATCACCAATTTTCCAATACTATTGTTTGCCTGCTATGCTTGACGTGATGATGTAACCAACCTTGTGGACCGCCTAATAGCTATGCCGATATCAAATCCGATAATGAGAGGAAGAGAGAGAATCCAACCAGCAACAATCATCACGGAATCGATCGATCGATGTTACGAAATAATAACAAGCTAGAACAATATCATAATTCTTTTGGGTAGCACTGTTATATGCACATCAACTCACGGTCGGAGAGAGGCGAATGATGACTGCGGTGCCTAAGGCGACATGACGATGCCGACGGCAGAGTATGCGTCATCGCTGGCAGGGCACGTGCAGGGCAAGTTCTGGGAAGCCGTTGATGGGGACTCTTGACAACAACAGCCAAGCCGAGTCAGCAGCGTCACTACGTGTTACCGACGTCCTTCGCTTTGGTTACTTTGACGATGAAACTGCCGACTCGGTCGATGACCTCGTTTCCTGTGATGATCCGGCGAGAGCCTGCATGACGTGACCACGTCCGACCCGCTGAGCTCTTTCAGTTTGTTGCTCGTTCTTTCTGTCCCAACCCTACCTATGTGACGGTGGTGCGATCCATGATGGCAATGGACGGAGGTGGTGGTTGGGGCAGTGGTGGCAGTGGCAAGACATCCAAGGGCGTCGGGGTCGTGGCCACGGTGTCGCTGTAAGCATGCCTTCTGGTGGCGTTGGTCGGGGCGCCGATGGAGTAACTGGCTAGACATAGGGAATCGGCGTGGGCGGCAATGCCGGGGCCTTCACTAGCTTCGCGGTCTCAGTGAGCTCGTTCTGCGATGGCCTTCAAGCTTGCGGTTTCGCTGCTGGGCGTGGTCCTCAGCCCGGCCAACCTAGCCAGTTGGCATTTGGAGCTTAGGCTGGGGTCAGCTTCACGACTGGGTTCGGCGACCCACAACCGATGGACAGCGTAAAACACGTCTGCCTCGATCCGGCGGAAAACAAAGGGGGCAAGGACGTGGCCGTGGACGTGGCCTTGACGCTGCCGAGTGCTGTGCCGCTGGGAGACGCTAGGTTGAAATCTCCTTTTGTGGCTTCTCCCAACTCTGCGATGATCGAAATGGTGGATAGAACTAAGATGAACTGCACAAGATGCTTGAAGAAAGGGCATACTAGTGAGGCGTGTGTGGCTATTTTGCAATATGAAATTTTCAATGCTAAGGAGGAACATGTGAGCTCATGCTATCTGGTGCTCTGACTTCCCAAACCAACTGTAAACTTCTGCGGATACACGGTGGACAGCCTGGGTTTCTAACATATCCCGATGGGTGGGTCGAAGAAGCTGATGAGGGATGCCAATGCCACTCCAGAGTATGCATTACCGGCGTGTGTCGACAATGGACATGGTCTGTGTGGAACTCCAGCGTGCAACATCGATCAAATGGAAATGGGAAGCTAAGCTCCAAGCCGATGACCTCTTCCTCGTACCTTTCCCAAATAAACTTGAACTGGAGCGGCTGATTTGCATTGGAGAGATCAAGGCTAAAATCATGAGGGGTGGTTCTCATTTTGGAGGAATGGAACCCAAGACCTAAGGTCAAATTCAAGCTCCACAAGGTAAGGATTTAGGTATATGGGGTGCCACATGAGGCCCATGACTATTTATCTATTTTCATGATTCGGTTGATCATCAGGGCTACACAGATCGTTGACATGACTAGTGTCCACAAGATGTTATTGTTTGCATGCAGGTGGCTGTTGGTGAGCAGGACATGATTCCAAGTAATGTAGATGTGGTGTTTGGTGTCACCATGTACACTATTTTCTTCACGGTAGAGAAGTACAACAAGGATGAAGGTGCTACCATAGTAGGTGAGGAAAGACCAAGGAAATCCGGAGGACGAGGATGATCATATGCTTGACGAAGATAATAAAAAGGCTAAAAACATTGAGGATGATTACATTACCACACCGACATAATTCGAGGGGACGGGTGTCATTCCCATGGATGTGGCTCGAGGTGATGGATGGGAAACTCCGAAGACATGGAGACGCTATTATTCTGCCCCATGAGAACTGAAATGTACGGTTGGGAGTATTCATACTAATAAGTTTTATGCATTAGTCGATCTCCAAACATGTGATGATGCTTTGGATCTTCCCTTGGTGAGTGGCGGCATTGTGGCAGCAGCCGTGGGGGAAACCACTACCATGCATGCAGCTCCCACGTCACCCACGGGCCGGGGAGTCACGCGAGCCATGGCACAGGAAGGTGTCGTGCTACCCGTCGTGGTTCCATGCTTGCTGCAACGCTGGAACATGTTCCGTGACTCCTGCCACGACCCTAGCGGCCGCTACAGCGCATGTCGCGACAGCGAAAGAGGATGTTATGACTGTTACAAGACCCGACGCGGCAATGGTCCAGCCTGCTGCGGCAGTGACGCTGTGAGAGACGACAACGATGCCTGCTTCTCCTACGGCTGGGTCAGCACCTACTGCGGCCTAGAGCACGAAATCGGGTCACTCTTTCTATGAGAAGGGGACATGGCGCTGACGATGCTTGAGACTGCCACAACTACTGTGCTTGCGGCGGCATGGCATACGTGGTGCCTACCACGGCAGTTCAGGAGGATGCTAAGCTTGAAACGACGGCGGATGTGGTGGCTTCACCTACGGGTTAGCTTGCTGCAGATGCATCTGCCACGGCAACCTCCTCACCCACTGTGGCCGCGTGCGCGGAGACCAAGCATGATGGGGCAATGTGCAAGCCTACCGTGGCAGCATGTACGCATGCCTCGACGTTGACGACGTCCCCCACACTGATTGCGGTCTCACGTTTCACGGCAGCCACCCCCGCGAAAAGAGGGCGTGGAGCTATGCTAGCTAAACCGCGAGCCACGAGCCACGAGCCTTGAGCATGGGCCTTCAGTGGAGTGGGCTCCTCAACACACCAGCGGTGTTTGACGGCCCTATCCCGGTGGATGTTGATTCCATGACCAAGGCCGTGTAGAGATAGTCGGCGCACAACCTTGATCCACCTACAGTTACATCTTCATCCTTCACTTCTTTTTCTTATAATCAGGTTGCCTCAAATCTAAACAAAGTAGGCATATCGTTAGGTACTAACAAAAAAAGTGGCGACTATCTCTGTAAAGTCCATACAAAATATTGAATTAGCCCGGCTGAAGCTCTCAAGCAAAAGAAAGCCAAAAAATCAATGGCTGAAGTTGATGTAGAGGAAACTGAATGGGACTTTAGTGGTACCAATACTCTTAATAATTTTTGTAGTAAAGTAACCTATGAGGTAATGGATGATGATGTTGGACACTTATGTTGTGATGATCTTCTAGTGGTTCCCCACAAGAAAAAAGTAGCCTCAAGCGTGAAAAAACCCCAGGTGGGCCGGCCACTAAAACCTTCGCAGGCTCAGTAAGAAACTGCAAAACTAAAGCCCCTACGGGGACTTTCCCTTAAAAGACATGTTCTAAATGAAAGGGGTTCTTTTGGAATAGCATAGGTCTTGGTGACTTGGCTAAATTCTGTCTCATTGTAGAAATGGTAAAAGAGCACCAACTAGATTTTCTAGCTCTCTAGGAGACTGGCAACCCTAAACCAATTAAGTGGTGGACATGAATTTATGTGGCACTGCTTGGCTCCCCGTGGGCGATCCGACGGGATTTTCCTTGAAATAAATTTGGTTGTTGTTGACATTGGCTCAATTTCTGAAGGGGACTTCTTTGTTAATTCTCATGAAAAAAAAGATGATGCCTTTTGGGTGCTTGTGGCTATGTATGGAACAGCCCAACCACAGCGTAAGGAACAGATCCAACTGAATTGGTTCACGCATGTCGTTTGGAGACCTTCTCGTTGCTGGTTGGTGGGGATTTCAACATCATCAGAAGTCTAGATAAAAAAATAATGATAATTTTGAGGCTAGATGGCCCTTCTTATTCAATGCTGTCATTGATAGTTTGGATTTGATAGAAATTGTGATATTTGGCCATAAATTCACATGGGCCAACTCAGCGGAGAACCCAACTTTTGAAAAACTAGATAGAGTCCTCATGAGTACTGAATATGAGCAAAAGTTCCCTTTGGTAACCGTATCTACATTAGAGTGGTTCCTCTCAAACTATACTCTGATACTCCTTCACACTGGAGCTGCCTCTCACATGGGTAATCAACCAATGTTCAAATTTGAACTCGGTTGTGTGGCGCACCCGGTTTTAAGGCCGGACACGTCATTTGTGATTACCGTACTGGTCCCTGGATCAGTAGCCAGTACGCACAAATACTTGATAGCATTCACATACAATACCGAATTATTAATACACGGTTATACTTTTACGGTCGAGGTTCATTACCTGGCCTATTGGCCGAATAAAACAGCAGCGGAAACTCATAACGAAGTGGATAGCCCATCGGCTTGCCGAACCAACAGGCAGCTGACTGGGGGAAAACGTCCTAACTCTCGGCGTCGCTGTCGCCTTCTTCGTAATCGAAATCTTCTTCCTCCTCTGGCCAATTCAACAAGCCAGGTGAGTACATGAATGTACTCGCAAGCAATTCCCATTGGGGGGTTATACGGCTATAATTCATGCAGGAATATTTCAAGGGATAGCTCTAACCTAAGTTGCAATTTGTGCGGAAATGTAAGTTCTTATTTTAAATACACATAAATAGATTGTAAAAGCATTTCGAAATCTATAGCACTTTAAGAAATCACCTCATCACATCTCATCACATCTCATCTCATGCGGTAGACACCGCTAAACATCTCTCGACCTATTACCGGATAGCTCCACCTACCCGATAACTAGGTTTTCCAACACCTAACCGTATTCCGGTCCCTCCCGGCAATACGGCGGACTCCTTCGGCAATTTCCTTACCACCGACACATGGCCTAAATTGCCCAAATCTGTGGACACATCATGCCCACGTCCTTAATCCCTTTGCCCACGTTGGCAAACAAAACTTAGTCTAGCCTGGGTGTGGCTGTGCCAGTTCATGTCCATAACCGAGGACGCGGCTATTCGAATAGATTTTTAACACTCTGCAGAGGTTGTACGGCTTTACCCACACGATGTAGTTCCCCCTGGGCATGCTACGCGTCGCATGTGTCCAGGGTTTGTACAACGAGACCTTTCGCCTACTTTCATACTAGAGTCGGACCCGCTAAATGAGACTTACCCCAACTCCGTTTGTGCCCAGGCAGCCTGACACCACAAACGGAGAAAAGCTCATCTTTGTGTCGAATTTCTCATCCCCACGCCTCGGCCTCACCATCTAGGACTTTTGACACGAATAGCGTCGTGAGAATTCTCTAGGGGCCCAATGCACTACCTATCACGTACTTCTTACTTCCCACGGGTCCGAACCCTAGTATTAGGCGGGTTACCGAGTCAAGTCCTTCCCATAAAGGACATGTGGACGTACGGTTGGGGAACCGGTTTAGCGGCACGGTGGCTCGGTCCTTAACTGATTCGAGTAGGACTCCAGTTCATCTTCAAACACCGAATAGCCTCCAGCTACTTCATCTCCCTTCAAACCACCTTACTTCCTACCCGAATCCAAATCATCTCCGTCTCCATTTTGGGTTTTGGCAATATCTCATTTAAAATCACCGCGGATAACATATGCTATCCGCGGGTTTTGATTTTTCCCATCCCCGGGTTTAAAACAAAATTTTAAATTTTAACTATAGCAGGGCTAAGCATTGGCTACTGCCTATAACCTTAGTATGTCGTCGGTTGGAAACCGACCGACGGATCACTAGGGTTACAAGGAATCAGATGTTCGACCCTAGTCCATATGCATCTATCGGACATAATTACTTCTACATAAAATACAGTTTATAACATAGCATGCATGTTTCGAAATCAAGATAATTATACTTCGCAAATATAGGATTCAACATGGTCAAGGCGGGAGATTGCTTGCCTGGCAGTTCCTGTTCTGGTTCCTGATGCGGGACGATCCCGGTTCGTCCTGACGCACGTGCCTCACTCCGCTAACTACGCGTCGGAAGAAAACATCGAATAAGAAGCAATCCAAACACTTCAAGAAAATCAAACAACAAGCAAGACAAAGGAAACGGTGAATACACGGTGAATTAAAGAGGGTGGTTGCCCTAGAACGGTCGAGCTAGGTTTTTAGGGTTTCGGACAGCGATCTAGCAGAGGATGCATGTGCTCGGATTTAAGTTCGAGATTCGAACCTACGGTTTCATGACTTAGGTTTCTGAGGCCAGAGGGAGATTTTGGCGACATGTATATGCGAAATTGTCACATAAAATGACGATGTCTTTAAAATGGGGAAGTCGTTCTCGTTAAGATTTAAACTAACGACTTCGGTTCAACGTGTTTAGGGTTTACTGATGTGTTAATGGCACTGTTTAAAAGGGAACTTAGCTTAGGGCCGATCATGGAAGGTATGTGTATATTATATAAGTCGCATGCTGATTTAGCTACTCCAATATTCCACCATAATTCTAATCTCTAGTATTTTTGTGCAGGCTTTTAAATCCTAAACAGGCATTCGAATCAATCGACTAGAACTACGCCTAGGATGTCAGAACAACTCGGAGTAAGGGTCGGCCACTAGGGTTGTTCCAAAGCTTCTGCATGCGAATAAGCTACATACGCGGAATTTAACCGTTTAAGGGCTCCTCTAATTCTAACTTCTACTAGTCACATGCAATACTTCTAAAAACCTTCGTCTAAACGAATTGTGGACGGTCACGGGTACCCTAAAACTACTGGATGGTAGGAATTTATTCTTGGGCTGATCGTGGGTGCATATATATATATTGCATGCGTGGTCTAACATCGAAATAATTAATCCTAGGTTTGACGTGCAAGGATTTCGGTTATTAGGGCATTAACTGGCCGGATTAGCTAGCACTTAAGGACTACTGCACTGCGATAAAGAAGTTAATCAACCGGCCGACATGTGCCTTAATTAACCTAAAACGGCAGCATGCACTAAAGCGTAACTGCTCGGAGCCTGGCTCGGACAGGACTAATGTCTACCGATTAAAGCAATGCATTAAACCTAACTACCCGGGTGATTAGCGCTACTGCTAATAGGGATTTAACCGGAAAGGAAAAAATGACAGGTTTGCTAAGCCGTGAGCTTCGGACAGAACTAATGCGCAACTTAGGTAATAACTTAACTGGCTGGATTAGCACTAATGCTAGGAAGGAACTAATCAACGTATTAAAGGAGCTAACCGATGATTAGAGCTGGGCGAGCTAGAAAAAGAAATGCCCAAACATGCAATAGTGTGGCATGCGGACCAGCAGCTGACTTAATGAGTTGAAGGGAAAAAGAGCTTAAATGGCCAAACATGCTACAGTGTGGACCATCAACGTGCTGGGAGGAAAAAGAACAAAAATGGCCACACATGCAACAGTGAACTAGCAGCTAACTTAGCTAATTGGCTGCTCGGCATGGACTAGCAGCTGGAATGAGTTGAACCGAGAGTTGACTGAGCTAGAAAGGAGAGCAATCGGACCATAGCTGCTAAGGAGCTGAACCAGTGAGTTGAATGTGCTAGAGTGAAAAGCAAGCAGACCACCGGGAGCTACAGAGCTGAAGCAAAAGAATAGAAATAGAAGAAGAGAAAGGGGAGCTGGCGGCGCACTGGAGTTGGAGGTCGGCCGGCAGCTTACCCCTTGCTCCGAGCGGACCTGAGGGCCGGCGTGCTTCGGCTTAGCTGCTGGAGAACCAAGGGGCGGCTGCTGGTTGAGAAGAAGGAGACGCAAGGCTTGGCGGCTCGAGCTATGGAGGTTGATGGCAGAGAAGGGAGCTGGTTTGGGGAAGGCGCTCGGGGGCGGTCATGGTGAGGTGTGAGCTCGGTGGAGCTCGGGAGCTGGCTCGGCGAGGGGGCGGCGCTGGTTCGATTGGAGCTATGGAAAGGCGTGGAGTGAAACAGAGGAGGGCGGCAAAAGGGGAACCTGGAGCTTGGCGGCCGGAGCTAGGAGAGAGGGCAATGGCTCGGGTTCTGTGTTGGGGAAGACAGAAGTGAGGCAGGGGCTGAGCTTGAGGAGAAGGGGAGTGGCTCGGGTTCCTTTTATAGCCCGACGGCGAGTCGAGGCACATGGCGGCTGCTCTTCCAGTCGACGACGAGACAGGTGAGGGCATGGTGAAAAAGACAAGCCGATTGGCTGCCATTGCTGGGACTCTGCTTGGGATGTGACTCGCCAGGGGTGGTGCTGTGCTCCGGCGATGCGACGGCTCAGGGAAGGTAATGGCGAGCTGAGCGAGCACAGCTACTGGAGGGTGGAGGGACGGCTCATGGCTGCAGCTGCTGTTGCTCGGACAAGCTTGGACAGCAGCTAGCTCAGCGAAGAAGAAAGGGACGCGTGCTCTAGTGACCAGGGAAAATGTGGCAGGGATGGAGACTCTACACTGAGCAGACTTCAATGGCAACGTGACCTGAGCCTGGTTTCTAATGCAGGGTGACGAGACGTGAGCAGCCAGGGGTTTTAATGGGTGATTAGAGAGATGAAGGCAGTGTGTGGTCACTTCCAAGACATGGCAGCAATTTTAGGCAGAGAACAAGCTGTGATTTCGTGTGAGCTGTCATTCGGAACGAAGGCGTTCGGTGCTGGGCTTATCGGATTTCTGTATATGACTTGCCTATATTTTTATATATCGGACTCCTGGAAATGTGGGAATTGCTGTGTGATTCATCAGGATTTTCTGTGAATTAAATATATGGGTTGCAGTACAACGCCCAATATTGCCTAAGATTTAATAATTATCTCTGTAATTATTATTGTACTGGATGCTGTTATTTTATGTCATTTTTAGGTTAAGGATACTGTCAGGGTGTTCCAAGATTTGATTTGAGATTATGGGTAAGGCAAGGAGTGGTAGTCTCCGCACTTAGGGTTTTAGGAACGAACGAATTAAATAGAGAGAGAGAGGGAATCGGGGTCGAAAACCAGGGTTTCAGAGTGCGGCAAGGAGGAGAGTGGATGGGATGTCTCCGGAGCTTCGAGACGGTGCTTGGGCACAGATGGCGGGGAGGTGCCGCAAGGGCATCACTGGGTATCGATCCGAACAGGGGGAGAGGGTGGATTCCCGGATTAGGGTTTTAGGAAGGACAGAACAAATAAGACGGAAGGGATATCGAAGGTCGGAACTAGGGTTCCGGAAGGTGGCAAGGTGGGGAATGGATGGAAGGGTCTTCGGGGTCTCGACACGATACTCGGGAATATGAGGGACCAAGGTTGCCGCGAGCGTTTCGGTGGATTTGCTTGAGAGACGAATCAGGGTTTTGGAATAATCGGTATTAAATAGAAGGCAATGGTTGGGGTTAGGGTCGGAGTTTTCGGTGCGCGGCAAGATGGGGTAGGGACTTGAGAGTCGAGATGACACCTTTGTGTCGGCTTATGACGTGTTGATGGCGAGGTACCGTCGATGCGGTGGTATATACGCTCCGATTTCGTAGAGGTACTACGAGGGCACTTTGCGGCAGATATGGTTTAGGTGGTACCGATTACTTAGAGGGGGACGGATGTCAAGAGTGTGTTTGCGGCGGGGAGAAGGGTTGTCGCGGCGGAGGAAATATTGCTGCGATACTGCCGTGGTAAGAAAGACTTGCCGCGGTGGAAAGTCGGCTGTCGCGGCGGAGGGAACGGCGGCGCGACGTTGCCGCGGCAGGAAAGGAGTTGCCGTGGCAGAGGCACGGTAGCGACGGTAGCTGCTGTGAGGTGCCGTGCAGGGGATCGGTGGCGCGGCATAAACTTGTCGCGGCAGGAAATGGCTTGCCGTGGCAGAGAAGGATAGTAATGGCGGTGGCAGAGGACTTGCCGCGGTAGAGAAAATTGGTAGCGACAGCTGTCGTGGCAAGAGTGCGGCAAGGGCAAACGGTCTCGCATGGAGACCAAGGACAGCGCAGGGTTTGTCTCCCTCGCTAGACAGGGTTTCGACAAAACAGACATCAAGGGAGCAGGAACAGAGGGAACGGTTTTGGTCGCTTTGCTTTAGGGTTTAGCAGGGACATGATTTGGAATAAAAGTTTTAATTTGGTGTGTTTTATAACAGCATACACGGCAAAAAGTTTTTGTTAGCCCTAAATTTTGGGTTTCGGAAATCAGGGCGTTACAAATCTACCCCCCTTAAAAGGAATCTCGTCCTCGAGATTCGGATAGATTAGGGGAAAGAGGTCAGAGACAGGACCGCATGGTCTTCTGCAGCGATCGGCCTTTGTCGTTCCGGCGCAAGTTCTGCCTCCGTCATCGGTGTAGAAAAGAGGAAAAATAGCAGGGGATAAGAGGGAAATCCCAGGTTTTTCAATACTTTTACTAACTAAATGGTTCAACAAATGATTTCATTAATGGGATCGGAAGATCCACTGAAAACACCAATAAAACATCAAAAAGACTAACATGACACGCAGCCATGCGTCTACGAGAACATCGAACAGGGTCGCCTGAGTGCTGAGAGGCACTAGAACAAAACCCCAATCGCAAAGATCAACCATAACACAGGACCTTTTTAAGGGTTGGGGCAATCAACCAAGATCCAACTAAAACACCGAAAAACATACATGGCAATACCAGGGTGGTGTCTATTGACACCTTACAAACATCGTGCCTAAGGGCATGGGCTAAGCCCTAATACAACAACAACAAAATAGGTTCTAAACTCATTATTACGCGGGAGCAGCTATTCCGCTCCTCGCTCGTCTAGTCTACCTGGTTTACATCCAGGTTGGAGGGCTGGGTCGGGGGTATCTCCCCGTGGGCATCTCCGTTCTCGGAGGGCATGGGTGTGTGCCAGGGTGTGGAGGGGTTCCTGTGGCGATGTGCGGCTCGAGTGGAAGCCGCGTACGCCGAGAACAACCTGAGATACTTGGTGGAAAGGGCAGGGAACGGGTTGCCGTCCACCACTACGGGTATCCCTTGCAGGGGTGGTTCTTCGGACACGGAGCACGAGCAGATGTTTGAGGCGGCCTCTCTGGCACGGGGTCTTGGCTGTGTGGGTGGTGCGGCTGGGGCAAGGGTGTTGACAAGCTGGGTGAAGACTTCGGTCATGGCGGCCAGGTACTGGGTGAGATGCACCACGGCTACATCTTGCTCCATCTCGGTGCTGGCGAAGGTTACATCTTCTCCCAGGGCGCGGCTGGGGTAGTATCGGAAGGCTCTGCAGTTCATGCTGGGAATCGTCTGGTGAAGGCGGGAGACAGCCTCCCATGCAGCCAGTTGCATGGCGAGGTCGGGGTCAGGTACTGGGTGACCAAGGAAGTGGAAGTTTGCCGTGTCTTCGACGCCATCTTGATAGATGTGTACTTCGGCCCAATACATGCTTGCATTGGTGGTTTCCTCCCGGTAGACATCATACTCTGGTCGCTGGGAGGCTCGAAGAGCTCTCTGGGCGACCGTCCACAGGATGTCTACGAATCCTGTGAGCTCGGAAGCGGTGGTCTCGTTGTAGAGGGTTCCGCGCGGCATGGCTTCTTCTTGGTGTTGCTTGAGAGGGGAAAGAGAAGAAGGTTGTGGTGCTGGTTTCAAAGGCAGCTAAGAGTGATGAGATGAGCGAAGAAGCTCGGGTATTTATAGGGCAGGGGGGGGAGAGTGGCTTGGGTCTTACACAGGGAATAGCCTTTACTGAGGATAGGACATTTATCTACCCTCATTACTGAGGGACGACCTGAATGTCTTGTCCTAGCTCGGGCTTCGCATTTTGAAAGACAGGTGGGAGGGATTTGAGGGTACGGATAGATCTTGATTTAGACAACACGAGGCCGGGTGGCCATTTTATCTAATAAGGGGACACGACACACACTTATGGTGTGTTGTACACCACGTAGCATACACAAAGTTCTTAGTACAATACATAAGATCCAACGTACGGCTAGCGCCTACTTATTCATCTTACACGACACTAGTTCATGGTAGGCCACTACAACCCTAGAATCTACGATGTGATCTGGATCTCCTCGTCCTCTGAGGCTGGCACTATCTCCTCGGGTCCTCTTCTTCATCCGAGTCCTGAACATCAACAGCTCCAACGAGTGGCGGAGGGCTCGGTAGCTCGAGGAGGGCACGATAAGTCCCGGCTCTTGAGGTGAACCGGCGTACGTACTCGCGTTATTTCGCAGCGTCTCCTCGGTGGAGGCGGCTGCTCGCTTGCCACTATAATGTCTCGGAGCTCTGGAGGTACTTCAGCTGCGGCAGTGGTCCTTCCCTGGTGACTGGTGGCCTGCTCTAGCAATGCCTTCACACGTCGCAGCTCCCTTGCGTACATCCTCCAGCTCTACTAGAGCGCCGTGCAGTAGGAAGTCCTGAGCTTGTACGTAGTGGGCTAAGTTCGTCACGGCAGAGTCATTTTCCGCCAGGGTGAGGTGTACCAGCGGACATCCTCCTGAATTGGGTACTGCGGAATGTACCTCGTGCCCTGAAGACTCCCATCTCTGTCAGCTCGTAGCGGAGGTCCGCTAGTGCCTGGTACGCCACCAGATGTACTGCTTGAACGTATGACCAGCTAATGGGTCCCACAAAGCAGTAGGTCTGGTTGTGTATATCCCTTAGTCCAATGAGGAGTACCCTGGCCCAATATTCCGTCACCGTGTCTGATATCTTCTCCTGGTAGACGTGGTACTCGGGTTTGACGGTGTATCCGCAGCGCTCTATTGCCTCCCGAAGCAGTTGTGGGTAGCCCTCGGTGGCGATGTCGTAGGTCTCTCCGAACATCTCCATCGTTCAAACTTCAAGATTTTCAATTCCAAACAAATGAGCTTTTAGCTAGTCAGAGTTTTGCTTGAAGAGAATGGGGTTTTCAGATGGGGAAAGAATACGAGAGGTTATTTTTGTTTTTCAAAAGTTTTGGAAAATACATATATCCTAGGTCTATCTAACGGCCATGCTACTTAGGTTTTTCCTACAGTCAGTATGCTCTGATACCAAGATTGTGGCGCACACCGGTTTTAAGGCCGGACACGTCATTTGTGATTACCGTACTGGTCCTGGATCAGTAGCCAGTACGCACAAATACTTGATAGCATTCACATACAATACCGAATTATTAATACACGGTTATACTTTTACGGTCGAGGTTCATTACCTGGCCTATTGGCCGAATAAAACAGCAGCGGAAACTCATAACGAAGTGGGATAGCCCATCGGCTTGCCGAACCAACAGGCAGCTGACTGGGGGAAAACGTCCTAACTCTCGGCGTCGCTGTCGCTTTCTTCGTAATCGAAGTCTTCTTCCTCCTCTGGCCAATTCACAAGCCAGGTGAGTACATTGAATGTACTCGCAAGCAATTCCCATTGGGGGGTTATACGGCTATAATTCATGCAGGAATATTTCAAGGGATAGCTCAACCTAAGTTGCAATTTGTGCGGAAATGTAGTTCTTATTTTAAATACACATAAATAGATTGTAAAAGCATTTCGAAATCTATAGCACTTTAAGAAATCACCTCATCACATCTCATCACATCTCATCTCATGCGGTAGACACCGCTAAACATCTCTCGACCTATTACCGGATAGCTCCACCTACCCGATAACTAGGTTTCCAACACCTAACCGTATTCCGGTCCCTCCCGGCAATACGGCGGACTCCTTCGGCAATTTCCTTACCACCGACACATGGCCTAAATTGTCCAATCTGTGGACACATCATGCCCACGTCCTTAATCCCTTTGCCCACGTTGGCAAACAAAACTTAGTCTAGCCTGGGTGTGGCTGTGCCAGTTCATGTCCATAACCGAGGACGCGGCTATTCGAATAGATTTTTAACACTCTGCAGAGGTTGTACGGCTTTACCCACACGATGTAGTTCCCCCTGGGCATGCTACGCGTCGCATGTGTCCAGGGTTTGTACACGAGACCTTTCGCCTACTTTCATACTAGAGTCGGACCCGCCTAAATGAGACTTACCCCAACTCCGTTTGTGCCCAGGCAGGCCTGACACCACAAACGGAGAAAAGCTCCTCTTTGTGTCGAATTTCTCATCCCCACGCCTCGGCCTCACCGCTCTAGGACTTTTGACACGAATAGCGTCGTGAGAATTCTCTAGGGGCCCAATGCACTACCTATCACGTACTTCTTACTTCCCACGGGTCCGAACCCTAGTATTAGGCGGGTTACCGAGTCAAGTCCTTCCCATAAAGGACATGTGGACGTACGGTGGGGAACCGGTTTAGCGGCACGGTGGCTCGGTCCTTAACTGATTCGAGTAGGACTCCAGTTCATCTTCAAACACCGAATAGCCTCCAGCTACTTCATCTCCCTTCAAACCACCTACTTCCTACCCGAATCCAAATCATCTCCGTCTCCATTTGGGTTTGGCAATATCTCATTTAAAATCACCGCGGATAACATATGCTATCCGCGGTTTTGATTTTTCCCATCCCCGGGTTTAAAACAAAATTTTAAATTTTAACTATAGCAGGGCTAAGCATTGGCTACTGCCTATAACCTTAGTATGTCGTCGGTTGGAAACCGACCGACGGATCACTAGGGTTACAAGGAATCAGATGTTCGACCTAGTCCATATGCATCTATCGGACATAATTACTTCTACATAAAATACAGTTTATAACATAGCATGCATGTTTCGAAATCAAGATAATTATACTTCGCAAATATAGGATTCACAACATGGTCAAGGCGGGAGATTGCTTGCCTGGCAGTTCCTGTTCTGGTTCCTGATGCGGGACGATCCCGGTTCGTCCTGACGCACGTGCCTCACTCCGCTAACTACGCGTCGAAGAAAACATCGAATAAGAAGCAATCCAAACACTTCAAGAAAATCAAACAACAAGCAAGACAAAGGAAACGGTGAATACACGGTGAATTAAAGAGGGTGGTTGCCCTAGAACGGTCGAGCTAGGTTTTTAGGGTTTCGGACAGCGATCTAGCAGAGGATGCATGTGCTCGGATTTAGTTCGAGATTCGAACCTACGGTTTCATGACTTAGGTTTCTGAGGCCAGAGGGAGATTTTGGCGACATGTATATGCGAAATTGTCACATAAAATGACGATGTCTTTTAAAATGGGGAAGTCGTTCTCGTTAAGATTTAAACTAACGACTTCGGTTCAAACGTGTTTAGGGTTTACTGATGTGTTAATGGCACTGTTTAAAAGGGAACTTAGCTTAGGGCCGATCATGGAAGGTATGTGTGTATTTATATAAGTCGCATGCTGATTTAGCTACTCCAATATTCCACCGTAATTCTAATCTCTAGTATTTTTGTGCAGGCTTTTTAAATCCTAAACAGGCATTCGAATCAATCGACTAGAACTACGCCTAGGATGTCAGAACAACTCGGAGTAAGGGTCTCGGCCACTAGGGTTGTTCCAAAGCTTCTGCATGCGAATAAGCTACATACGCGGAATTTAACCGTTAAGGGCTCCTCTAATTCTAACTTCTACTAGTCACATGCAATACTTCTAAAAACCTTCGTCTAAACGAATTGTGGACGGTCACGGGTACCCTAAAACTACTGGATGGTTAGGAATTTATTCTTGGGCTGATCGTGGGTGCATATATATATATTGCATGCGTGGTCTAACATCGAATAATTAATCCTAGGTTTGACGTGCAAGGATTTCGGTTATTAGGGCATTAACTGGCCGGATTAGCTAGCACTTAAGGACTACTGCACTGCGATAAGAAGTTAATCAACCGGCCGACATGTGCCTTAATTAACCTAAAACGGCAGCATGCACTAAAGCGTAACTGCTCGGAGCCTGGCTCGGACAGGACTAATGTCTACCGATTAAAGCAATGCATTAACCTAACTACCCGGGTGATTAGCGCTACTGCTAATAGGGATTTAACCGGAAAGGAAAAAATGACAGGTTTGCTAAGCCGTGAGCTTCGGACAGAACTAATGCGCAACTTAGGTAATAACTTAACTGGCTGGATTAGCACTAATGCTAGGAAGGAACTAATCACGTATTAAAGGAGCTAACCGATGATTAGAGCTGGGCGAGCTAGAAAAGAAAATGCCCAAACATGCAATAGTGTGGCATGCGGACCAGCAGCTGACTTAATGAGTTGAAGGGAAAAAGAGCTTAATGGCCAAACATGCTACAGTGTGGACCATCAACGTGCTGGGAGGAAAAAGAACAAAAATGGCCACACATGCAACAGTGAACTAGCAGCTAACTTAGCTAATTGGCTGCTCGGCATGGACTAGCAGCTGGAATGAGTTGAACCGAGAGTTGACTGAGCTAGAAAGGAGAGCAATCGGACCATAGCTGCTAAGGAGCTGAACCAGTGAGTTGAATGTGCTAGAGTGAAAAGCAAGCAGACCACCGGGAGCTACAGAGCTGAAGCAAAAGAATAGAAATAGAAGAAGAGAAAGGGGAGCTGGCGGCGCACTGGAGTTGGAGGTCGGCCGGCAGCTTACCCCTTGCTCCGAGCGGACCTGAGGGCCGGCGTGCTTCGGCTTAGCTGCTGGAGAACCAAGGGGCGGCTGCTGGTTGAGAAGAAGGAGACGCAAGGCTTGGCGGCTCGAGCTATGGAGGTTGATGGCAGAGAAGGGAGCTGGTTTGGGGAAGGCGCTCGGGGGCGGTCAGGTGAGGTGTGAGCTCCGGTGGAGCTCGGGAGCTGGCTCGGCGAGGGGCGGCGCTGGTTCGATTGGAGCTATGGAAAGGCGTGGAGTGAAACAGAGGAGGGCGGCAAAAGGGGAACCTGGAGCTTGGCGGCCGGAGCTAGGAGAGAGGGCAATGGCTCGGGTTCTGTGTTGGGGAAGACAGAAGTGAGGCAGGGGCTGAGCTTGAGGAGAAGGGAGTGGCTCGGGTTCCTTTTATAGCCCGACGGCGAGTCGAGGCACATGGCGGCTGCTCCTTCCAGTCGACGACGAGACAGGTGAGGGCATGGTGAAAAAGACAAGCCGATTGGCTGCCATTGCTGGGACTCTGCTTGGGATGTGACTCGCCAGGGGTGGTGCTGTGCTCCGGCGATGCGACGGCTCAGGGAAGGTTAATGGCGAGCTGAGCGAGCACAGCTACTGGAGGGTGGAGGGACGGCTCATGGCTGCAGCTGCTGTTGCTCGGACAAGCTTGGACAGCAGCTAGCTCAGCGAAGAAGAAAGGGACGCGTGCTCTAGTGACCAGGGAAAATGTGGCAGGGATGGAGACTCTACACTGAGCAGACTTCAATGGCAACGTGACCTGAGCCTGGTTTCTAATGCAGGTGACGAGACGTGAGCAGCCAGGGGTTTTAATGGTGATTAGAGAGATGAAGGCAGTGTGTGGTCACTTCCCAAGACATGGCAGCAATTTAGGCAGAGAACAAGCTGTGATTTCGTGTGAGCTGTCATTCGGAACGAAGGCGTTCGGTGCTGGCTTATCGGATTTCTGTATATGACTTGCCTATATTTTTATATATTCGGACTCCTGGAAATGTGGGAATTGCTGTGTGATTTCATCAGGATTTTCTGTGAATTAAATATATGGGTTGCAGTACAACGCCCAATATTGCCCTAAGATTTAATAATTATCTCTGTAATTATTATTGTACTGGATGCTGTTATTTTATGTCATTTTTAGGTTAAGGATACTGTCAGGGTGTTCCAAGATTTGATTTGAGATTTATGGGTAAGGCAAGGAGTGGTAGTCTCCGCACTTAGGGTTTTAGGAACGAACGAATTAAATAGAGAGAGAGAGGGAATCGGGGTCGAAACCAGGGTTTCGGAGTGCGGCAAGGAGGAGAGTGGATGGGATGTCTCCGGAGCTTCGAGACGGTGCTTGGGCACAGATGGCGGGGAGGTGCCGCAAGGGCATCACTGGGTATCGCCCGAACAGGGGGAGAGGGTGGATTCCCGGATTAGGGTTTTAGGAAGGACAGAACAAATAAGACGGAAGGGATATCGAAGGTCGGAACTAGGGTTCCGGAAGGTGGCAAGGTGGGGAATGGATGGAAGGGTCTTCGGGTCTCGACACGATACTCGGGAATATGAGGGACCAAGGTGCCGCGAGCGTTTCGGTGGATTTTGCTTGAGAGACGAATCAGGGTTTTGGAATAATCGGTATTTAAATAGAAGGCAATGGTTGGGGTTAGGGTCGGAGTTTTCGGTGCGCGGCAAGATGGGGTAGGGACTTGAGAGTCGAGATGACACCTTTGTGTCGGCTTATGACGTGTTGATGGCGAGGTACCGTCGATGCGGTGGTATATACGCTCCGATTTCGTAGAGGTACTACGAGGGCACTTTGCGGCAGATATGGGGTTTAGGTGGTACCGATTACTTAGAGGGGACGGATGTCAAGAGTGTGTTTGCGGCGGGGAGAAGGGTTGTCGCGGCGGAGGAAATATTGCTGCGGTACTGCCGTGGTAAGAAAGACTTGCCGCGGTGGAAAGTCGGCTGTCGCGGCGGAGGGAACGGCGGCGCGACGTTGCGCGGCAGGAAGGAGTTGCCGTGGCAGAGGCACGGTAGCGACGGTAGCTGCTGTGAGGTGCCGTGGCAGGGGATCGGTGGCGCGGCATAAACTTGTCGCGGCAGGAAATGGCTTGCCGTGGCAGAGAAGGATAGTAATGGCGGTGGCAGAGGACTTGCCGCGGTAGAGAAAATTGGTAGCGACAGCTGTCGTGGCAAGAGTGCGGCAAGGGCAAACGGTCTCGCATGGAGACCAGGACAGCGCAGGGTTTGTCTCCCTCGCTAGACAGGGTTTCGACAAAACAGACATCAAGGAGCAGGAACAGAGGGAACGGTTTTTGGTCGCTTTGCTTTAGGGTTTAGCAGGGACATGATTTGGAATAAAAGTTTTAATTTGGTGTGTTTTATAACAGCATTACCGGCAAAAAGTTTTTGTTAGCCCTAAATTTTGGGTTTCGGAAATCAGGGCGTTACAGGTTGGTTACACTACGAGGGTTTTTTTGAGATGGTCACTGAATATTGGCAGGCGACAGAATGTGGGGACAAACCCTAGAACGTTGGCAAGCTAAAATTCGGTGCCTATGCCAATACCTAAGAGGCTAGGTGAAAATACTAGTGGGATGTACAAGAATGAAAAAAAGGAGCTCTTACAAGTAATAGATGAGCTTGATAAGAAATCAGAGGAGGTTGGATTGTTCGACGAGGACATAGACCTCAAACAAGACGCTCACAATCGACTCGCCCATTTACTTCGTGATGAGGAAGAAACTAAATGGTATCAATGGGCAAAAGTAAATCACCTTATTGAGGGTGATAATAATACAAGTATTTCCACCTGCTAGGAAATGAAAACATCGAAAACGAGTTATCTATGAACTTGAGCAGGAAGAGAGGCTCATCCATGGCACCATAAAAAAGTATATCACCATGTACTATAAAAATCTCTTTGGCGTACTAAATGGGAATCATTTTTCAATGATTGAATCTTGGCGTGATGAGGAGAATGCTATCCTCACGGAGCAATTCATGAACAAGAGGTGAGGGCGGCAATTTTTCAATGGAACATAATAAGCCCCTGGTTCAGATGGGTTCCTCGCTAAAATTTATCAGGTGTTTTAGGAAATCATCAAATCTGACCTTATGGCAATGTTCCATGACTTGCAAGCCAGCACACTCCATCTTTTCAGTTTAAATTTTGGAACTATCATGCTCCTTTCTGAATGGAAAGATGCAAGTTGCATCCAACAATACAATCGATCTGCCTTTTAAATGTGAGTTTCAAAATCTTCACAAAGGTCGATACAAATAGAATCACTAAAGTTGCTGAAATAGTAGTGCGTCCCTCCCAAACAGCTTTCATGCCTAGGAGGGAACATCATGGATGGCGTGATTATTCTTCACGAAACTATCCATGAAATGCACATAAGAAAATTGGACAAAGTCATATTTAAAGTTGACTTTGAAAAGGCTCGTGACAGAGTCAACTGGCCATTTTTTAAAACAAATTCTTAGGATGAAGGGGTTCTCCCCATGATGGTGTTCATGGGTGAAGGACTTTGTTAAGAGAGGATGTTGGACTATACTTCCAAACCTTCAAAGGCCTTTATCCTCCAGTATGCTGATGACACGATCCTTTGTATGGATAATGATTTGGATCATGCAGAAAACATTAAATTGCTACTTTCAGCCTTTGAGCAGTTAGTAGGCCTAAAAATCAACTTTCATAAGAGTGAGCCTTTTTGTTTTGGCACAGCCAAGGAATATGAGGACCAGCATATGAGCCTATTTGGCTGCGAGCTGGACACATTCCCTTTCCGTTACCTTGGCATACCAATTCTTTATAGGAAGCTCAAAAATAGTAAATGGAAGGGGGTTGAGGAACGCTTTGAAACCGTTTGAGCAGCTAGAATGGCAAACACCTTACCACTGGGGGATGCCTAGTCCTCATCAACTCGGTCCTAAGCAATCTTCCCATGTTTATGCTTTCTTTCTTTGAGATACCACGTGGTGTACTCAAATGGTTGGACTATTTTTGATCTGGGTTTACTGGCAAAGTGACAACACAAGAGGAAGTATAAACTGGCACGGTGGAATATCTTATGCCAACCCAAAGACCAAGGTGGTCTTGGTATACAGGATCTCGATATAAAGAACATTTGCCTGTCATGTAAATGGTTGTTTAAACTGCTTAACAAGGAGGGGACTTGGCAGAGCCTACTCTAGAGAAAATACTTGGGTAGTACACCATTAACACATGTCTCTGATAAGGTAGGTGACTCCCAACTTTGGACAGGCTTGGTGAAGGTCAAACGCCATTTCCTTCCACGTGGGACCTTCCTATTACACGATGGTTCACAAATAAGATTTTTAGATGACACTTGGCTTGGCAATACCCCTTATGTGAGCAATATCCAAGGCTATATAATATAGTCCAAACGCGGCATGACACCATGGCTGAGGTGCTAAGGCTAACTCCACCTAACATGTCTTTTAGACGAGCCATCATAGGACCAAATTTGTTGGCCCTACATGAGCTATTTACACGGGTGAAGGCTGTTCAGTCAACTACCCAGGATATTTTTAAATGGAATCTCCATCAAAGTGGACAATTCTCTGTTTGGTCTTTATATAGAAGCTTGGTCCATCAAAATGTTCAAGTCACAAATAGTTTGATTTGGCGACTAAAGGTTCCACTAAAGATAAAGATCTTCCGTTGGTATCTAAGACGGGGAGTTACATTGACTAAAGATAATCTAAGCAAACACAATTGGAACGGCAACAAACAATGTCACTTCTGCAATAATGAAGAGACAATTCAACACCTCTTCTTTGATTGTCAATTTGAGCGTTTCGCATGACGGGTTGTACATACGGCTTCTAATTTGACTCTTCCTACTAGTATTGCCAATATGTTTGGGAACTGGTTAGACGGGAAAGGGCTGGGATTGCGATCTCACCTAATGGTAGGAGCGGCTGCTTTATGTTGGTATATCTGGTTGTTAGAAATGATGTGATTTTTGATAAACACAAGATTTCTAATCCGTTACAGGTTATCTCTATGTGTACTAATTGGTTGCGGTCTTGGTCGGTACTCTAGTGACAGAACGCTCGGGACACTATAATGGCAATGTGTAAAACCTTGGAGGCGGTTATCAGGGAGGTCTTCGTTATCCATAAATGGCGATTTAGCAACAGATTGTGTAATTCTTAAGATAGTTATTTCTTGAGAACTATGGGGATGTTGTCTTCTTTTTATGCATCCTGATTGCAAAAAGCGTCGATGATGCTAGCTTGTAATAAATATTAATTGTGTGCATCTCTGAATATTGAGCCGGAGAGTTTACCTTCCATCATTTAAATAGAAGACAGCTAGCTTGAGCGTCACATCTCTTGCACATCCCAAAACGACAAGGACAGCTAGCTGTTCCTTTCGTTCTTTGCTATATGTAGAAATATAGAATACACTCCTCGCAGGAAAAGAAAAAAGAAATGAAATTTAGAATACACTGATGATGACTAGTACATATGTTAAGCATCTGTATAATGGAACAGTCTGGGAGAAGGTAGGCTAGCTTGAGAAATGCTGGTTCTCTTCATCCTGTACGAGTGTACCATGCACGCACAGAGCACAGAGAGATGATGGGGACGCAGCACTCGCTAGTTGGAGAAGCAGAGGCCCCAGCAGAGAAAAAGTAGTGGCATGATGAGCCTAACATGGCGGAATCCGTCCCATGTTATGACACGGGCTTCCTGAAATTGTGGTCCTGGAGTATCTAGCTATAGCTAGCTGTGTGTATATGCAGTACGTGCTTGGTCAGGGATAACTGGACAGGGATAAATAGGGCATCTGGAGGAGCAAAGAATGCCACTCGTGAATCGTGATATCGAGTGATTCCTTTACTGCGGGAATATCAGGAGTTGTAAATTATAATTGCCGCTATCATATGACAACTTATGACACAAGGATATTCTCTAAATGGAGCCTACAAACAAGTGGCAACTAGAGAAAGCAGATATCTTTGTTTTGCTTCTAGCAAAGTAATGAACACTTACTACTACAGAAAGACTTAAATCAGATATATCATCTAAGATGGTTTTATAAAACCATCACGGATGAGACTTATCTGAGACGATTTTTATTAATAATCATCTGGGATACGTTGGCTACTGCAGATAGTTGTGACTAAAACCATTTGTGACTTCAATTCCAGACAGTTTGAAATCCAGCCGTCTGCCTTTCTTCGAATGCCGGCCTAGCCCAACAAGTTCGGCCACGCCACTTCCTAACCCCAAGACCAAACCCCACCCCGCGTGCACCGCTCTCTCTCCTTTCTTCTCCACCTCCCAGACTTTCTATTAGATCCAACCTCATCCACACCGGTTGCTTCTCTCCTTTGCCTCCACCATGCACTCCTTCACTCTGCCGTGCTCACCTTCGAATCCCTTGACAGCACACGCTCTAGTGACCTCGCTTAGTCGGATCTAGCCTCCGGGGCCACCGTTGCCACCAGATCTGGCCAGGGTGGACGCTGAAGGAAGGCATCGATGGCCATGTGCATAGAGTGGAGGGGAGGTGTAGGGGTGGCAGCAGCTACTAGATCTCGGAAGCTTGAGCCACGTCCTCTTCCCGCCGGATCCCAAGCCGCCACGCCGTATCCATGTCGGAGCCTGTGCCCCCACTACTTCTCCTCACCGTCAAGCCCTCTCCTCGTCGGATCTTGTGCCGCCACACCGCCATGTCATTGGATCCCGTCCTAGCGCAGCCGCACCATCTCTCTACGTGAAGCTCTTGTGGGATTAGGATGCCCCTACCGAGGACATCTGCCCCGGTGAGCTCAACCAGCCCGTCAACATCCCACATGTAGCTTCCTCCTTTTCTCTCCTTTTCCTTCCTCTTATCCATGCAATCCCCTGATTTTCCTCATCTGAATATCTAATTTGGTGTCCACATATGTGTGTGCTCAGCTCGAGGGCAGGAGGTGCAGCGAGTGCAGTCAGGTCTTGCTGGAGAGCTACGAGCTTTGGACCACTGGGATCTTCGGATGCTCCGATGAGGCCCTTGCCACTACTGGACTATTTGTATGTGCACACCTTGCTTCTCCCATGCAAAGTTTTTTAGTGAATGAATGCAACTTTTGGAATGCATTTTTTCTTTGATAGGATGTTTTTAGTGATGTTCTAAATGTTCAGTGATCAATGTTTTTGTTTGTGAGTTTGTATAATCTAAATGCAAGTGAATCCAATTCCTTTTGTATCAGGAAAAGCAATCTGTAATCCTAGATAGATTCAAAAACCGTCTAGGCTAAGGCCTACGATTTTTTACTGTGTAGAGCTACGTTTTCTATAGTAGCGACTGCTCGTTTCTACTAGATGTGTGTGCTTTTGCTCGTGTCATGCATGCATGCGAACAAAAAGCACGAAAACTATACTCACGGTTCACACCGTGCGCGGTACGGCGCCGCGCTTCTGCCTGTGCATGCAGCAGGGCGGCATAGCTCCAAACGAGCAGCAGCTAATAGCTCCAAGCAAGTGTGGGCTAGGCGGTTATCGCGCCGTGCCTCTCCAGGTAGGTCACAGCACACACACCATCACTCCTTCCTAGCTTCCAGTGTACCGACGTGTACGTACGCATGTACGCATGCAGTGCACGAGAGAGCTTAATTCTCGGAGAGTTTTGGACGTACGTAGTACGTTACACAAGCCGGCCGGTGGATCCAATTCCCTGATCTTGTTTATGCATGCATGCATGCATGCATATGCTTGATAATGTGCATGCATGCATATGCTTGATAATGTGCACCCGCACACCGCGATCTCCGTTTCCTGACTGCTTGTGGCTTGTCGACTTGCATGCGCATGTTCGTCTTTTGGAGTTGCCTGCCAAGTTGCGTCCATCTCAAGCTATAAAATTCAGCTAGCTAGCGCCATACATGCCACGCGTGCAGCCACAGTACTTACGTGCCGTAGATATATGTACTACTATAAAATTAGTCCCTTTAATCAAAAAATTTCACTAAAAAACATCTATAATAAAACTAATTACAAATGAATTTTATGAAAATACACGTCATAGGTGTTATTTTTAAAAAACCATATGTGATGAGCCGGTCATCACAATGGGTTTTTAAAAAACCGTCTGTATCACAGATCATATTTTTCAAAACCGTTTGTAATGAACCGGTTCATCACATACATTTTTCCAAAAAATTGTCTATGATTTTTTGGTCCACTGGGTTGAGGCCCAACTCAGGTGACCCAATACCCGGCTACCTCCCTCACATAAAAGCAACCACTTAACCTAACCCTACCTAGCGGGCCGCCTTTTTCTCCCTCTCTTACCCAATTGGCCGCCTTTCTGTCCCTCTCTTACCCAGCCATCTCACCCTCTACGGATCTTGCCACAACCCATAGATCTATCTCTCTGTTGCTCTCTCCCACCATGGCGGAGGCTGCCCCCAACACCGGCACCGATGGTAACCACCTAGAGGATGCTGTCACGGATGCCACTGCCGCCGCCGTTGTCACCTCTCCAGAGTTCAGCATCTGGCCGCCGTCACAGCCATTGGAGTGCAACCCCGTAGTACAGTGCATCCTCTCCTAGCGCTGTTGGGCGCTCCCGGAGCCTGACACCGAGCGCGCCGCAGCAGCGGTTGAGGTCGAGGCCTTCGCCGCTGCCTCTGAGTCCGCCACGCGCCTTGAGGTTAGCTCCACCACATACTCTCGGATCTACCGCTGTGCATTACCATGAAATCCATCGGAGGGGAGAAGGTAACGTCCGGGTGCGATCAATGTAGAGTTGCGCCTGTGGCCTGCACAGAGTTCCAACGGCTTGGCAAGGACGAGGAGTGAGCGGAAGCACCTGCTGCTGATCGAGGAAGGTCGCATGGCTTTGTGTTCATCATCTACAACGGCTCCACTAAATCTCTTGCACACGACTGCTAGATTGTGGTTTGGTTCGTGGTTTGATTATCTACAAGTTCTTATAGTTTGATTCGTGGTGCTTCTGTGATTGTATGTATATGTTTATCATCCACATATTCTTGTAGTTGTAAGTATGTATGATTGGTTCAATTGTAAAAGTTGTAAATCAATTGTTAGATTATAATTCAGTTGTTTGATTGCTTTTTTGTCTTGTTTCTGTGATGTTCAATTGTTTCTCTTATGTTTTTGATTCCCGGGTTCTACCTGCGTCGAGCAACACTTGAATAGAGGCTGTAATTTTTTTCTGCAATTGGAAAACCAAATCAAAGATGGTTCTCAAAACCAATGGTCTGTGATCTTTGTCCATTATAGACTGTTTAAAAAACCGTCTATGATGAGACAGGGACATCACAAACCTATACTCATAGGCGGTTCAAAGCACATGTATAAAGATGTAACGTCAGTTGACTCTTTGTCATGCCATGTAGAATAATTGATAATATAGAGGAGAGAGGAGTAGGAGAGAATAATACTAACTCTTTGTGAAGAGTCGGACTCTATAAAAAAGGAATCTCTTGAGTTGACCTTATTTCCTTTCTACGCTAATATATTTAATGTTAACTATTCGTGTAGAGTCAATTTAAGAGACGATCCAATGTATGAGTTATTTCTAATGTCGACTCTAAATAACATGGAGGGTTCGAAGAGTAGGCAGCGACTGACTTTACCTTTTGTAATATCCTCAAATTTTACGGGTTTTAAAAAAAAATTTAAAGGAAAAGGATGTTACACAATGTAATCTAACCCTATATATTTTATTTGGTTTTTGTTCTAAATTAATTCAAGGTCTTGAGTTAATTTGAGAGATATAAAGAAGTTACAATTTTTCATTCAGTTATTCTTTCAATAATTCTCTCTAAAAATATTTTCGTTGCATTCCTTGCATTCAATTTGTTATACTGGAATTTTTCCATAATTTTTAAACCTTATTTGAAGTGGTTTTGGATTTACTTCTTGTTCCCTATTTTTATTTATGGGAAAAAGATTTCAGCAAAAGATAATGGGCCACAAGACAATCCCGTAGCCTCCCTTCCTTCCTAGGCCGCAGCCATGGAGATTGCTATCCCAGCGACCTGGACTTCTTCTTCTTCTGATTCTCCATCTGAACCAGAGTCATCTGAAACCCAGGCTTGCCCTACATAGGCTCTTGCAGTAGCCTTGTTCTTGGAATGAGAAGGGTGCTTGCCGAAAGTCTTCTTCTTGTTATAGAAATCCTTCTTCTTCCCTTTTGTCCTTCTTTTTGCTGGGGCAATCAGCTGCAAAGTGGCCTTCCTTGCCACATTCAAAACACTTGTTGTCCTTGGAGGGCTTCTTGCCTCTGAATCTATCTGTTGATCCAAACTGCTTCTTCTTCCTATAGAATTTCCTGAAGTTTCTGGTAAGAAGGAGCAGCTCATTCTCTTCTCCACTTGACATGTCATCAGATAGATCATCACTGCTATCACTGTCTGGCAGTGGGGCTTGAGCAGTGGTCTTCAGAGCAATATTCTTCTTGGGTCCTGAGGAGGAGCTGTGCTTGCCCTCTTGCTTGAGCTCCATCTCATGAGTGAGGATTCTTCCAGCACTTCTGTAGGCTTCATCCTACTGAAACCCTCTTTCTCCTTGAGCATCAAGACTAGGGTTCTGTAAGGCTTGGGCAGCACAGATAAGAATTCTTGATAACATCTTCATCCTCGACTCGGTTGGAACCCAATGCCTTTAGTTGATTGGTGATGAGAGTCAATCTTGAGTACAGAGAATTTATGTCTTCTCCATGTTCATGCTCAAATCTCTCCAGAGTTGATTCCAGCAGTCCTCTCTTGGACTTCTTCAAGGTGTCACTGCCCTCATATATCTGCTGCAGGGTATCCCAGATCTCCTTAGCAGACTCCAGTGTGCTGACTCTGTTAAAGTCATGCTCTTGCAGGCCCATGAAGATGGCAGTGGCAGCTCTGGCATTATTCTGGATATTCCTCTTGTCGTTGATGGTGAGAGCATCAGCCTTCTCCACTTTATAACCTGCATCAACAATATCCCATACGTCTGGATCGATAGCGGTAAGATGCATCTGCATCTTCCTCTTCCAGAAAGCATAGTTAGATCCAGTAAAGACAGGTATTTTACCCTCGTAGCCCGACATCCTTTACTCTGGCGGTTAAGCCAATTCAAAGAGCAACCTGCTCTGATACCAATTGAAAGGACCGAGATGCCGACTAGAGGGGGGTGAATAGTTGGCTTATAAAATTTCCTCTTTTAAACTTTGTTTGAGTTGTCAGATTAACTTCACAGTTAATAGTGGACAGCTGTGACACAGGTGAGTGACACAGGTAGAAACTATGTGTAAATTAACACACAGCTGTCACACAGGTGAATGACACAGGTGAAGAGTTAACCTAACACAGGTGTTCTACTTAGACTGACTGTGACACAGGTGCTGATACAGATGAATACAAGTGAATGATGCAGCTGTGCAACAGATGATCACACACAGGTATAAAGGTAATCTAGCACAGGTAAGAAGGTAAACTTAGCAGATCAAGTCTAAGAGACACAAGCAAGCAAGTATAAGCAGATATGCATGCAATACAAGAAAGTAAAGGAGACTCAGGGTTTTTCACCGAAGTTCCCAACTCTTTGCAGAGAAGGTACGTCTCCGTTGGAGAGACCACTCCTAAGAGCTGGCCAGCACTAAATCGTGCTTCTTCTCCGAGTACCTGATCCTTCAGGACTCTTTCTTTTGCTTGTGGAGATCCTTTTGCCTTGCAGCAGGTAGACCTCAGAACACCTTCACAAACTACTGGTTCAGCCCACACAAGCTTGGGTGATACCAGCAAACTCCTACACCCGTCTAGGAGCAGACAAACTCCAAGAGTAACAGATGATGCAGCAGCAATCTCTTGGAGGAACCTTTGCTCGTGCTCTAGCTCACAAACCCACTCGAACTAACCCTTAGGCTCTCGGCTCTTGTGGAGTGGTTGGAGGCTTTGCAACGGTCGTATGTGAATCACTGATTTGAGCAAGGTTGAGGACAGAGTCCTCCCCTGGTCCCCTATATATAGGGTCCACAGGCACCTGACCGTTACCTGTTGCCACGTAGGATTAAGTGAGCCACCGGTGTCAACCACCGGTGACACAGCTACACCCACGCCCAACTGTACCCGGCTCAGCAGACCGACACCTGTGTCACCGGCAGCGCACACAGGTGAACCCTTAGCTGATAGCCGCACTACTCAGCCCGGTCCTGGCACATGACATGCCCTCAGCATACTTCAACTCTAATACCTATAAGGAGAGAACCTCCGACAGACTTCTGACTCATCAGACCGCCTATCGCAGTGCAGGTACCTTAGCATTTACAAGCTCTCCCCTGGTACAGAGATGTACCTGAGTTATAGAGCGGAAGGCCACCTGTGACACAGCTGTGTCACACAGGTGCCTAAAGCTCTAGGGTTTTCACACAGCTACATACTTTTGTGCAAAGCTATTGACACAGGGCAATTGGCCTCAAAGCACCAATCCCCTTGACCAACACTCTGAGCAATGAGCAAGGTTCTCTTAGACACTGCTACTGTTTCATCCCTCTTGATAGTACGGGTGGTTCCTATGGACTCAAAGAAAACTAGCAAATCTAGGCTTTACCTGCCACCAACTGAAGTCACGGCCCTTGACGCATCAAGCACCATCACCTCGCTTGCAGCTCCCTGCACAGCACCGGCTTCTTCTCAGCTGTGGCACAGCTGCCTAGCACAGCCATCTCTTTGTCCTTGAAACCACCTTGTACCTTTTTGGTGGCCATCCTTCTCTGGATAACCTTTCTTCATGGAACCTGTAAGCTCTGCTTACACTCAATGTAACATTAGATTCCAGTTGAGGTTGCCATTAACCATCAAAACCAAATTAGGCCTGATGATCTTTCACCATCCATGGCCGTGCACCGAGGCCAGTCTGGAAAACAAGGGTTATTAACACGCAAGGT
>JAGXJF010000904.1:0-11035 GCA_019208055.1 Stipa capillata
TAATCATTAGCTAGTTAGTGCAAGTTAACCTTTAATCAGCACAACTAGGAAATCAGCTTTTCCTCTTGCTGCATTTAGTCAGCATCCCCCGAATGTACAGATCATGTATAGCTCGCGATTAACGTTCATTTCTTAGATCATGTGTAGTGAAATGATGAATCTAAAGTAGACGATAAGTATGCAAGTGCTGAACTTTTACATTGACGACCCCCATGAATAACTTCTAGCCAGCAAGTCCTTCAATTGATGGGCATGCACAACTTCTTTCTTCTTGCCGAAGACTTCGGATCTTCCAACGATGAAATGTGCTGAAATCGGAGGCTCAGAATGAGCTACCGAGGAATGTAAGACAACATGAGGATTTATTAACAAGGATTGACAAACATCGTCTATATCCTCTAAAGTCTTGTGGATGCTCCTCTCTATATATTATTGTAATACACTGGCCATTGATATTTCTGGGTAATGATGGTCTAACCACGTCCCCTGCCGACCAAAGTTGTTTTGCTCGCTCCTGTTCTACCAAAACTTTGGTGGACTAACTTCAAAGGTTTTAAAGAGCCGTATGAGCTGCCCACCTCAAAAGGTGGGAACATGAGACCATTGAATATACTTTGGCTGGGGACACACCCCTTGTAAGGCAGGATGTCGAATCACTACTTCGTCACTGTTTCTTCAAAAAAAAATCAAAGCACACGAAAAGATAAACTGGAGAACCACTGACCAGAACAAACTCGACACCAGTTACCACTCCAAGTCAGGCCAAAGCGCCGGACGACAATTTGTAAAATAAAAAACAATCACTACTTCGGACCAAAACATCACTAACTTCCCGGTGTCAGTCATGACGACCACACCAGGACAGTGATAAAACGAGGAGACTTTTATTACGTACGACGCTGAAGCACATAACCTAACATAAAAAGGATCTAATCTACATGGCAAACGTTGATTCGGGGTTCCTCCGACTACCGACACTAGATGGGTCACCGGTAGAAATGCTGGTGGAAAAATGGGAAACGGTGGTCTCACCAGCGGCTAGGTTTTAATCAATCTCATCGGCCTTCGGTGCTTCCCCCGATTGAATTTCTGTTTTTGCCTGACTCACTCAAGTGAAGTGATTCGCCACACCATTTCTCCATAAGTGGGTCTCCAAACCCTTCCTTGCAAGCGGCCCGGCCCAAATTGTATCCTGCCACAGGACTGCCAGGTATTAGCATTGAGATCTGATTCAGAAATATTTGCATGTCCTCTTTTTCCCCAATTGGGATGAGATCCGATTCTTATTTAATCGTCTTACTTGTAGATGGGGTCTTCAAAGCAAGAGATGGGTCGTACTCCGTTTACAAACCTAACGAATACAAGCATTTCAATTGATTCTAAGGAACGAAAGAGGCAAATGGAGAGAGATCCGATAGCACAACTATCTAACCAGCAAAAGGATGATTTGCTGAAAAGGTGGCGTGAAGCACATCAACAAAAGCAATCTAGAGCCTTGCATGACAATGTCCTTCACACTCCATCATCGATGACAACCAACGATTCAATTATACAATATTTATACAAAAAGATCTAGCCCTTTGATTACTAACTACTAGGACTAAATATTTAACATACGTTAGGAGCATGTGCATAGTGGCTATCAAGTGCACAAACAGGTTACTACACATGGTAATATCACATGAATAAAATACCTTCAAAAATAATGGTAGAGCATCAAATTACATCAAAATTACTCAAATCTGCCGAAATTTGAATAGACCCAATCTAGTTAAAAAACTATCCACTGGATTAAAAATCTAATACTACCCTTGGGTTCCTACTGACATTAGGGATCTACTGGTACCAGGTTTGAGGTCGAGAGGTTGCCGGAGCACAGCAGCACAAGGATTGCCGATGATCGTCGGAGATGGGAAAAGGGACAAATCGATGATCCATCGATCCATGGGGCAACAAATAGTTGTAGAAGCTTCCTGGTGACTTGGTGAAGATGATGACATGCGTGGACTTGGCATGCGCATGCTGGATAGTGCCGGGCAGGCGATGCTGATGCCGACATCGGAACCCCGAAGGTAGAGGGCGCCGACTGGGCGGTAGCCGGTGTACAAGCGCGGACAGCAACCTACGTCACGGGGCTAGCGGTTTCAGCCTGCGCTCGCTTGGAAGTCAACTCCTCCTGCGCCGACTCCACCGACGCCCGCGAGGCTCCGGAGCCGGAAGCGTCGTCCGCCCGCCTCTGCTTCAGAGCCGGAGAGGTCGAGGGCTCGACCTCCTGGACCTCGTCGCCCGAGTCTGCTGGGTCTTGGCCTTTCTCCGAGTCCCCGCCCTCGGGGGCATCTTCGTCGACCTCCACGTCGTCCAGGACTCCCGGAGCCGGATTTTGTTCGGGGAGGGGCGGCATGGAGTTCAGGCCCAGTAAGGTCTACGACAAAAAGAACTCGGATTCAGAAGAGAACCCAAGACAAAAATATGAAGGAATGAACTCGGAAGGCAAAAGACTTACGGTGGGCGAAACCCTATACTAGTTGTTTAGATTGCATGCTATGGTATAGTTTTATCTACTTTTATTTTTAATTTCTATCTAAAGTAAAATAGTAGCTCTCCTTGATTTTAGTTGATTGTTTTACTTTCTTATGCCATGCCTTGAACTGATTAATAGTATGCATCGGATGTTGCTTGAGTGTACCTATATATAGCATGCTAGGATATGGCTCTTATTTCCTGTATACCGATACTGGACAGACGTACAGAGGAGCTATCACGTACATCTTCATCACTGTTTCCATGTGGTTTATGGTGGGCACATGGCTCTTTGCACCGTTCCTATTCAATCCTTCTGGATTCGAGTGGCAGAAGATTGTGGACGACTGGACTGATTGGAATAAGTGGATCAGTAACCGTGGAGGTATTGGTGTAGCACCAGAGAAAAGCTGGGAATCATGGTGGGACAAAGAGCAAGGGCCTCTTCGGCACTCCGGGAAGCGTGGCACTGTTGTTGAAATACTGCTTGCACTGCGCTTCTTTATATACCAGTATGGGCTTGTGTATCATTTGAATATAACCAAGCAGTATAACCAAAGCGTGCTGGTAATATTCCTTTCTTATTTAGTATTCAGATGTTTGAATGCAGTTTTTCTAATTAAATGCCATTTCCAGGTTTATGGCTTCTCATGGGTTGTGATTTTAGTTATGTTGCTTGTTATGAAGGTAATAATCAGTTCCTATGTTTCTTCAGTTAACTTTGGTATGCATCTGTCCCAGAGAGTATTCGCAGGTCCGGTGCTTTGTCAATTCTTATGTTGTCAAGATTCCCTTCTGATGTAGCCACTTTAGTTGTTTGTAAAAATTAGATTAGATTTCTTAACTCCAAAATTGCTCGAGCCATACTTTTGCAGTTGGTACTGCTATTTATTTTTTAAATGAGAGTATTATGGTTTAACTGATTGATCTCTTTGTCGAGCTGGAACACTCAGTTGTCATGATTTCTTTGCAGACCGTGTCAGTCGGCAGGAGGAGGTTCAGCGCGGAGTTCCAGCTTGTCTTCCGGTTGATCAAGGGGCTCATATTTATAAAATTCATCTCCATCATTGTGATCTTAACAGCGATTGCTCACATGACAGTTCTTGACATGTTCGTTTGTATCCTTGCTTTCATGCCGACTGGATGGGGTTTGCTTCTGGTTCGTGACCTCGGAGATGTTTTGTTTTCCATTCACATGCCCTTTTATCTCAGGTCTGACATATTTTAACCTCGGTTCACCTTTGTCAGATTGCCCAAGCGATCAAACCTGCTGTTGAGATGGTTGGGCTCTGGGGATCGGTCAAGGCTCTCGCCCGGGGCTATGAGATCCTCATGGGACTCCTCTTGTTCACACCCATTGCGTTCCTCGCGTGGTTCCCATTTGTGTCTGAGTTCCAGACCAGGATGCTCTTCAACCAGGCCTTCAGCAGAGGTCTGCAGATCTCCCGTATCCTTGGTGGGCACAAGAAGGACCGAGCAACCCGGAACAAAGAGTAGATTCAGGACTCCCCCACCCGAAAAGTTGTATGCGGACTGTCGACAAGCTTTATTTATCCTACTATTGTATCCAGCCGCTGTAACTTGCCTCGACTCTTGATTCTGCTCCCCAATTATCTGTGCTCTGAATCTGATTATGTTAACAGATTCAGAGGCCAGGGGATTATACTTTAGGCTAGTTAGTGTAGTTGTAGATTCAGAACTGTTGTACCTGCCCTTTTTGTAAAGCTCTAGTGGTTAGCGCCCATTTTTTTCTTTCTTTTTCTATCTTTGCTGTACTTTCTTAGAAATCTCTTAAGGTCCATGATGCTCTCATTTCATATAAAAACTAAAGAATATATCACAACTTCTGGAGAGAAGATAAATCATGAGTGAAAACCTGAAGCTATTTTTTAAGGAAAGAAGAAAACTGAACCTTTCTTGCAGTGTGAGAACTAGAGATTGATATGCATTATGACAGGATGGCACAGAGTGATGTTTCTCCATTTCTTTATTGAGGCAACGATGAGCATCAACTAGGAATAACTCAGTTTATAAATCTGTTGGATCGGTGGCTTCCGACAGAGGGGGGTAAATGTCGAATTTCAAATCTCTTTCACAAATTCTTCACATACATAGTCAAATTTAAAGAACTAGTATGATCAGAGTGAAAATGTAGCGGAAAGACCCCCAAAAGCCCTTGGTAACGTGGAGCTTGATAAAAGCAAATATTTTGCAAATTATTAAGAACCTTGGGAAGGGTTCTTGTGCAGTGTTATTGTGCAGGCTTCTGTCATCTTGTGCGATACGAATGTGCAAGACATAGATGTATTATTTTGCTTCTTCTTTCTTGCTACGACAGTGCTAATCTGCTCATTTTGTTATCCTTCTTATCTAAGTTTGCAGCTGCTGGCCTCATTGGTATTGCAGCTTCCTAAACCGGGTCACATCTATGTTAGCATGAGCACCAGAAATTTATATATGAGCTTCCTGATCTGGGTTTTTCTGAAGTTTAATGAATTGGTATTTTGGTGAAGTTTAATGCAGAACTTCAGAATCAGCCCTAAGCTGTAATTGAAATTGTTGCATGGTATGCCACTTTATGAGCCATTTGCCTCCTTTTGCTGCAGGGACTGATCCTACAACAAGGATTTAGGTGGCTCTCTTCATTCATCCATTGGAACCTTGAGGAACCTCCAAAATTTGTGAGTAGTTCAACTTAGAGGAGCGCAGCTGGTTCACTAAGTTAAAGAATTACAGTGCATGAATTCTTCTGTCACTTACTCTCTTATTTATGTTTGTATTATCTGAATTCAGCATCATCTTTAGAACTCTTTTCCTTACTGACTAATAATTTTAAGTCAGACGAATCTGAGAATGTTGTCTATGACATTATAACTTAGTATTCAATCTGCTTGGTGTTTGTTTAGGTTCTTTATTGCATCAATCTGAGAATGTCACTGTCATGTTCTCCTTCAAGAGCTGGAGGGGCCATGGTTACTTATGAGAGTTCTAAATCAGTTGCAAAGCTGTGTCTCAAACAACAGAGGAGGCAACCGAGGCAAAGTTGGGATCTCAGCTGAAGTATATTTCTACAACTTTCTTTCACATTGATAAAGTCTTGCTAAGTTGTGATCTCAGCTCAAGGATTTGTGAGGTGATATATATTTCCCCTGCTATTTGTTGTTAGAAGTTGACAGCCTGGCCATCCAATATGCTGATAACAACTGATACATTGGAGAACAAAATGCAAAACCAAGCAAACTTCACCCAACTCTTATTGCGATGCACCTTATGTTCCAGCAGATCCAATTGCGGGCAGGATCGAGGGCGACAAAGTCTTGCTGGTTGGTGTGCACCCTGCAATAGCCGACCATCCGTTAGCAGATTTGTGAGGTGATATATTTCCCCTGCTACTGGTTGTTACAAGTTCACAGCTTGGCCATCTAATATGCTGATAACAACTCAAAAATTGGAGAACAAAAATGCAGAACCAAGCAAACTTCTCCGTGATTGCATGAAGGAAGTAATTAGGGAAGGAAGTGTAATTTGTGAATGAAAGGCTCGGCTCATTCATGGCCTGGCTGCCATGCATGAATGTAGATACGGAGTGTAATTAGAGCTTCTCAAAAATCTTACTGTGTTGTGCCTTATGTTCCAGCAGATCCAACTGTGGCGGGATCGAGGGCTTGGGCGCGTCCCGCTGGCGTACTTCCGGTTCCAATTGCGGGCGGGATGGATGGTGCCGGTGGCGATGCAAGGTCTTGCTGACTGGCGAAGAAAATCACCGTGCCTGGCTACCATCCGTTCTACGCCTAGCTGCCATCCGTGGATGCATGAAGGAAGTAATTAGGGAAGGAAGTATAATCTGTGAATGAATGTGTGATCTATGAAGGCTTGGCTCGTCCATGGCCTGGCTGCCATGCATGAACGAAGTGTAATTAGGGCTTGACAATATGTGGATGATCTATGTTTGTTTTGTCTGATCTATCTTTGATTTGTCAATGTGTGAATGATCTATTTGCCATCAGATGGGGTATAGGTAGACCATCTAATCTATATGAGACGTTGGATGCATGAGTGATGGATGGTTCAGAGTGCTTTGGGTACAATCTTTAGGGTGGAGTTAGAAAGAAAACTCCCCCTTTATAAGGTAGTATAGATTAGGGTTTTATGCTTCTAGAAGAAAATTCGTAAGGTCCAAATGCTCAAGAGCCCAACAGAATAGCACATGTTCAAAGCACAATGAGTTCTATTGTGAAGCCAGTACTGAGATATGAACTCCAAATTTCCCCTGGTTGTTAACAAATTTCCCCTGGTTGTTAAGTACACATTTAAGGAAATTCCACATTTTTGAAAACTAAGGCAAAATATTTGCCTTACTTCATTAATTAAGAGGTAGTTATGGTATAGATCAAGAGGGCCTAGGGCCTATATACAAAGGTCTATTCTCTTGGGATAATGTTTCCCAAATGCATTGTCTTGGCAAGCACACAGTTTAAGGCATCTTTTCTTCTCTTAGCGAAGATTATCAGTCGCATAGAAGAAGTCCCTCTGAAAACTCTAGACCATTGGTTTGTGTCGAGGTTGGTGATGCCTAGCCATACCCTGATCATCCCACACAGTCGAAGAGTGTAGCAACATCCGAACATAAGGTGGGTGGGCTATCGTTTCATTGACCTATTTGCAAAGGGGGCAAGAGCTGCAATTTGTCCAACCTCGTCGTTGAAGTTGGTCCACCGTCCACACTATACTATTTATGATAAGTCAACTGAAGAACTTGCACTTTGGAGGCCCCCAGGCCTTCCAAATGATGCGGTGTAGAGGAGTAAGTGTGCCCCCCAAAAATTGGGCCTTGTATGTCGAGGATGCAGAGTATTGTCCTAAAAATGTGAATTTCCACTAGATGGTATTAGGGGCATTATGCTCAAGGTGAACTTCATTTAGTTGTATCTTAAAGCCCATAAATTCCTAGATGTGCATGACTGTGAGACCAGATGTGCAATCAATTTGGCGATCCAGGCTTCGTCCTGCATAGCCCCTTTAAACGACCATTTTTTATTTCTAGACACATGGAAGATAGATGGGGCAATGTCTTTAGGTTGACGAGCATGAAGCCATGTTGACTCCCAAAAAGGAGCTCCTTCCCCATTTCCAATTGTGATGATCGTCGACGCATGAAAGAGGTCCATGTTGGTTGCGTCACATGGGTTTCCCAACCCCACCCAATTTGTCGGTTCCGTCCACTCTTGCCATGGCCATCTCAATTGTAAGGCCCTCACAAACTTATGTAGGTGCAGAATACCCAGCCCGAAAAGGTTGGTAGGGCAGCAAACTATTTCCCAGTTGATCTTGCATTCCCTCCCTCCCCCGATGCTTTATTCGTTTCGGTCCACAGAAAAATGCACCTCATCTATGTGGCGTACCCGGTTTTAAGACCAGATAAACCTCTGTGTTTTCTGTTCTGGTCCCATGATCAGTAGCAAGTACACATAAATTAACCTGTACACCATTGTCATACACGTGCGTATCAGAATATGATACGTAAATAGACCATCTAGGTCGGGTCTTATACCTGTAGCCCATCGGCTAAGAACTTGCAGTAGAAATCCAGTAGTGATGTGACCCATCAATATACCATACCCGATAGGCAACTGACTAGGGTTACGCCCTAGCCTTCACAAATACTTTTGTTGTCTTCGGAGTAGATGTCTCCTTCGTCCGGCCAAATCAATAAGTTAGGTGAGTACATTGAATGTATTCGCAAACATCCCACAAGGAGGGTATAATGGATATATCTTGCATAGCTCATTTTAAGAAGGTGGCTCTAACCTAAGTTGTATGTTGAGCAGAAAAGTAGGTTTTCACTCAGCTATGCAAATAATAGATTTAAAAGCATTTTAAAAATCAAACTCTTCTCTGACAAGTCAAGATCTAGTGATAGTAGTTTCTGCTAGTCAATCGCTAGCCAAAGGCCGATAGCTCCATCTATCGCCTCTGGTAATCCTTAAGTCATACCCGTGCTACCTCCACGTAGCACGAGCTAGGTTTCACTTGTGCAATTCCTCACTGCATGCCTGTAGCTCAAACTGCACATTGTGGACACATTATGCCCATGTCCGTAATCCCATACCGCATGTTTCGCAAACAAATCTAGTTTAACCGGTGTGTGGCCTAGCCAAGTTATGTCCATAAATGAGGATGCGGCTATTCGAATAGATTTTTAACACTTTGCAAAGATTGTATGGCTTTACCCACAAGATGTGAATCCCCTTTGTTGCCATGGCCAAATGAGCACACTTCACGAAGTGTGCTGACAGGGGTATCACAACGAGACTTTTACTCCATTTAGCCCTAGCACTGAACCCGCCAGATGAGCCATACCCGTTTTTTGTTTATGTTCGACTAATCTTGACACATAGTCAGAAATAGACCCATCTTTGTGTCGAACGACTTCCTACGTCAGCGACAAAAAGGTTCTCTAGGGACAACCATCCCTTTGCACTTATCACCCTACTGCCTGCGGGTTTAGATGCTAGCACTCGACAGAGTAGTGAGTCAAGTCCTTCCCAAAAAGGACATGTGGACGTACGAGGTGAACTTGGCTGAGCGGCACTTAGACTTGGTCCTTAACTGATTCGAGGAAGACTACATATCATTTCCTTATAGCCATGTCCCTACATTCTATGACCATTCCCCAACCTCCTCTTATTGCTCTCACCTGAATCAAAATTATTCTCCGTTTTATTTTGGGGGTTTTGGTAAAAAATCACTTTCAAACATCCTCCTTGGGAAATACATGTCTCCCATGGGTTTTATCCCATCCCAATTGGTTGATTCCCACGAATCTGATAAATCTGTATTTTTCTCTGTAGCAGGTCTAAGTACGGCTTACAACCTATAGCCTTAATATCCTGCTGGACATACGATGACCAACAAGTAATGCTAGGATTACAAGGGTAGACTTGTCAAGCCTATGTCATATGCAACTATGGGGTAAAACTAAGTCTAGCATAAAATAGTGTTGATATTCACATAGCATGCAGAGTTGCAAACAAATTATTTAAGTTTTGACACATATGAGATTCAACATGATCAAGGCAGGAATGCTTGCCTAGTAATATGGGTTGGGTCTCAAGCTTGAGCTTGATATGACAATTGTCAGGAACCCTTCGCACGAGACTTCGTATCATCGATATCTACACGTGGAAAGAATAGTGAATAAATCCACGGTGCAAGGTAAAATCCAATAAGATCCAAATTAATCAAGAGGGCAACACAATTTACTCAACCATGACATACGAGGGTAGTTGCTACTTTTTAGAGGATCGCATAAGGTCAACATGAGAGGGTTTGGATCGACATGGCAAGAAATGTAAGGTTTCGGGGTGCGTCGAGAAGTTAGGGCTTCGTTATTCTTTTGCTGTACTGCTAAGAAAATAGCAAATTTCAAGTTTTTCATTTGGAATAGAAGTGTTCCAACATTTATAAAACTTTGAAACTTTTTAGTTCAAAAGATTTGAATAAAAATAGCAATAGATGGTCATTTGAAAGGCTTGGAACAAATAGGGCTTCCAAATATTTTGTTATGCCCATAGGAAAATATTTTAGATTTCAAGGTTCAATTGAAATTATAGGGTATAAAATATTTGGACATGTTTTGGGTTCCTATATGAAATGCCCTAGAAAAAGAATATATATATATATACTAGTCAAGGATAAGGGTGTTGAAGTAGATTTGAAAAGAGCCGAACATGCTTTATGTTAGTTTAACAAATAAATTTGAACTTTCAACATGCTATTGGCCTTGAAATACTAGACCTTATCTTAGAAGATTTTAGGGAAATGAATTAATTTATTTGGCGCTAAAATGGAGGACATATGCATACGACATTTATATTTGGAATTTATTCAAATTCAAAATTTAAGTATTTTTAAGAATTATTTTGGTGATATCTTTGTAGAAGGTTTGGACTTACGGGAATGCTAGAAAAAGAATTAGGGCATTCGAAGTTGAAACATATGAGAAATGGAGATCTGAAGTTGGGTCGGGAGAGAAAATAGGAGGGGGAGAATCCGTTGTTAGGGTTCAGGGGTGACGCAGGTGGCATCTTTGAGGAATGCGCCTTCAGCAGGGCAGAGCAGTTCTGGAGAAATAGAAAAGGAGCACTACGTCTTGCGGTCAGGAAGGTGTAAACTGGCAAGGGCAATAGGGGAATACATTTTCCCGGAAGATGAAACTCATGCCACCTCTACGTTTTTTTTAAACCCGACGCATAGGCCCGACTAGTAGAGGCTGTCGGCACATGCTTGAGACAGGAAGGTTATTAGCTGCTTAAGCATGCCGTCCGTGGGAGTTAGGGCGGTTAAGCGATCGATTAAGAGAGAAGAGGGAGGGGTCCAGTCGGCGGCGGCTGTACCTACCAGCGGTGGATGGGAGCAAGCTACGGGAGGCACGTGAAGCAGTTGGCGGTGGCGCTGGTCCCAAATGGCGAAGAGGGGGAGGCCAGATCTCAACGGGGCGAGAAGAGCCTGCTGG